>CM076582.1:1004513792-1005081326 GCA_034641835.2 Pinus albicaulis | reverse complement strand
AATTATATATCTCAAAACTATGCTCATTGAATGCATCTATATCTTTAAACTACTCAACTATTTTATTACACCATAGGAATCATTTTGACATATCTCCCATTTTAATGGGGTCTATCACATTTCGAGAAAAAACACATTAGCCATAAAAGTTTCCCATTGAAACCAAAAGTGATTTGATACAAAACATAGGTTTTAACCTTATATAGGTAATTATTTCAAATAGATTCTTAATAAAATGAAAAATATTCAATGTAAAACACATGCATTAACATATAATTGTGATATTTTCCCTTCTTTCCAACTTGTTGGACATCCTTCTAGAAAAATCCCTTTTATTGAAGCAAATATATCCATAGTGATCCACGTGTTGTTCACAAAAAACTATTCCGTTTTGGACTTTTATATCTCAAAACTATGCTCTCATTGAATTTATGCATCTATATTTTTAAACTACTTGAAACTATTTTATTACACCATAGGAATCATTTCGATATATCTCCCATTTTAATGGGGTGTATCACATTTCGAGAAAAACACATTAGCCATAAAAGTGTCCCATTGAAACCAAAAGAAATTTGATACAAAACATAGGTTTTAACCTTATATAGTTAATTGTTTCAAATAGATTTTTTAATAAAATGAAAAATATTCAATCTAAAACACATGCACATGTGCATATAATTGTGATATTTTCCTTCTTTAAAACTTAATGGACATCATTCTAGAAAAATCCTTTTAATGGAAAGCGATATATCCATAGTGATCCACTGATATTTGTTCACCAACAACTATTTCATTTTGGACTTATATATCTCAAAACTATGCTCATTGAATTTATGCATTTATATCTTTAAACTACTCAACTATTTTATTTCACCATAGGAATCATTTCAATATATCTCCCATTTTAATGGGAGTCTATCACATTTCGAGTAAAACACATTAGCCATAAAATTTTCCCATTGAAACCAAAAGTGATTTGATACAAAAACATAAGTTTTAACCTTATATAGTTAATTGTTTCAAATAGATTCTCAATAAAAATTAAAATATTCAATGTAAAACACATGCATTAACATATAATTGTGATATTTTACCTTCTTTCCAACTTAGTGGGCATCCTTCTAGAAAAATCCCTTTTAATGAAGCGAGATATATTCATAGTGATCCATTTATATTTGTTCACAAACATCTATTCAATTTTGGACATATATATCTCAAAACTATGCTCATTATATTTATGCATCTATATCTTTAAACTACTTGAAACTATTTTGTTACACCATTGGAATCATTTCGATATATCTCCCATTTTTTAATGGGGTGTATCACATTTCAAGAAAAACACATTAGTAGCAAATTTTCCCATTGAAACCAAAATTGATTTGATACAAAACATAGGTTTTAACCAAGTATATAGTTAATTGTTTCAAATATATTCTTAATAAAATAGAAAAATATTCAATGTAAAACACATGCACATTAACATATAATTGTGATATTTTCCCTTCTTTCCAACTTAGTGGACATCCTTCCACCGAAAAATCCCTTTTAATGAAGCATATATATCCATAGTGATCATGATATTTGTTCACTAACAACTATTCCATTTTGGACTTATATATCTCAAAACTATACTCATTGAATTTATGCATCTATATCTTTAAACTACTTGAAACTGTTTATTACACAATAGGAATCATTTCAATATATATCCCATTTTAATGGGGTGTATCGGCGAATTTTGAGAAAAGCACATTAGCCATAAATGTTTCCCATTGAAACCAAAAGTGATTTGATACAAGGCTTATAGGTTTTTTTAACCATGTATATAGTTAATTGTTTCAAATATATTCTTAATAAAATGAAAAATATTCAATGTAAAACACATGCACATTAACATATAATTGTGATATTTTCCCTTCTTTCCAACTTGAGTGGAAATCCTTCTAGAAAAATCCCTTTTAATGAAGCAGATATATCCATAGTGATCCATGATATTTGTTTACCAAAAAATATTCCATTTTGGACTTATACATCTCAAACCTATTCTCATTTTTTTTCCCAAAAACGTTTTTTTGGGGCACTATCTGAACACCTATGTGTGGGGAATTTTTTCGTCTATGCTAAACCCTAAAGTGGGGGTCCTTTCCACCCATTTTATTCCCACCCTCTTCTTAAGAAAAATATATAGTGCATGGGGATATTCACACAAATAATATAACACATACCAAACATCCAATAATTCTCCTTAATGTGACCATCAATGTTGCGTGGTTAAATTATTTCTACTACCCTTGCATGGATGTGTAGTGGCTATTCTATTATTATCCTCCTATTTCCAATTCTTATTCCCCTCCAAAGCTTCTTGGTGCTATTTTTTTCTTCAAACCTTGAAGTACCATTTATTTTAGCTGTGGTTTCTAGATAATGTGAGTATACATAGCTCTTTATTATCCCTAGCTTGGAAAGAATCACTTGTTTTTGTAGATAATATATAAGACCCCACATATACTTAAGGAGTAAATTTGAGCTCTTTGGAGATATATCCAATAATGACCACATTTTTTTTAACTTAGTACACTATTATACACACGTATTCCTCAGTAAAGTAGTGTGAGTGATTCCACGGGTCCTCTACACTCTTCATAGGGTATAATTGGGACATGTAATGTTAACTTGTACAGTTTATAGGCAGTCACAGCAAGGGCTAGGTAGCCTCTAGATATCATCTTTTTGAAAGGTTAGATATCCAGTCAAAGCCCCTATATCAATCTACGGAATAGATCTAAATATAATTTCTTCATTTTAATATCCATAAACCACAACCACTTTAAGAAAATTGTGTACATGTGTCATTTCTCCTAAATTCTTAGGAAAAGTTTTTGAAGCATACATGTCATGTTGGCTTTCTCCCATTAACTTTAAAGCATGTTTTTTGTAAGTGCATAAAATTATTTTGCAAACCATGTAAATGCCATTTCTCTCAAACTTTAAGGCCTAAAAATTGAGCCTAATGTGGCTCAACTCACATAGGATTTTGAACTTCCATAGGATTTTAGTCGAGTCTTTTGAGTGTTAAATTCTACAAGTTCTAAAGGCGAGTACGTAAAGGGCTAGGTAGCCTCGTTTTGGATCTCATCTTTTATCAAAAGTGACATATCTAGTAAATGCCCCTATAGTCAATATACGTAACGGATCTAAATCGAAGTTCTTCATTTAAATATCCATAAACCACTACCACTCTAAGGAAAACCTTGTACATGTGTCATTTCTCCCTTCTCCCACAAAATTTTAGGGAAAATTTAAGGCATGTGTCATTTCTATTTCATTTCTCCCACAAACTCATAAAGGTGTGAATTTTTAAATAACTAGTTGTTTTAGTAAGTGCATAAAATTCATTTCTCCAGAAACAAAGGTTTCCTCCCATTAATTCTAGATGTGAATTCTACCATAAAATTTTAAGTCAAACTTTAAGATAAACCATGCGAGATGTCATTTATCTCATGCACATGTGTCATTTCTCCCATGCATTTGCAATAAATGTCAATTTAATATATATTTTTATTGAATTTGTTTTTTTCGAGGATAAAAAGGCCACTAAATATGGTTGAAAAATGGAAATTATGCATAGATGTTTCTTGCTAACCTGTCAATCCACAAAAATCAATGATTACTTATGTGCTTTCCAATATACACTAGCAAAGTCGTCCAAGGAAAATAAATATACGGGGAAGAACAACAAACAACGAAGCATATTATATTGGATTGATAGAAGGCTTACAGGAACAACTATGGAGTATGGATCAAATTGAATTGTAGTTTTCACCAATTTCTAAACTTGTGTGCAACGGATGAATGGCGTGTACCAAGTTAAGAAGGAGAGGCTAAAAGAACTACATGGAATAGCAAACAATATTGTTAGCTAATTTAAATTTTTAGTATAAGACATTGTACAAAGGTGAATAAGATGTATGTTGATCTATTGCTTGGGGCAATGCCAATTCGGGATTCATCTATCAAAGATGAATTAATATATGAATTAGAATTATATGGGGAAATTCCAATTCCAATATTCATCTCTCAAAGATGAATTAGTGTTGAACGCTCTCCTTAAAACTTTATTGATGGACATTGTAACATATCTTGGATATGTGTGTGCTTTGTACTTATAAATGTGTATTTTTTAATGACCATGTGTTTTCAATTACATACCAAGTGTGCTCCACCACACCATGTAAAGAGCAACTTGGTGAACTTAACATTTGCAACAAGTGGTGAACTTCACATTTTTATAAAATTAAAATGTGAGGACTTTAACAAATTTATTTTAAATGGTGTTTCACGCTTATTTTTAATAACCATGTATTTTTAAATTTTTTATACCAGTGTGCTCCCACCATGTAGCGTGAGTTTTGGTGAACTTCACATCTTTATAATTTTTTTTAAGCAGAATTGAGTTTCACACATCAATTATTGCTTTGAATGTTGTGTTTTACACAATTTGTGTACACATAAGTTGAAAGTTGTGTTTTACATAAGTTGAATTTCTTTTAAATAGTAATTTAAAAAATAATTGTGAAATTTCCATCATAGATATATATATCATGGAGGATGAGAGCAGCCCGAAGATCAACGGAATCCCATATTTTTACAGAGAGAAGTTAAGGGATCAAGGGATGTTCATGGTATTTATATTATTTCTTAAATCTTCATACATATACATACATGTGTGTACATATGGAATTGATTTTTTATCAACTTTTGAGTTAATTTAGTTGTTAATAAGTTTCATTCTTTATTTTATAGGAGCTAAGAGGAGGGGTCTCTACTCCATGATGGAGCATGCCCATGGTTCACCCAATCGTATAGTATAGTTCCACGAATTTAATCAATGAATAAGTACATTTATTTATATGTATGAATGTATTTTTTGATTGATTATAAATTCATATTTTTTTATGAAGCTTCTCTCTCGTCTCGAGAGGTTAGAGGTGGTTAAAATCCCCTTAGAGGGCCATAAATAAGTGTTAGGGGGTTGCGTGAAGGTGGTGATATTTATTCCCTAGAGGCCAATCAAAGGATGGTTGTCTTTGGTTCTCAATAGGGTCATTACGGTTCTCCAACAATCTCGGGGGTGGGCAAGATGCTAGCCAAGCACATCGAGGTGGCCATCAATTTGAATATTTTCATTCAATTTGTAGTTGTTTTACATGTGTTTTTTTCTAATATACAAAATTGTATATATTGATGCAGAAGACTGAAAATCACTCAAATGTTGGTCAAAAAATACATGAGGCGGAAATGCGCCATTCAAGAAGAAGGTTGTCCACCCCTGCAACTTATGCGGCTAAAATTTTTGATATACCTTGAGAAAGAAACATGCTTGATACACCTTATAAAGGTGTCAACATCTTCATGAAAAATTGCGGAGAGATCTCGTGGCTTTGACTCTACCTCCTAGAGTCGACAAATCTTGGAAATAGTTACACACTCTTTAAGTGAACTAGTATATGTCTTGAAGATTAGGCCAACCACGTACTTTTTATAGAAGTCATGAGAAAAATAAAAGAAGCGAGTGATGGGTCCCAATAAATGGGAGATTCTTCAAAGAAGAGTTACAATAGTAATGGCAAAGTCTATGTTTAATTTCAAGGAAGGGATGAAAAGAAAGATGTTGAAGGTGCAATATTTTAAGCACCCTAATATAGCTCACTATTTGTATGATAGACACCTTGTGGCTATGGAAGACTCCCATGGAACGACGGGGTTGGCTTTATTTTGAAAATTATTTTATTAAAAATTATTTTTGCAAATGAAACCCAATTACAATGACCTTCCCTCACAGATTTTTTTGGTCTCGGGAAAGGTTGATTGTGTGACCATACGGGTGGTAGGCATAATGCTGAGTCTCCTCGTCTGAGCCACCATTCGTTAGTCAACCTTTAAGTGTCGGAACTTTGCGGTCGAGATGGAAGTCACTTCTCAAATTAATTAGAAGCAAGGGATGTCATCATTGACAATGTTCACGGTGGATTGGGTGGAGTGATGTTTTGTACGAGATGGAAAAAGAGCACATGAGAATGCACACACTAATTTTGTGTATTATATAGATGAATTTTTTGACAACATGAGTGTTGAATATCTCAAAACATATGCAAAGAATTGTCACAATTGTTGGCATGACCTAATTATTCATGAGGAAGAGGGCATGGGAATGCTACGTGTTAATGGTTAGGGTTCAATTATTTTAACACATGTACAATTTGTAATAAATGCATATATACATACATTTATTTGTATACATTAATCTAACAAAAATGTATCATTATATTTTAACACCATTGTAAGTTGTCACGCTTGTTGAATGAAGAAAATGTTATTATCACGTTTGAGCCTCACGGTTCAAAATCAATATGGATACTCCACACCATCTAGATATGTTGAAAAATGTTAGTGTTTTTTTAAGTGATAGTTTTAGAATTAAATAATTGTGCACACATGTACATGTACATATATATAATAAAATGTTTAACGATTCTGATTTCGTCGATGTTTTTGGGATGGCGAGTACTTACTTCTTCCTTGGGAGATGTACCTTCTACTTCCTTAGGAGATATTCGAGATCCACAACAACAAGTATGGAGAATTTTCACTTTTAAAATTTAAATTTTTTTAAGTTATATATTCCACCTCAAAGTTCCATTAAAATTATATATATATCTTGAGTTATTTTTTTTTTTAATTTTAGGTTTTACGGAAATTTTCTTTCTTAACCACTCTTAGGAGATGTGTCAAATCCGACGGCACGAGGTATTCAATTTTTCACTTATATATATATATATATATATATATATATATATATATATATATATATATATATATATATATATATATATATATATATATATATTTAATTTATGAGTTATAAATTGAAGATTAAAAGTTTTATTATAAATTGACTTCTAGAATTTTGAGTTAATTTTTAAATTTTTTGAATTTTAGGTTTTTGGAGATTTTCTTTGGAGCCTCTCTTAGGAGATGTACCAAATCCACAACCAATTATTCAATTTTTCACTTAAATATATATTATGTTTTTAAGTTATAATTTATAAATTGAAGTTTAAATGTTTTATTATAAATTGAGATCTTGATCTTGAGTTATTTTATACTTTTAAATTTTTTGAATTTTAGGTTTCTATAGAGGATTTCTTTTCTCCACGGACTCTAGCGATGGAGATAGGAACATCCACACCATTTCAACCATTTGAACAAGTTGTCTAGAACTTTTTTTTTAATATTATTGAAAATAAGTTTATATATATGCATTTTCATTTGAAAATTTTTAATATATATGTATATATAACTGTACATGTATATTGTACAGTTTACCGTTGGAGATGTTCCCATGGGGGAAGTTGTAGCAGATGAGCAACAAATGGAGAGGGAACCTCACGAGGTATTGCATGATTTTTTTTATATTTTCTTTTTAACATGAAGTTCTATATATTCTCACTCAATTTTAAAAAATCAAATTTTAATGTTTGTACACATTGTGTACAGGTTCCCCATGCTTCGCAGGATAGCTTGCGGATTGAGACTTTGCTGGGAAAGACACTACATCCATCTGTATTTGATGGATGATGCACATGCACACGTGCAACATTATATTTTCAATAGATTTCTAGTCTCAAATTTACTTTTTTATATATTATCTAGATGCAAGACCATATATAACTTGATACTTGATACTTGTGAGATCTACAAATTTTGGACATATTTTATGTGAACTACATTTGGTACATGTGAATGTGATATATAATGTTTTTAAAAATTAAGTTTTGGATGGTTGAACTACATTTGGCATGTGAAGTAATGTTACAGTGTTATATATAATTTGTTTTGTTTTTAAAACTCAAGTTTTGGATGGTTGAACTACATTTGGCATGTGATGTGAAGTAATGTTGTGTTAAATAATTTGTTTTGTTTTTAAAGTGTTATGGTTGAACTAAATTTGGCATGTGAAGTAATGTTACTTGATACTTGATACTTGTGATCTATAATGTTTTGTTTTTAAAACTCAAGTTTTGATACTTGTGATCTATAATGTTTTGTTTTTATAACTCAAGTTTTGGATAGTTGAACTACATTTGGCATGTGAAGTAATGTTGTGTTATAATTTGTTTTTTTTTTTTTAATTAAGTTTTGGATGGTCAAGAACTACATATGGCATGTGAAATAATGTTGTGATCTATATTAATGTTTTTCTTTTGAAGAACTCAAGTTTTGGATGGTTGAACTGCATTTGGCATGTGAAGTAATGTTGTGTTATAATTTTTTTTTGTTTTTAAAACTTAAGTTTTGAATGGTTGAACTACATTTGGCATATGAAGTAATGTTATGATCTATATTAATGTTTTACTTTTGAACTACATTTGGCATGTGAAGTAATGTTGTGTTGTAATTTGTTTTGTTTTTAAAACTTAAGTTTTGGATGGTTGAACTGCATTTGGCATGTGAAGTAATGTTGTGATCTATATTAATGTTTTTCTTTGAACTGCATTTGGCATGTGAAGTAATGTTGTGTTATAATTTTTTTTGTTTTTAAAACTTAAGTTTTGGATAGTTGAACTACATTTGGCATGTGATATAATGTTAAATATTTTTAATGGATAGTTGAACTACAATTGGCATGGCATGTGAAGTAATGTTGTGATATAATCAAAAAGTTTTTAAAACTCAAGTTTTGGATGGTTTTTTTTCCTAAATAAGACTAATTCTATTAAGAAATTGTAGAGTAAAATATGAGATTACAATCTTGAGAAGCAGGATATCAGGGTGCTAGAAATGATATAACTATCAACCTCAGTCCCAAAGAGTAACTATGGACTAAGCAAAAAGGATCACAATGGATAACAAGAAACAGTGGGCTAGACTTAAGAGTCTACCCAGAATGGGAGGAAACTTCTATACAACATTTTTTTCCCTTTTTTCGTACTAACTTTCACCCAGCCATTGTGATGCGGATGGGCAGGAACTACTTGCAGGCTGTTCTGCACTGAAGGAGGAATCTCCTTGTCTAAATCAGAAAAGGAAGATCATGAGTGCATTTCTGCGAAATCAGAGATTCAGAGAGATCTTTAGGACTGGCTTAAGGTGAGTTCTTCATGTGCTCAACATCTTCCTCTTCCCCTTCAATCTCCTCTTCATCCGAGCTGAAGGACTCTATGTCATCCATGGGGGGTGGATCACATGGTTTCCAACTTTTGGGTTTTCATTTGCCAATGGGATTCTTATTTTTGGCAAGGAACATGGCACATGTGTTCTTAAGGTGCCCTGTCTGATAGCGGTGATGACATCGGAAGGCAGTGTTCTCAAATTCCAGGGTCTGTGTCCAATGGAGATCTCAAAATTTGAGGATGATTTGATCAGGAAGACCTTTTCTGATGTCTATTTATGCGCATATCCTGCCAAATGTATATATTCCTTTCTCCCCTCTTGAGGTATCCATAGCCAAGAAGTGGCACAAAGTGTTTCCAGACACTTGGAAGACACAAAAGTGCCCCAAATGCGCAGGGAGGTTCGAAATTCTGACCCAAATGGGAAGCTTAGTGATGACTGTTGTGGAGGGGTCGAAGTCTGGGAACCAGGGGGTGAGGAATAGTCCCACAGATCCCCAAAACCATGGGCCTCCTGTTAAGGCTTTCTGATAATCTATGTTGAAAGCAATCGCCACAATGAAGAAACATTTCAAGTAGAGAAATACTTTGCTTTTTTTGGTCCAGTTGGTGTGGATCCATTGGTATAGATCTGTTGTTTGCGGCCATAATCCATTAAATCTAAAAATGATGGTGGTTTATGAAAAATTTTGGTATTGTTCATCCAGCAATGGATGGGAGAATTTGATGGAGGGAGATTCCTCCATTTTATCCACCAGAAAAGGCTTGGGAGCTTCAGCTGCTTCAGCAGATTTCTTAGGCGGTTGTGCATGGACTACATCTTTGTAGGAGAAAGCTGGAGCAAAGGATGGTTGCCTAGATGCTCCCCCTCTGAGACGTAGAGTAAGCACAACCGAAGCATCTCTTTAAATATTGTAAAAATAAAGGGGAAGAGGGTTCTCTAGTTGTTTACCTTCGTGACGCAGTCTCAAAAGTACTAAGGGAATCCCTGGCTTGAGTTCAAGATCGCACGAGAGGTCCTGCACCAGATCCATTATGCGTACCCAATGCATCATGGTTCTTCCTAAGAGAAGCGAGATTTGGATCTGATAAGAAGGGGGAGGATGGCCTGAAAGCCTTTTCCTACTAGATCGAGTCGGAGTCTATACCGAGCATGAAATTTGTGTTTCCAAATCCTCCAATCCTAACACGGTTTTGAATGAGGCTGAATGTTTAGCGTCGTCACTATAAGACTGGGTGTTTTTAGGTGGCAACGGCACCCTAACACCCCCAATTTGCAAATCTGAGAAGCTGGGCAGCTGTAGGGCGTCGGCCGTGGTGGAATCCTCATGATTTTCTAAGTAGGATTCATTATTCCTATAAGTTGTGCTATTTATCCAGTTTTGATTCTCATTCTTGATATAGATCGGTGCAGCAGCAAGTGCCCCCATAGTTACAGAGTGTAGATCTATGGTGATAACCATAGATGCCTCAATACCTTCACCTTCAGCACAAACGGTGGCAACTGCAGCAAGCTTTGGGGTGTCTTGATCTGCTGAAGCGACGATAGCTTCTTGGAAAGCTTGATCTGCAGTAATGGTGGCGGCTATGCCAAGAGAGGCAATCGTTGAATCTACAATTTTGGTGATGGCGTCGGTCTCAGGGCAAAACGAAACCCTGGCAGAGGCCATTTCGCTCAAATCAAAAATCCCCCTCGAAGGAATGTCTTCAAATGTTAAATTTTTTTATTGGATAGATGAACTATAGTTGGCATGGCATGTGAAGTAATTTTGTGATATATAATCAAAAAGTTTTTAAAACTCAAGTTTTGGATGGTTTCAATCTACATTTGGCATGTGATATAATGTTAAATGTTTTTATTAGATAGTTGAGCTACAATTGGCATGGCATGTGAATTAATGTTGTGATATAATCAAAAAGTTTTTAAAACTCAAGTTTTGGATGGTTGAACTACATTTGGCATGTGATTATGATATTATGTTTTGTTTTTAAAATTCAAGTTGTCATTTTCCAAACAACAAAAAAATTCACATGAATATATGTACATGTAGAAATGATTTTACACATGTTTGAATATATATGTTAAAACGATTGAAGTACAATACATATTGATGTATCTCTCTCTATATATATATATATCTAAAAACAATCATAAGATTCTAGATCTTGTTAGATGTGTCAAACAATCATAAAATTTTAAAAATGCATTCTATAATGTATATATATCCAGTACATGCGACATTTTTCATCGATGCATGTATAGAAAAGCTACTTTCAGTTAATTCCATTCTAGAACATATATATTCAGTACGCGCAACATTTTTCATCAATGCACATAGAAAAGCTACTTGAATAGTTAATTTCTTTCTAGAACATATATATCTGTACTTCAACATTTTTCATCAATGCCAATAGAATTCAGCTACTTTCAGCTAATTTTATTCTAGAACATATATATTTAGTACGTGAAACATTTTTCATCAATGCACATATTAAAACTACTTGAACAATTAATTGCATTCTAGAACATATATATATCCAATATGGGCAACATTTTTCATCAATGCACATAGAAAAACTACTTTCAGTTAATTTCCTAGAACATGTATATATCCAGTACGTGCAACATTTTTCATTAATGCACATAGAAAAGCTACTTTTAGTTTTAATTGCATTCTAGAACATATACATCCAGTACTTGCAACATTTTTCATCAATGCACGTAGAAAAGCTACTTTTAGTGAATTTCATTCTAGAACACACACACACACACATATATATATATGCAACATTTTTCATCAATGCATGTATAGAAAAGCTACTTTCAGTTGATACTAATGTGCATTTGCAAAAACAATGTACATGTGAAAACACTTGCACAGATAACATAACAAGGCGGCTCAATTTTTAGTTGAGTTCTAGAAGTTCTAAAACATGAATCCAAAGAGGAGAAATTGTTGGAAAGTTCAATCAAAAAAATTCCAATGGAATGCCATCTTCAATGATCCGTTCATGATCGGATTTTGACATTTTCCATTTCTTAATTTTCATTTTTTTCTTTGATTGAACCTCTATCAACTTTATGCATGCTGCACACACCAAGTGACTATATTGAAAACTTATGACATTAGGTTCATAGTCTTCAAAGTAAACAAAATCCCCACTTTGATTAGTTTGTCTGAAAAAATAACCTTTCAGTATAATAGATCCTCTTTCATATGGAAACTTTTGATCATTATAGTTTTCTAAAAAAATCATTTTTCGTTCAGTGAAATGCATCAAATAATACTTCACATTTTCATCATTGTCAGTAGGTGCAATTACAACAAAGACATATCCTGCACAATGAAACAAAATTAACAAACTTATGTATTTAAATTTATTTCTAGATCTCTATCATTTGAAAGCAATTCAAATGTTACCTTCTCTAACAATATCAAAAACTCGACCCCAAGCAAGATCGAATGAGCTCGATAGCTCCTCCTCAATTTGAATGTCGAGCTTTCCTTGCAGATCCCTGCCCCGGCTCCGCTTCCTTCCACCTCTCACAACAAGAAGTGATCCCACAAATCCACCATATCCCCTGAGCCTTCTTTCATCCCCTGCAATATGAAAGCCCTCCCTATACAGAGTGCCTCCAGTGGTAGCAGTGCTTCTAGTGACTCCAATGGCAAAAGTAATGGCAGTAGCCCAGACCTAGACGTTGAGGCCAGCTCAGTCCAAGATGTTGGTGACAACTCGAACCAAGCCAAGCAGCTTTTTGTCTCTCAGTTTGATGCCTCTGCAGCCAATATCAGCTTCACATGTTTGACATGTCCTTAGCCAGCTGAACACACGTCGAGCAAGGGGACGGAGGAGGGAGGATACGTGTGCAGAATCATTGAAGAGGTACCCACCTCCAGTATCAAGAATGCAGGTCATCCTTAGGATTAGTTTTTCATCTTTTCTCAGCATGCTCAAGTTTATAACTTGTCTTCTATGGGTTTTATGTTTATTTTTGACAACTACATCTGTTGGTTTCCCGTTATGGGCAGCAGTCACTCTTTGGCTTCTAAGGACAGGTTTCCCCATTAGGGGCAGTCCAGTACTTGGTAAAACTCTTGAATCTTCCCTCTAAAATGGATTTGTTCACTCCACAGGAAGCGACCTGTAAATTTTTGTTTTATATGATATAATCGATGTAGCTTAACTTAGAAAAAAAACACAAAATATTATTAAACCCTAAGAATAAAGTTTTTAAACTCAGAAACCTAAAAAATTAATGAACCCTAATAATTAATATTTTAAATTAAACAGATTAATAAACCCAAGACATTATTAATATTATAAAACAAAAGAATTAATAAACCCAAGGGATAAATTTTAATATTATAAACCAAGAAATTAATAAACCCTAATAATTAATATTTTAAACTCTAGATTAAAAAACCCTAAGAATTAATATTTTAAACTCAAGATATTTATAAACCCAAGGACTTATTAATATTATAAACATAAATAACTAATAACACCAAGGGATTGATATTACAAACCAAAGGAATTGGTGAACCGAAGGGATAAATATTAAAAACCTAAGGATCAATAAGGCCAAGGGATCAATATGAAAAACAAAAGAGATTAGTAAATCGTAAGAATTAATATTTTTATCTCAAAAACCCAAGAAATTAATAAACACTAAGAATTAATATTTTTAACTCGAGAGAATCAAAGACCCAAGGGTGGTTTAATATTATAAACAAAAAGAACTAATAAACCCAAGGGTTTTATATTATAAACCCAAGGAATTGGTGAACCCAGGGGATAAACATTAAAAACCTAAGGGATCAATAAGGTGAAGGGATCAATATAAAAAACATAAGAAATTAATAAAGCCTAAAAATTAATATCTTAAACAAAAAGGTTTGATAAACTCACATGATTATTAATATTATAAACTCAAGGGAATAATATTAAACCTAAGATATTATTATTATAAACCTAAAGTACATAAAAACAATTAGATAAATATTATAAACCTCAAGTATATCAAAATATTTAGATAAATACTATAAACCGTAAAATAAACATGGTTGAGGATGCTTGATTTAAACATTGAGACAATTGTTGTCCAAATGCGACGTTGGAAGAAGAATGACCATGGTTTTCCATTGTTTATTTTCATATTGAGACAATTTTTTTCAGAATGTGACATTCAACCATGGAAGACCTTCATTGACTACGACTAACTATGATTAACAATGGTAGCCCATGGCTGATTTTAATATTGAGACAATGTTTTTCATAATGTGACATTGTTCCATGCATTAATATTAAAGTGTAAGTGTAATATTTAACACCTAATATTACCAACCTAAAGAATTAGAAAACTCAAGGGATTAATAAACCCTAATAACTAATGTCTTCAACTCAAAACCTAAGAAATGAATAAACCCTAAGAATTAATAATTTTAACTGAATATATTAATAAACCAAAGAGATTATTAATTTTATAAACCAAAAGAACTAATAAAACTAAGGGTTTAATATTATAAACCAAAGGCATTGGTGAACCCAAGGGATAAATATTAATATTATAAAACAAGAAATTAAGAAAGCATAAGAATTAATATTTTAAACTCAATAGATTAATAAACCCTAATACTTAATATTTTAAACTTAAGAGATTAATAAACCCAAGGGGTTATTAATATTATAAACCAACATAATAAACCCAAGGGTTTAATATTACAAACCAAAGGAATTGGTGGACCAAGGGGATCAATATTAAAGACCTAAGGGATCAATAAGGCCAAGGGATCATTATTAAAAACATGAGATAAAAAAACCCTAAGAACCAATATTATGAACTGAAATATTATAATCCCCAACATTATAAACTCTAAATATTAAACACAATATTATAAACCCTAATATTAAACCCAAATATTATAAACCCAATATTAACCACTAATCATAAACCCTATATATGATAATCTATATTATAAACCAACATATTATGCCATAATGTAAATCATAATATTAAAACTCAAAATATTAATAAACCTAAGGTTTTATTAAACCACAGGAACTAATAAACACAAGGGTTTAATATTATAAACCAAAGGAATTGGTGAACCGAGGGGATAAATATTAAAGATCTACATGATCAATATTAAAAACACAAAAGATTATTAAACCATAAGAACAAAAATTTTAAACTCAAAAGCCTAAGAAATTAATAAACCCTAATAATTACTATTTTAAATTAAAAATATTACTAAACACAAGACATTATTAATATTAAAAACCAAAATAAGTAATAAAGCAAGGGATAAATATTAATATTATAAACCAAGAAATTAATAAAGAATAAGAATTAATATTTTAAACTCAAGAGATTAATAAACCCTAAGACTAATATTTTAAACTTAAGAGATTAATAAACCCAAGGGGTTATTAATGTTATAAACCGACATAATAAACCCAAGGGTTTAATATTACAAACCAAAGGAATTGGTGAACCAAAGGGATAAATATTAAAGACCTAAGGGGTCAATAAGGCCAAGGGATCAATATTAAAAACACAAGAGATCAATAAACCCTAAGAATCAATGTTATGAACCGAAATATTATAATACCCAATGTTATAAACTCTAAATATTAAACACAATATTATAAACCTTAATATTAAACCCAAATATTATAAACCCAATATTAACCCCTAATTATAAAAACTATATATTACAATCTATATTATAACCCAACATATTATGACACATAATGTAAATCATAATATTAAGACTCAAAAGATTAATAAACCCAAGGGATTATTAATACTATAAACCAAAAGAACTAATAAACGCAACGGTTTAATATTATAAACCAAAGGAAACGGTGAACCAAGGGGATAAATATTAAAAACCTACATGATCAATAAGGCCAAGGGATCAATATTATTAAACCCTAAGAATACAATTTTGAAACTCGAAAACCTAATAAATTAATAAACCCTAATAATTAATATTTTAAATTAAATAGATTAATAAACCCAAAACATTATTTATATTATAAACCAAAAGAAGTGATAAACCCAAAGGATAAATATTAATATTATAAACCAAAAAATTAATAAACCCTAGTAATTAATATTTTAAACTCGAGAGATCAATAAACCCAAGGGGTTATTAGTATTATAAACATAAAGAAAAAATAACACCAACAATTTGATATTACAAACCAAAGGAATTGGTGAACCGAAGGGATAAATATTAAAAACCTAAGGGATCAATAAGGCCAAGGGATCAATTTAAAAACATAAGATATTAATAAATCACAAGAATTAATATTTTTTTCTTAAAAAACTACAAAATTAATAAACCCTAAGAATTAATATTTTTAACTCAAGAGATTCTAAGACCTAAGAGTGGTTTAATATTATAAACGAGAAGAACTGATAAACCCAAGGGTTTTATATTATAAAACAAAGGAATTGGTTAACCCAAGGGATAAATATTAAAAACCTAATTGATCAATAAGGCGAAGGGATCAATATTAAAAACTTAAGAGAATAATAAAGCCTAAAAATTAATATCTTAAACAAAACGTTTTGATAAACTCACATGATTATTAATATTATAAACTCAAGGGAATAATATTAAACCTAAGATATTAATATTATAAACCTCAAGTATATAAAAAACTTTAGATAAATATTATAAATGTCTAAGTATATAAAAATCTTATGATAAATACTATAAACCGTAAAATAAACATGGTTGAGGAAGCTTGATTTAAACATTGAGACAATTGTTGTCACAATGCGACATTGGATGAAGAATGACCATGGTTTTCCACGCTTGATTTTCATATTGAGACAATCTTTGTCACAATGTTACATTCGAATACGGAAGAACTTCATTGACTACAACTCACTATGATTAGCAATGGTAGCCCATGGCTGATTTTCATATTGAGACAATGTTTTTCATAATGTGACATTAGATTAGACCATGCATTAATGTTAAAGTCTAAGACTAATATTTAACGCCTAATATTACCAACCCAAAGAATTATAAAAATCGAGGGACTAGTAAACATTAAGAATTAATATCTTAAAATCAAAATCTAAGAAATTTATAAACCCTACAAATTAATAATTTAAACTGAAGAGATTAATAAACTGTAGAGATTATTAATAAAATATATCAAAAGAACTAATAAACCCAAGGGTTTAATATTATAAACCAAGGGAATTGTTGTATCCATGGGATAAATATTAATATTATAAACCAAGAAATTAATAAAGCATAAGGATTAGTAATTTAATCTCAAGAGATTAATAAACCATAAGAATTAACATATTTAACTCAAGAGATTAATAAACACAAGGGGTTATTAATATTATAAACCAAAAGAAAAAAATCAGCCCAAGGATTTAATATTATAAACCAAAGAACCTCGTGAACCCAAGGGATAAATATTGAATGCCTTAGGGATCAATAAGGCCAAGGGATCAATATTAAAAGCACAAGAAATGAATAAACCTTAAGAATCAATATTATGAAGTGATATATTATAATCTCCAATGTTATAAACTCTAAATATTAAAAACATTATTTTAAACCCTTATATTAAACCCAAATATTATAAACCCAATATTAAACCCTAATTATAAACCCTATATATTAGAATCTATATCATAACCCAACATATCACTCTCTAATGTAAACAATAATATTAAAACCAAATATTATATGCCCTATATATATTAAAACCTAATTATTATAAACTCTAATATTAAAACAAATATTATAAGCCTTATTATTAAACCCGATAATATAAACATGAATAATATTAAACTTAATATTATACCCAAATATTACAAACCCTCATCTTATAAACCACAAATATTATAGACCCAAATGTTATAAACGTTACAATAGCCACATTAGTAAATGTGTTTCATGCATGTTGATTAGTGTATATTACGCACACTCATAACCACAATAGTCAATGTTCTTGTATAATTTATACTAAATACTATATTATAGACTATACTATATTATAAATATAATAATCCAAAGGATTAGTAAACCTAAGGGATTATATATTAAACACTAATAATATTGACATATTAATATTATAAAGCCAAGGCATTAATAAACCAAAGGCATTAACATTATAAACCCAAGGTATTATTTTTATAAAATGAAGGGATTGACAAACCCAAGGGATTATTATACTATAAACCCAAGTGATTAATGGACCCAACGAAATAATATTATAAAGCATTGGGATTAAAAAAACCCAAGGGATTAATAAACCAAGGGGGTATTATAAACAAAAGGGAGATTAATAAACTCAAGAAATATTATAATATTAGAAACATATTACAACATTCAAACAAATTTCATGTTGATCATGGTTGACCAATTTCAACCATGATCACGTTGATAATGGTTGAATGTGGTTAGTCATGGTAGACCATATTCAACCATAGAGGCCTTGATCATGATTGATCATGGTTGATGATATTCAACCATGGATGATCATGGTTGACTATGGTTCACCATTTTTATCATGGTTAACCATTTTTGACCATGGTTAACCATAGAGACAATGACCATGGTTAACCATATTCAACCATGGTTAACATTGTTGACCATAAAAACATTAACTTACCATAATGACCATGTTTGATGATACTTTACCAGGTTCGATCATGGTTGACAATGGTTCATATTAAATGACCATGTCTAGCCATGGTTGATCATAGTCTAAAATCATTGTTTACCACACTCAAGCATGGTTGACCAAGTTCAATGAGAGAGACCTTAATAATGGTCGATAATGGTTGAAAAAAATTAATTATGGGTAATCATGGTTGACCATCACTCACAATGGTTGAATATGGTTGATCATCGTTGAATTTTATTAATTGTCATTGATCATGGTTGACACTAGAGACATTGTCAATAGTTGACTAAATTTAGCCATGATTAACCATGATTTACCATGGTTGACTATAGAGATATGGATTAACCATGAATAGGGAATTGTACCATATTCAACCATGAATATATGCATTGTTCACAATGGATGACCATAACCAGGCATAGAGACCTTGGCTGACCATGTTTGACCATCATAACAATCATTAACTATGGCTGTCGATGACGAGTCTATAGAACATGAATGTTCTTGGTTAATCATGGTTGACCAAAGATGACCATGTTGATCATGGAGGACCATGGTTGATCATGGTTGACCAAATTCAAACATATGGACCTCGATATTGGTTTACCATAGTTGACATTGGTTACCAATATTGAAACATGCATGATCATGGTCGACCATAATCAACCATGATCAACCATTCTTGACCATGGTTGATCATGGTTGGTCGTAGAGACAATGATTAACCTTTAATGGGGAATTGTGTTTGATTGAACTTGAGGAGTGATGACTACCAAAGATACTACAAAATAGTCAATTGCATTAGTAAATTTGTTTGACTGATGTAGTAATGTTTCATTGTGACGTTGCATAAATTGCAATGTGTAACATTGCGACAATGTTTGTCAAATTGCAACATATAATAGATTTCTTTACCATTCGAGCATCACAAAATATTTAATTGTCAATATTAATCAATAATATTAATAGGAAATTATTTTTCACTAAAGTTAAATACTCTTGATTGTTAAACATAGTCAAACATAGTGAAGGATTCACCCACATTCTGAAATTTGGTCGAACAAATGTTGTATGTCACATTGTGTTGTTAGAAACATTTGTTTACAATTCCAATTCTAATAAATATATATTATTATTAAATAATATTAATATATTTATTTACAAATTTTAAAATAATTGTTTAATGTTATAAGATATATGTATGTGTGTGTGTGTGTGTGTGATCCTCTAGACTTGAGGAACCACGATAGAGGGACATCTAAGTCATCAAAGTCACCCAGGGATCGCACCTTGCATGGGCCACAACATCCCTTAGCTTACTTGATTTTTGAGCATGTCCCCTCCACCTAACACATGACATAACCACCCCTCATGAGGTTTCATCTTCGATCACCTTGCTCAGTTTTATATAAATATTTTAATTAATATATTGTCAAGTATTTTAATTAATGTGATTAGATATTTTAATTAATTAACTTAATATTAATACTAATTAATAAGAAAATATTAATTTTAAATTTTAAAAATTAATGTTAATTGAACGTTTTTATATAAATGTTTTAATTAATATATTGTCAAATGTTTTAATTAATGTTTCTAAACATTTTAATGTTTTTATAAATGTTATATATGTTTCGTATAATGTTAAAAATTAATTAATTAAAGTTAAAAGTAATTGATGTTAATGTTTTAATTAATTAATGTTAATGTTAATTATTTAATTAATTAATGTTGTATTAATTTATTTCTTTAAACATGTTTAAATTATTGTTATTAACAGTTTTTAAATAAATGTTTTAATTAATATATTGTCAATAGTTTTATTTAATCTCTTAAAGTTAAAAACATTTAAGTACAATTACAACATTTTCTTATTATTATTATTATTAACCAAATCTCAATATATTCATGTTTAGATACATTCGAATAATGTAATTAAGTATAATAATTAATTATTAATGATTTAATTAATATGTCAATGTAATAATGGCAATATAATAATTATTTCACTTTATTATTAGTTAATATTAATATATTTTTCAACGTATTTTTGAATTAATGTTTAATGTTATTAAACATATATATATAAACGTTTTAATTACATATTGTAAAATGTTTTAATTAATGCTATTAATTAATGTTTTAATTAATAATGTTTAATGCTCCAATTTATTAATATTTTAATGTTTTAATTAATTAATTAATGTATATTAGTTAGAGATTGCATTAAAATACAGTTTACTCATCTAAAGTGATCAAGCAAATTTTTTTAATGCTTATAAGGTTAAAATATTATTAAAATATATTCTAAATTTATAATAATTTATTGTTATTATTATTATTATTTTATATAATAATAATAATAATAATTTAATAATATAATTGTATTAAAATAATCATTATAATTTAATCTTATAATCTATTACTGTATTAAATAATTTCAATAAAATTTAACCTTAAGGTTTATTCCTTATATAACAATTATGTGTTAATGAAACCATATTATTCAACAAAGCTTTCAATACACCAAACTTTAATACAAATTTTGAATAAAACAAGAAGTATAATTGCATTAGCTAAGTGATATATGATCACATGAAAATCACAATTTTTTTTTTTTTGCAACTAATTTATGAAACTAAAACTATATTATAATTTCAACGTGCAATTTATTAGTTATTCATTATATTGTTTAAATAATATGAAACATCATATTAAGTAAAGGAAGTCTACATTAAGGAAGTTCAAATGGGTAGCATCTGTCACGTCTCCCAGACCCATTTTTTTTTTCATTTTTCCTAACATGTCTAGATACATCACCCCGAATGGGGAAGACAATTGAACCTGTGATGAGTGTTACACATATAACATAACTCAAATATTTTCCGCTTTATGCGTCGATAACAATTATAGTTCTTATACTGAATCACTTACAAATTCAGAATGTTATCCGGGGTTTAGATTCTTTTCAGCACTTATAGACAGCGATGGATTACAAGAATTCCCATGAGAATTTTTGGACTTGACCTCTCCTCTTCTCAGTCCATCTAGTGGACTTATATATCTATATATAATACTTTGTAGTTCTCAGGTTTTCTGTTCAGAGTTGTTTCCAACTCTAGATGATCACTAGACCCTTACTCAAACTTCCCCATTTGCAGGACTTATAAAATTTCAAACATTTTAAAGTGCAGCATCGAGATATAGAGGCATGCCTCCTCGTATACCTCTATCTATACTCAGTTAACCTCCATGGCTCCAACTACTTCCCAAGCAGTTTATATGGAAGGTAACCAGATGCTCTGTTCATTGTACTCTTACATATGCTTACACTCTTCCTTCACACAATTTTTTATCACACAATGGTTGTGTAAGTAGGATTTCCCGTTTATTTTACTGTTACAACATTCAAGTTGGTTGACACTCGGGTGCAGATTCAACTATTCCCTATGACATAGGTCCTCTTTGCTTCAATCAAATAGGGGAGGATATTGAACTGGATAGTTTAGACTCCCTAGTGTTAGATCCTCTTACTTAGTTAAGCTTCAACTTTTGCTTTCATATGTTTACACTTACAGTTAGTAAAATATGTTACATTCTGAGTTTTACAATTCCTTCCATTGCCTCCCAACTGACATCCTGAACCCCATACTACTATCACCGGGTTGTGGTGTCCTATCTTCTGTGATTTGTTACAGGGAATTCTGTGTCACCAATATTGTGATGATAGGTTTAGTTATTTGGTACTTGCTGTTCATGGTTATTGGTTTGTTAACATTTTCTGTCTATACACATAGTAAGTTAATATTCCGTGGAAAGGCAGCAAGCTACACCTGTGCATAATCATGGGATCAGCTGTTCAAAGGATCTACAATCTCTAACTCCATTTTACAAGGTACTCATCCCTATATTCTAACCATTTGTCTCTGCTATCAATAGTTTTGGTTTACAATTACCTGAGTTACTGAACCAATAATCAATCTACAATCTTCATAATGAACCATAACCTAATAACTCATAAATTGCATAAGAAACTACAACATCACAATTCATACATTGCATAAGAAATTATAACATCACAATTCATAAATTGCATAAGAAATTATCACAATTCATAAAGCAGGTATATATTTAATACAGACTTACAGCCATCTCCAACAATAGGCATGCATACGTCTACCATGACCAGTCCTCCCAACCATAGAATCCTCTTTATCTCCCAGGATTCACCCCCGAGCAGAGATCCTCCAAGAACAGACCAGCCTCAATCTGTTCTGGAGCAGCTTATTTAAGTTGTGCTTTCCCCAAGCCTGTTTCCAATTCTGCGTCCAGAATTTCAGGATGCTTTATTCCTGTTTAGCCTAGGCTTCCCATTTTGGGACCCTTTAAAGCTACTTTAAGCTTTTCCTCAGCTTTTCCAGCTTTTTCTCACCTCTTCCCAACTACTCCTCTTCATTGGGGAAATTTAGATTTTTTCCTCAAAAATCTAAATTAGAAATAATTTCTTTCAAGGATTTTTGAAAGATTTGGGGAAAGTCTTTTTTTCCTTTTCCATCACCTCATGGATTAGGCATATGATCTCACTTTCTCATCTGGTCATAGTGTATGCACAATATTTTATTTATTTTTCATAATTAAGTATTTAACCATATCCACATAACAATTATCCATTGGGGTCCACTTCCCTATGGATGTATGTTCAAATGTCTAATTTGAAAAGCATAGAACTTGGGGGTGTTACATATTCCCCCTCTGAAAATAAACACCGTCCTCGGTGTTGACAACTATCGACTTAGTTCATTCTGAACTTAATTATGAATGCTTTTCCATCATCTGAGCTTCTCTGTGCCATGTTTAGCAGTAAAGTGCTCCACTGCACCTTTACTCAAGCTACTGTTCACTTTCGCAATTCCATTTCTTCTCGTTTTCATCTTTGAAGCGACTTTGGAAGGAATTTCCTTTTTCTGGTTCCACCTGGACCACATTTCAAATCACTCATGTGAGAAGCATCATGTACAAAAATTATAACTTTTCTTTTCCAACAAGGAGACATGAAATATATCAGGAAATTTAATAAGCAATGGTAGGGCTAATGTATAAGCCATTAGTTTCCAGCAGAGTACTCTCCTGCCTCCACTATATGTACCTGATATTTCTTACATTGGTATGAATGTAAGTAAGAGGATCTGAGGATCTAACACTAGGGAGTCTAAACTATCCAGTTCAGTATCCTCCCCTATTTGATTGAAGCAAAGAGGACCTATGTCATAGGGAATAGTTGAATCTGCACCCGAGTGTCAACCAACTTGAATGTTGTAACAGTAAAATAAACGGGAAATCCTACTTACACAACCATTGTGTGATAAAAAATTGTGTGAAAGAAGAGTGTAAGCATATGTAAGAGTACAATGAACAGAGCATCTAGTTACCTTCCATATAAACTGCTGGGGAAGTAGTTGGAGCCATGGAGGTTAACTGAGTATAGATAGAGGTATACGAGGAGGCATGCCTCTATATCTCGATGCTGCACTTTAAAATGTTTGAAATTTTATAAGTCCTGCAAATGGAGAAGTTTGAGTAAGGGTCTAGTGATCATCTAGAGTTGGAAACAACTCTGAACAGAAAACCTGAGAACTACAAAGTATTATATATAGATATATAAGTCCACTAGATGGACTGAGAAGAGGAGAGGTCAAGTCCAAAAATTCTCATGGGAATTCTTGTAATCCATGGCTGTCTATAAGTGCTGAAAAGAATATAAACCCCGGATAACATTCTGAATTTGTAAGTGATTCAGTATAAGAACTATAATTGTTATCGACGCATAAAGCGGAAAATATTTGAGTTATGTTATATGTGTAACACTCATCACAGGTTCAATTGTCTTCCCCATTCAGGGTGATGTATCTAGACATGTTAGGAAAAATGAAAAAAAAAATGGGTCTGGGAGACGTGACAAATGGTATCAGAACCAAGTTCAAAAATTGGGCAAGATATGTGCTCACAAGTAAATGGTTAACTGTTATAGATTTTACGAATTTTAAAAATATTTCTTCGAGTATACAAATCTTCGATATACTTTGAGGTATACATGTAAGAGATTGATTTAGTACTACGTTCAACTGAATCTATCTTTTGGTATTCACCGTCCCGAACTCTGTTTAGCTGTAGACAGAAAGTCCATAGAGTAGGAACTTCAGAATCTTTAAACCAAGGAGGGTTTAAAATCTGTAGTTACTTAGCTTCTACAGACGATTAATTATTGTTCTGCTTCCTGTAGACATAAAGGTGAAAGTCTATGTTCATAAGTATAATAGAAAAACATTGTAGCAGAATGGTGATAGAGTAAAAAAAAAAAAAAATTCACCATGGAGATTTGGCTTACTCAAGCCAACCTGAGAAGTGAAATCTGCATACTAATGAATGTATTGAAAATTTTATAGCCATTATAGAATGTATTGAAAATTTTAAGGTCACTTCTAACCCTTAGAAGAAACCTTAGGGTTATGAATTAAATCTATGCATAATGAACTCTATTATATATATATATATGTTCATGAGTGTCGAGGCCTAGAGCCTTAGGTCCTCTTAGGCTCGACTGCAAATTATTCGGAGTCAATTGCAATTTTGTGGTATGTCTGAAATGCTTGTTAATTTGAGTTAAAATGGTATGAATTGGCTACATGAAAAAAAAAAATATTTTTCATTTAAGTATTGTTGAAAATTACCCTACCTTTAACCATACCTTCTTAAGATATCTTCTTTTCAGTGCTGATTTGTTATGAAAAAAAAAAAAAAAACAAATTCCCCTGTGGTAGAGCTATAGAAATCTAAATTCAAGCTTGGCTTAAATCTGGAATACTTAATCTTATAGATGAGAAAATATTAGATTTCTTTTTCTCTTGTATATACAAAGGAGATGATCTTTATACTATTGTATGGACTAGCAGTGGTGCAGTAGAAACGAGAGGTATAGGAAGCAGTAAAATGATGCTATATGAGGCATGACAGAGCTGAATATAAATATATGTTAGATTGAAACAGAAAAGAGAACACTCGGTAAAATTTATATGACCTTTTATTTTACTACCCTAACTAAAGGGATAGACATCATATGGCAACGTCTTCTTGTATCTCTTGAATATAGTAACATAACCAAATTGTTGGCTTATTAATTGTGATTATTTAGTCAATTACCATGAGGCCGCATACATGTACATATACTCTTAAAGAGAAATAGAAGTCACCATTTAGAATTCCTAACTTCTATTTAAATTCTTACCCACTCATAAGTAACCCTGAAATAAAAAAAAATGGATATACGAGCAATAGAAATTAGAAGTGGTTTTATATGTTAGCATATTGAAATAAACATTGAATAAACAAATCAATGGAAAACTAGGAATAAAGTAGCCATTGAAATTTTATATATCTACTTGAAAAAAAAATAGGTAAAACGAAAAAAGTGGAAACAAGTCCACACCCATATATACATTCCTATATAACATTTAAACCCACCTACAAGTCTACAAACATATATATACTCCTACGTATCGTTTACACCATTCTCGGGTTTTGATAACCTCGACTCCGATCTGTGTATAGTTCGGTATGTATAAGGATATATATATATATTTCAAAAGAAATGAGAGCGCCGATTCATATTACAATAACCTATGGAAAAGTCAAAAGAATGTATAGTATTTTAGGTTATGGAACTTCAGCGTATGCGTAAAATTAAAACACGAGCAGCAGATCTGGCAACGGCATTGACCGATTTGTTCTAGAGCCATGCACAAGGCCGAATACACCTGCATCAAACGTAGCCAGATATACATATATGAAAAACGAAGAGATGCGAAATGCAACTCGGGCAGGTTGGACTAAAAGTATAGAATAGGGTGTATATTAATTTCCGAGTTATTTTAGGGTCAATAGAAAATTGCCGGACTGTAAAATTTGAAACTCGTGGCCGTTGTTATAACTCAGCCAACATGGGACGGCCCGACTACTATAGTTAATACAGTGCGATGAACATTAAATACGATTTTAAACAGAAACATGAAACCTATATCAGTCTACACAGATACAAATAAAATCTACAACACATCCATGCCGACATTATTAAGTTAGTGTTTGGTAACAGAATTAAAGATCCCGAGGGAACGCCTACAGGCTCAACCCTGACAACGCCGAGCTGAAGACTGATTTAAATTTAAATCCCGGAAATTTTAAATGAACTATCTACAGTAGGGCTACCGACCAGAGCTCTGACACAGCTCGAAAATAAATCGACCCATAGTTGCGTGGGGCGAATTTACTGTTCACATCGAGGCGTGAAAGTCGCTGGCCGAAACCCCAAATGTCCAAACCGCGTAAGAAATAAACCGAACCCGGGAAAATATTTAATAAAAATGTTATTTGAGTAGAGAACTGCACAACCGAATCAAATCCCTGGTAAATCTGGGGAATTCAACGATTCTGAAAACATAGAACAGCAACACTTATTACAGAGAATCTATATATGAAAATGTAATGATATAACAGCTACCGACTACTAAGATGACCCCCGCATTTCAGCAGATGCATATCCCAGTAGATGCGAAGAAAATTCACAGCTAACTGAGGGTCTGCACTATCGTTCAAGCATTCGGTCATTGTTCACATTCAAATGTGAACTCTGAAGCCTGAAGGTAATCCATACCCTGTAATTTCCGGCGTATGTCCCCCTTTGAACCAGGCACTGTGAGACAAAGGGGAGATAATTATATAAAACGCTCCTGTGATTCAGATGAATAAAAAGATGGGAATACCTGAACCCTAATCACTCTGCCCGATGACTGCAGAGTGGTTTCACGCAGAGTGACAGAAAGAAGTACCAAACTGCTGGTGTACAGAACAGATGCCAACGTTCCCAGTGCGTGAACAGGCCGAGGATAGGAAATGCCGGCACATTGGGTGAAGAGTACAATGGTCGCCGTCGTTGTACTCCAGCTGGAGAGCGAAACAATCCCTGAAAGAAAAAAAAACCGATCAAGTAAACGTCTGGGTCAGTATGGTACACGAACCTGTTTCAAAACCTTGTCAGGAGATGGACGACTCCTACGCTCCCATATTGCACGGCAAGAAAAAAAAAAAAAAAAAAAATCAAACTGCAGTGATCAGGTGTGACTACACGCAAGCTCGCTGGCTGTCACAACAGCAATCGCGGTGCGGTGCAGTAGGCTGCGGCGTAATGGATTTCCAACCCTAACCAGTACAACGCGATGTAAGTTAAAAAAATAAAAATATAAAAAAATATAAAAACGCAAAAAACCAATTTAGCAGCATTTGAATGTGGCAAATTCCGTTCGAACCCAACGAGAATAGTTAATAAATCAAGGCTTTACAATTTATGCGTATGGACACGTGTATACTATCCGACCGCCGGGGGAAACGAGGGTTCTATTATCAGATCTGATACGACCCTGATATATTGTATGACCATAGACAGCGCATTGGTAAATATTTACTATTATGTTTATTTTTTTTGTTATTTTTAATCCTCCGTTTGTTATAATTATGATAACATATCCGTGAGGGGGATAGAGCTTTGTTATGATAACATAAGATTTTTAATCCTATTATGAAAAATATGTTTAATAATTATGAAAACAAATAGTTATGAAAATGTTCAGGTTCATAATACTATGATATATAATTATTAAACATATCCACCTATCCACATATACCCGCGTATATACCTAGCTACGTGGAACATGCCCGCGCTATGAACAAAAAGAAATATCCTTTGCCATCGTATAGGAATAATGATAGCGCTATACATATAAATATATATCATTGCCTTATACCTATGAGGGTGGTTTGCAAGTTCGATGTTATATATATATATATATAACTAAATTATAACCCCCATGTATTTTCAATACTATGATGTGAAGGGTTAATAAGAGAGGGTATGTCTATACATGCCGTATTAAACCATATACAAAATCATATATACCTGAAATTAGTTAGATTTTGCTTTAATATGATACCTTTCTAATATTGATATTATTAAAGCAATCATATTATATAATATGATATTAAAGCAATCTAAATAATGATATATGATAGATGAAATCAGATTGCATTAATATGATATTTAGATATATCATATTATTTAGATTTAATACGAAAATATATATATTAAATCTGATTTAATACCTTCCACTTTAGTGGCGTAAATCCGAGAGCATGTTGAATATTGAAGACCTATCATAGGGGTCCAATTGAAAATTTTAGAAGTGGAAAAGTTGGTAGTAGAATACGGGTCAAAACAAGAAAAAAAAATATTGTTAGAAAGTATGAAAAATGGGGGTATGACACTATATATATATGCACATAAAAATTGTATATTTGATGACAAGACATGCAAAAGGGTATATGGGGGATAGGTTAATATAAGTGGGCTATGTAAATGTTAGATAAGAGTATTACCGCATGAGTTACATATATATATAATGATGGGAAATTTCATGGGGAATAGAAATATGGGTGAAGAGGTGTACTTCACATATAAATAGGTGTGGAGGGTATAAATGATCCAAAGAAGATGGTTGGTCAATGTATGTTGGACATACATGTCATATAAAGATATATATATATATTTATATATGTGAGTCACAGATATATATATATATATATATATATAAATATATATTCCCAGAAAAACGTGGGGATTCCAGGTGTGTTAGACAATGAGAAAAAAAAAAAAATTTCCCAACTGGAGCTGTGACAAATGGATAATATATATATATGTAACAATATATATATATATTATATGAATGAAGTGATATGAAGGGAAATAAATGCCACCTTTGAACTTATATATGAATATATATAATATAGGGATACATAGATATATTCATATGTTCATCAAATTAATATTGCCAAGGCTATATATATATATATCATGGTTACTTATACAATAAGGTTTGGAAATATATATGAACCTAGTGGATATATATATATGCTGCATAAGATGTATATTTCCCAAGGCTTGAGATGTAAGTAGTATATGAGTAAGTGGAAGATGTATCCTATAAATAAGGCCTGTATACTGCTATAAAAGAAAAGAAGATTGAAGTACAAGTTTTAATTACAATTAAATGGTTGATTTAGAAATTGTGGAACCATTACATTGAGTTAGGCATGAATGAATGAAGGGGTAAATTAAAATTTTCCTGATGATTTACTTAAGGAAGAATATTATTGTAATAGTGGAAGAATGATTTCCTAATTAATATTCTTACAATTGGTATATTTTATGAGTTTAGAGATAATGAGTAATAGAATTGGAAAAAAAAAATATGGAGAAGTGATATTTCTCTCATAAAAAAAAAAATAAATAAATAAAAAAAAAAAACAAATATAAAGTTAAAAATAAAAGCATGAGAGATTTATGGGTTGCTTTTGTTAGAAAAAAAAAAAATAGAATGCTTTTATGCATTAGAAAAGAAGGAATTCTTTTATGATTCAGAAAAAGTCGGAATACTTTTATGATCTATTCCATTTTAATTAATTCTATTTTATGATATAAGCCTATGAGAGAAATAGAAGAGGGGAACTTGAAAAGCATAGAACTTGGTGGTGTTACAGCATCGATAGTTGAATACGAGAGTAACAACATTTTTTTTTGAAATAATAAAAAATAAATCCACCGCGGCAAGAATACTTTAATAAAATAATATTTTGTTCTTTATAGTTAATTGTGAGTGGGCATACATTTGAATGGCATGCATAGGAGACCACTACTACATAAAACTTATAATAATGTAAAAATATAATATTGTAATATAATTGTCTTAAAATAATTATTATAATTTAATCTTACAATTTATTATTGTATTAAAATAATTTTATTATAATTTAATATTAGGGTTTATCCCTTATATTGCAATTGTGGCAACTGTGTGATAATGAAACCTTATTATTAATCAGGGCTTTCAATAAATTAAAGGTTAACATAAATGCTGAATATAGCAAGAAGTATAATTGCATTAGTTAAGTGATATATTATCACATGATAGTCACAATTTTTTTTTTACATTACATTATGAAATCTAAAACTATATTATAATTTAAACCTACCATTTATTATTTATTCATTATATTGTTTAAATAATATGGAACTGTAATTATTTTTTACTATCGTACATCATGTCAACCCCATTTATCATTCTAGATTTATTTGTGTAGGTGGATGCATTAAGGAAGTAAGTCAAAATGGGTAGCATGGAGAGTCGAATACCCAGCAACAACATTTTTTTTTTAAGTAATAAAAAATAAATCCACAGCAGCAATAATAATTTAATAAAATAATATTTTGTTCTTTATAGTAACCTATGAGTGGGCACACATTTGAATGGCATGCATAGGAAACCACTAGGGTAATGGAGTGGAGGAAAAATTTTTAAATGAACAGTTGCCAAGTGGTATAAGTTTGAGAATGTGAATAGTTATAAGTTTCAAAATTAATCCACGTTGCAATGCATCTTTTATAAGTTTTTTTTTTTAATTTCATTTCTAACTAATTAGTATGCACAGTAAATTTTAGTCATGTTTTGTAAAAAATTAATTTAAGTATGGTTTAAACATGTGATTTAGATATGCAATGAAGTTATCACTTTTAATTCCATTTTTTGATGGAATGGCGACGACGAGAATATACCAGCATCATCCAATTCACACCATTTTATCAAAAAGATTAATTAGAAAAATGATTAAAGTAGCGAGTTCCAATAGGGAGGATGCTTATCAGTGTAATTAAATCATTTTAATAAACATGTTCACTAATATATATGTGTGTGTGTGTGCGTGTGTGTGTATAGATATATATATACATACATATACATACATATACATACATATATATATATATATGTGTGTGTGTGTGTGTGTGTGTGTGTGTGTGTGTGTGTGTGTGTAAAAATCCAAAGTTGGGTAACACTTTTGCGAGAATCCAGGGCAGAAAACTTTTTTTCTCAATAATTTGGCCGAACTTTTGAAATTAGTCTAGCCGAACTTATTCTACCATTTACATTGATGGTGTACTGACGGTGTCTGCAAAGAGATTTTTGGCCGAAGATGGGAAAATTGTCAATAAAATTTCAGTCGAACTCGTATTTTATAAATATATCAGCCTACAAACTTTACAGGTTTCTTGTTCACATCCGTCTCGCACATATGTTTCTTGTTCGTTTCTTGTTGTTTTTTCTCTGTTGTGCTCTATGACTTTTGCTATTGCTCTGTTGCGCTTTCTTGCTCTTTTGCGCTCTCTAATTTTTGTTGATTTGGAGTTGCGTCATGACGACAAGGTGATTTTTGTTGATTTGTAGTTGTGCCACAACGACGAGGTAAATTTTGTTGAGTTGCAGTTGATTTTTCATTTGCAGTTGCTCTTTTTTTTTGTAATTTTGTTTTGTGGAGTTTTTTTGTTTGATTTTAATTTAATTTTTTTGTTCGTATGAAATTTGGTCTACATCTTCCACGATGTCTTTAAGGATCGCCCAACTTCACCCTCGTTGTAGCTTCGTCTGCAGATTTTTGTGAAATTCCAAGTATGTATCTGTGTATCTATGCTTATAGCATGCGAATTTCTGCAAATTTCTATGTATCTATGCTTATAGATCAATATAATCATATATTGGGTTTCCTGTATTATGTAATTGAAACATAACCTTTAATGGTAATAATACTAATAGAACATTAGCTCTAGTGAGATCAGTATGCAAAATGACCAATTCAATTCTGTATGAGTGAGTGGTTGGACTTTGCCATGTTTTAAGGAGCTAGTGTCCTAGCTATAAATTCAATTTACAGCTAGGAGGAGTTTGTTATTTTTGAACATATATTTCTAGAGGATATATTGTCAACTGTGCCTCGGTTAGGTGGTTGGAAAACATTAGCAACTATAGCTTCTAAAATATCTTCAGTTTTGGAATCAGGAAAAAACCACCCTTTAGGTGCATTAACTAAAGATACATCTGAACTCTGAAACATATCCAACTCAGAATGGTAATTTGACCTAAGAGAGATCCCGACATTTTATGTTCCCAAATTTGAACTGCATACATCTTTTCCATGAAATAGCATTTCATTCCACATACACTTGTCTATTCTTCTTTTTTTGAAAGGCGGTCCCAATGCTTCAAGTAATTCAGCACCTGATGATACATGCACAAATTCATGTGCACTGTCATCTTGTTCTTTATAGGTCCAATTTCTACAGTTATCAAAGTCACCATTATGACCAGGCTTATCACTATCTTCAAGAATAGCAAAAATCTTGATGACGCCAGGCATGAAAATTTTTGAACATTCTTTGTCAGTGTTCAACCTATGAACACTATTAGTCTGAAATAGCCAAGGAAAATCTGATAAGAACTCTTTATGCCAAGGTTGGTAATTTATTCTAATCATGGATTGGTGATTTACTCCAAGTGTGTTATATGTTGAAAGCACATCATCCCCAAGAGAAGACATAAAACTCTTACCTAAACCCTGTAGCGGTTTTGTTTCAGTATGACCAATTGTAAGACTCCAAGATGCATCAAAGGACTCTCTAGGATCACAGGAAGATGTTTTTATATTTACAGAACATGACAAAAGTCTTAGGTACATAGATGCGTGGGTTTGGGAATGTGGTTCACATGAAAATTAATAGGGAATGGATTTAATGGAAACCTTTTATAAGATCAGGACTCAAACAATGAGAGAGAGAAAAAACATTTTATATTCAATGTAAAACACATGCATTAACTTATAATTGTGATATTTTCCCTTCTTTCCAACTTAATCCATCCTTCTAGAAAAAACTCTTTTAATGAAGCAGATATATCCATAGTGATCCGTTGATATTTGTTTACCAACAACGATTCCATTTTGGACTTATATATCTCAAAACTATGCTCATTGAATTTACGTATCTATATCTTTAAAATACTCAACTATTTTATTGCACCATAGGAATGATTTCGATATATCTCCCATTTTAATGGGGTATATCACATTTCATGAAAACCACATTAGCCATAAAAGTTTCCCATTGAAACCAAAAGTAATTTGATACAAAACATAGGTTTTAAGCTTATATAGTTAATTGTTTCAAATAGATTCTTAACAAAATGAAAAATATTCAATGTAAAAAACTTGCACATTAACATATAATTGTGATATTTTCCCTTCTTTCCAACTTAGTCCATCCATCTAGAAAAATCCCTTTTAATGAAGAAGATATGTCCATAGTGATCCACTGATATTTGTTCACAAACAACTATTCCATTTTGGACTTATATATCTCAAAACTATGCTCATTGAATTTATGCATCTATATCTTTAAACTACTCAACTATTTTATTACACCATAGGAATCATCTCGATATATCTCCCATTTTAATGGGGCTTATCACATTTCGAGAAAAAAAACATTAGCAATAAATTTTTCCCATTGAAACCAAAAGTGATTTCATACAAAACATAGGTTTTAACCTTATATAGTTAATTGCTTCAAATAGATTCTTAATAAAATGAAAAATATTCAATGTAAAACACATGCATTAACATATAATTGTGATATTTTCCCTTCTTTCCAACTTAGTGGACATCCTTCTAGAAAAATCCCTTTTAATGAAGCAAATATATCCATAGTGATCCACTAATATTTTTTCACCAACAAATATTTCATTTTGGACTTATATATCTCAAAACTATTCTCATTGAATTTATGCATCTATATCTTTAAACTACTCAACTATTTTATCTCACCATAGGAATCATTTCGATACATCTCCCATTTTAATGGGGTCTATCACATTTCGAGAGAATCAAATTAGCCATAAAAGTTTCCCATTGAAACCAAAAGTGACTTGATACAAAACATAGGTTTTAACCTTATATAGTTAATTGCTTCAAATATATTCTTAATAAAATGAAGAATATTCAATGTAAAGCAAATGCATTAATAAATAATTGTGATATTTACACTTGTTTCCAACTTACTGGACATCCTTCTAGAAAAATCCCTTTTGATGAAGGAGGTATATCCATAGTGATCCACTGAAATTTTTTTACCAACAACTATTCCATTTTGGACTTATATATCTCAAAAATATGATCATTGAATTTATGCATCTATATCTTTAAACTAATTGAAACTATTTTATTACATCATAGTAATCATTCCAATATATCTCCCATTTTAATGGGGTCTATCATATTTCGAGAAAAACAAATTAGCCATAAAAGTTTCCCATTGAAACAAAAAGTGATTTGATACAAAAAATTGGTTTTAAGCAAGTATATAGTTATTTGTTTCAAATAGATTCTTAATCAAATGAAAAATATTCAATGTAAAACATATGCACATTAACATATGATTGTGATATTTTCCCTTCTTTCCAACTTAGTGGACATCCTTCTAGAAAAATCCATTTTAATGAAAAGGATATATCCATATTGATCCACTGATATTTGTTCACCAATAAATATTCCATTTTGGACATATATATCTCAAAACTATGCTCATTTTTTCCCAAAAACGTTTTTTTGGGGCACTACCCCTGAACACCTGTGTGTGGGGAATTTTTCGTCTATATGAAACCCTAAAGTGGGGGTCCTTTCCGCCCATTCTATTCCCACCACTATGCTTAGAAAAATATATAGTGAATGGGGGTATTCATATAAAGAATATAACACATACCAAACATCCAATAATTCTCCTTAATGCGACCATCAATGTTGCAATGGTTAGAATTATTTCTACTACCCTTGCATGGATGTGTAGTGGCTATTTTATTCTTATCCTCCTATTTCCAGTTCTTATTCCCCTCCTTCAAAGCTTCTTGGTGCTATTTTTTCTTCAAACCACTTAAGTACCCTTTATTTTGGCCTATGGTTTCTAGATAATGTGTGTATACACATGGCTCATACATTATCCTTAGCTTGGAAAGAATCACTTGTTTTTGTAGATGGTTATATAGACCCCACATATACTTAAGGAGTACATTTGGGCTCTTGGGAAATATATCCAATAATATGACCATATTTTTGAACTTAGTACACTCTTATACACCCTTATGTCTACGTAAAGTAGTGTGAGTGATTCCACGGGTCCTCTACACACTTCATAGGGTATAATTGGGACAGGTAGTGTTAACTTATACAAGTTCTATAGGCAGAGTCTGTAAAGGGCCAGGTAGCCTCTAGATCTCATATTTTATGAAAGGTGACATATCCATTAAATGCCCCTACAGTCAATCTCTGGAACAGATCTAAATAAAATTTCTTCATTTTAATATCCATAAAACACAACCACTTTAAGGAAAATTGTGTACATGTGTCATTTCTCCCATAAATTCTTAGGCAAAGTTTTTAAAGCATACATGTCATGTTGGCTTTCTCCCATTAACTTTAAAGCATGTTTTTTGTAAGTGCATAAAATAATTTTGCAAACCATGTAAATGTCATTTCTCTCAAACTTTAAGGCCTAAAAATTGAACCTAAAGTGGCTGAACTCTCATAGGATTTTGAACTTCCATAGGATTTTAGTTTGTCTGTTGAGTGTTAACTTCTACAAGTTCTAAAGGCAGAGTCTGCAAAGGGCCAGGTAGCCTTTGGATCTCATCTTTTCTCAAAGGTGACATATCTAGTAAATGCCCCTACAGTCAATCTCTGTAACAGATCTAAACATAAGTTCTTCATTTTCATATCCATAAACCACTACCACTCTAAGGCAAACCTTGTACATGTGTCATTTCTCCCTTCTCCAATAAAATTTTAGGAAAACTTTAAGGCATGTGTCATTTCTATTTCATTTCTCCCACAAACTCATAAATGTGTGACCTTTGACATAACTAGTTGTCGACATAACTAGTTGTTTTAGTAGTGCATAAAATTCATTTCTCCCACAAACTAAAGGCTTCCTCCCATTAATTCTAGATGTGAATTCTACCATAAACATTTTAAGTCAAACTTTAAGATAAACCATGCACATGTCATTTATCTCATGCACATGTGTCATTTCTCCCATGCATTTGCAATAAATGTCAATTTAATATGTATTTTTATTGAATTTGGTTTTTTTTTCACAGATAAGAAAAACCACTAAATATGGTTGAAAAATGGAAATTATGCATAGATGTTTCTTGCTATCCCAATCCAGGGAAAGCAATGATTACATATGTGCTTTCCAATATTGTGACTAGAAAAGTCGTCAAAGGAAAATGAATATACCGAGAAGAATAACAAACAACGAGGCATATTATATTGGATTGATATAAGGCTTGGGAACAAATATGGAGTATGGATCAAATGGAATAATAGTTTTCACTAATTCTGAACTTTTGTGAAACTAGATGAATGGCGTGTACCAAGTTAAGAAGGAGAGGCTAAAAGAACTGCATGGAATAACAAACAATATTGTTAGCCAGTTTCAATTTTTTAGTATAAGACATTGTACAAATGTGAATAAGATGTCTGTTGATCTATTGTGTGGGGCAATGCCAATTCAGGATTCATCTATCAAAGATGAATTAGAATTATATGGGGCAATGCCAATGCAAGATTCATCTCTCAAAGATGAATTAGTTTTGAGACGCTCTTCTTCAAAAATTCAAGATTCATCTCTCAAAGATGAATTAGTGTTGAGACGCTCTCCTTCAAAATTTATTGATGGACATTGTAACATATCTTGGATATGTGTGTGTTGTGTACTTATAAATGCATATTTTTTAATGACCATGTGCTTTTTTCAATTATATACCAAGTGTGCTCCCACCACACCATGTAAAGTGCAACTTGGTGAACTTCACATTTGCAACAAGTGGTGAAATTCACATTTTTATAAAATTAAAATGCGAGGACTTCAACAAATTTTTGTTTAAATGGAGTTTCACGCTTCTTTTTTAATGACCATGTGTTTTTTTCAATTTTATACCAAGTGTGCTCCCACCATGTAAAGCACAATTTGGTGAACTTGACATTTTTGGATCAAGGGATGTTCATGGTATTTAAATATAATCTTAAATCTCCATACATATACATATATGTGTGTACATCTAGAATTGATTTTTTGTCAACTTTGTGAGTTAAATTAATTGTTAATAAGTTTTATTTTTTATTTTTTAGGAGCTAAGAGAAGGGTCTCTACTCCATCAATGGAGCATGCCCATGGTTCACCAAGTCGTGGAATGGTTCATGAAATTTAATCAATGAATATGTACATGTATTTATATGTATGAATACATTTTTTAATTGATTATAAATTCATATTTGTTTATGAAGCTTCTTTCTCGTCTTGTGAGGTAGGTGGTGGTTCAAATCCCCTTAGCGGGCCATCAATAAGTGCTAGAAGGTTGCGTGAAGGTGGTGATATTTATTCCCCCAGAGGCCAATCAACAAATGGTCATGTTGGTTCTAAGCAGGGTCATTTTGGTTCTCAACAGTATCAGGGTGGGCAATATGCTAGCCAACCACATCGAGGTGGCCATCAATTTGAATCTTTTTTTTCATTCAATTTGTACAAATTTGTTTACATGTGTTTTTTCTAATATACAAAATTTTATATATTGATGCAGAGGCTGAAAATGCTACAAATTTTTTTCAAAAAAGACATAGGGTAGAACGAATTATTCAAGAAGAAGGTTGTCCACCCACCACGACTTATCCGGTCGACATTTCTGATATACCTTGGGAAAGAAACATGTAGCGACGCACCTTAGAAAGGTGTCAACATCTTCATGAAAATTTGCAGAGAGATCTCGTGGCTTTGACTCTACCTGCTAAGAGTCGGCAAATCTTGGAAATAGTTACACACTCTTTAGGAAAACTAGTAGATGTGTACTGAAAGGTTGGGCCAACCACTGATAATTTTGTAGAAGTCATGAGAAAAAAAGGAAACAGTGATGGGTCCTAATAAATGGGAGGTTGTTAAAGAAAGAGTTACAACAACAATGGCAAAGTCTATGTTTAATTTCAAAGAAGTGTCGAAAAGAAAGATGCTGAAGGTGTAATAATTCAAGCACCCTGATATAGCTCACTATTTGTATGATAGAAACCTTACGGCCTATGGAAGACTCCCATGGAACGACGAGGTTCCGCTTTATTTTTCAAAAATACTTTATGCAGAATTATTTTTGCGAATGAAACCCAATTACAATGACCTTCCCTCTAAATTTTTTGGTCCTGGGAAAAGTCGATTGTGTGATTGTAGGGGCACTAGGCGTGATGCTGAATTGCCTCATCCTGAGCCACCATTGGTTAGTCAACCTTTTTGTGTCTAAAATTTACAGTCAGAGATGGAAGCCAGTTCTCAAATTAGTCGAGAAGCAAGGCATGCCATCATCGACAATGTTCAAAGTGGATTGGGTGGAGTCGATGTTTGTCTGAATCGACAAATAGCATGTGATAATGCACGCACTAATTTTTTGTATTATACAGATGAAGATATTTACAACATGAGTGTTGAAGATCTCAAAACATATGCAAATAATTGCCACAATGGTTGGCATGACCTAATTGTTCATGAGGAAGATGGCATGGGAACAGTATGTGTTAATGGTTAGGGTTAAATTATTTTAACACATGTACAATTTGTAATAAATACATATATACATAAATTTATTTGTGTACATTAATCTAACAAAAATGTGTCATTATATGTTAACACCATTTGCAGTTTTCACGCTTGATGAATGAAGAAAATGTTAATATCATGTTCGGAGCCTCTAGTTCAAACAGTTAAGATGGGTCTCACCATCAAGATGTGTTGGCAAATTTTAGAGTTTTAAGTGATATTTTTAAAATAAATAATTGTGCACACATGTACATGTACATATATATAATAAAATGTTTTAACAGATTCTAATTTTGTCCAATGTTTTTGGGATGGCGGTACCTTCTTCTTCCTTGGGAGATGTACCTTCTACTTCCTCAGGAGATGTGCCAGATCCACAACAACAAGTATGGACAATTTTTCACTTTTAAAATTTATGTTTTTAAGTTATAGATTCCACCTCAAAAATTTCCATTAAAAAATGAGATATATCTATATATATATATATATATATATATATATATATATATATATATATATATATATATATATATCTATAGCTTGAGTTATTTTATTTTTTTTGAATTTTAGGTTTTTGGAAATTTTCTTTCTGAACCACTCTTAGGAGATGTGTCAAATCCGACAGCACGAGTATTCAATTTTTCACTTAAATATATATGTGTGTGTGTGTGTGTGTGTGTGTGTGTGTGTGTGTGTGTTTAAGTTATAAGCTATAGATTCAAGCTTAAAAGTTTTATTATAAATTGAGATCTAGAGATTTTGATTTATTTTAAATTTTTTGAATTTTAGTTTTTTGGAGATTTTCCTTTGGAGCCTCTCTTAGGAGATGTGCCAAATCCACCAGCAAAAGTATTCAATTTTTCACTTAAATATATATGTTTTTAAGTTATAATTTATAAATTGAAGTTTAAAAGTTTTATTATAAATTGAGATCTTGACCTTGAGTTATTTTATACTTTTAAATTTTTTGAATTTTAGGTTTCTATAGAGGATTTATTTTCTCCACGGACTCTAGTGATGGAGATAGGAACATCCACACCATTTCAACCATTTGAACAAGTTGTCTAACTTTTTTTTTAATATTATTGAAAATAAGTTTATATATATGCATTTTCATTTGAAATTTTTTAATATATATATATATATATATATATTGTACAGTTTACTATTTATATAACTTGATACTTGATACTTGTGAGATCTACAAATTTTGGAAATATTTTATGTGAACTACATTTGGTACATGTGAATGTGATATATAATGTTTTTAAAAATTAAGTTTTGGATGGTTGAACTACATTTGGCATGTGAAGTAATGTTACAGTGTTATATATAATTTGTTTTGTTTTTAAAACTCAAGTTTTGGATGGTTGAACTACATTTGGCATGTGATGTGAAGTAATGTTGTGTTAAATAATTTGTTTTGTTTTTAAAGTGTTATGGTTGAACTAAATTTGGCATGTGAAGTAATGTTACTTGATACTTGATACTTGTGATCTATAATGTTTTGTTTTTAAAACTCAAGTTTTGATACTTGTGATCTATAATGTTTTGTTTTTATAACTCAAGTTTTGGATAGTTGAACTACATTTGGCATGTGAAGTAATGTTGTGTTATAATTTGTTTTTTTTTTTTTAATTAAGTTTTGGATGGTCAAGAACTACATATGGCATGTGAAATAATGTTGTGATCTATATTAATGTTTTTCTTTTGAAGAACTCAAGTTTTGGATGGTTGAACTGCATTTGGCATGTGAAGTAATGTTGTGTTATAATTTTTTTTTGTTTTTAAAACTTAAGTTTTGAATGGTTGAACTACATTTGGCATATGAAGTAATGTTATGATCTATATTAATGTTTTACTTTTGAACTACATTTGGCATGTGAAGTAATGTTGTGTTGTAATTTGTTTTGTTTTTAAAACTTAAGTTTTGGATGGTTGAACTGCATTTGGCATGTGAAGTAATGTTGTGTTATAATTTTTTTTGTTTTTAAAACTTAAGTTTTGGATAGTTGAACTACATTTGGCATGTGATATAATGTTAAATATTTTTAATGGATAGTTGAACTACAATTGGCATGGCATGTGAAGTAATGTTGTGATATAATCAAAAAGTTTTTAAAACTCAAGTTTTGGATGGTTTTTTTTCCTAAATAAGACTAATTCTATTAAGAAATTGTAGAGTAAAATATGAGATTACAATCTTGAGAAGCAGGATATCAGGGTGCTAGAAATGATATAACTATCAACCTCAGTCCCAAAGAGTAACTATGGACTAAGCAAAAAGGATCACAATGGATAACAAGAAACAGTGGGCTAGACTTAAGAGTCTACCCAGAATGGGAGGAAACTTCTATACAACATTTTTTTCCCTTTTTTCGTACTAACTTTCACCCAGCCATTGTGATGCGGATGGGCAGGAACTACTTGCAGGCTGTTCTGCACTGAAGGAGGAATCTCCTTGTCTAAATCAGAAAAGGAAGATCATGAGTGCATTTCTGCGAAATCAGAGATTCAGAGAGATCTTTAGGACTGGCTTAAGGTGAGTTCTTCATGTGCTCAACATCTTCCTCTTCCCCTTCAATCTCCTCTTCATCCGAGCTGAAGGACTCTATGTCATCCATGGGGGGTGGATCACATGGTTTCCAACTTTTGGGTTTTCATTTGCCAATGGGATTCTTATTTTTGGCAAGGAACATGGCACATGTGTTCTTAAGGTGCCCTGTCTGATAGCGGTGATGACATCGGAAGGCAGTGTTCTCAAATTCCAGGGTCTGTGTCCAATGGAGATCTCAAAATTTGAGGATGATTTGATCAGGAAGACCTTTTCTGATGTCTATTTATGCGCATATCCTGCCAAATGTATATATTCCTTTCTCCCCTCTTGAGGTATCCATAGCCAAGAAGTGGCACAAAGTGTTTCCAGACACTTGGAAGACACAAAAGTGCCCCAAATGCGCAGGGAGGTTCGAAATTCTGACCCAAATGGGAAGCTTAGTGATGACTGTTGTGGAGGGGTCGAAGTCTGGGAACCAGGGGGTGAGGAATAGTCCCACAGATCCCCAAAACCATGGGCCTCCTGTTAAGGCTTTCTGATAATCTATGTTGAAAGCAATCGCCACAATGAAGAAACATTTCAAGTAGAGAAATACTTTGCTTTTTTTGGTCCAGTTGGTGTGGATCCATTGGTATAGATCTGTTGTTTGCGGCCATAATCCATTAAATCTAAAAATGATGGTGGTTTATGAAAAATTTTGGTATTGTTCATCCAGCAATGGATGGGAGAATTTGATGGAGGGAGATTCCTCCATTTTATCCACCAGAAAAGGCTTGGGAGCTTCAGCTGCTTCAGCAGATTTCTTAGGCGGTTGTGCATGGACTACATCTTTGTAGGAGAAAGCTGGAGCAAAGGATGGTTGCCTAGATGCTCCCCCTCTGAGACGTAGAGTAAGCACAACCGAAGCATCTCTTTAAATATTGTAAAAATAAAGGGGAAGAGGGTTCTCTAGTTGTTTACCTTCGTGACGCAGTCTCAAAAGTACTAAGGGAATCCCTGGCTTGAGTTCAAGATCGCACGAGAGGTCCTGCACCAGATCCATTATGCGTACCCAATGCATCATGGTTCTTCCTAAGAGAAGCGAGATTTGGATCTGATAAGAAGGGGGAGGATGGCCTGAAAGCCTTTTCCTACTAGATCGAGTCGGAGTCTATACCGAGCATGAAATTTGTGTTTCCAAATCCTCCAATCCTAACACGGTTTTGAATGAGGCTGAATGTTTAGCGTCGTCACTATAAGACTGGGTGTTTTTAGGTGGCAACGGCACCCTAACACCCCCAATTTGCAAATCTGAGAAGCTGGGCAGCTGTAGGGCGTCGGCCGTGGTGGAATCCTCATGATTTTCTAAGTAGGATTCATTATTCCTATAAGTTGTGCTATTTATCCAGTTTTGATTCTCATTCTTGATATAGATCGGTGCAGCAGCAAGTGCCCCCATAGTTACAGAGTGTAGATCTATGGTGATAACCATAGATGCCTCAATACCTTCACCTTCAGCACAAACGGTGGCAACTGCAGCAAGCTTTGGGGTGTCTTGATCTGCTGAAGCGACGATAGCTTCTTGGAAAGCTTGATCTGCAGTAATGGTGGCGGCTATGCCAAGAGAGGCAATCGTTGAATCTACAATTTTGGTGATGGCGTCGGTCTCAGGGCAAAACGAAACCCTGGCAGAGGCCATTTCGCTCAAATCAAAAATCCCCCTCGAAGGAATGTCTTCAAATGTTAAATTTTTTTATTGGATAGATGAACTATAGTTGGCATGGCATGTGAAGTAATTTTGTGATATATAATCAAAAAGTTTTTAAAACTCAAGTTTTGGATGGTTTCAATCTACATTTGGCATGTGATATAATGTTAAATGTTTTTATTAGATAGTTGAGCTACAATTGGCATGGCATGTGAATTAATGTTGTGATATAATCAAAAAGTTTTTAAAACTCAAGTTTTGGATGGTTGAACTACATTTGGCATGTGATTATGATATTATGTTTTGTTTTTAAAATTCAAGTTGTCATTTTCCAAACAAAAGAAAATCTTATGAATATATGTACATGAAGAAATGATTTTACACATGTTTGAATATATATGTTAAAATGATTGAAGTGTAATAAATATTGATGTATATATATATATATATATATATATATATATATATATATATATATATAAACATTCATAACATTTTAGGTCTTATTAGATGTGTTGAAGACAATCATAAAATTTTTAAAATACAATCTATAATGTATATATATCCAGTACATGCAACATTTTTCATCAATGCATGTATAGAAAAGCCACTTTCATTTAATTACATTCTAGAACATATATATCCAGTACGTGCAACATTTTTCATCAATTCACATAGAAAAACTATTTGATTGGTTAATTGCTTTCTAGAACATATATATCCAGTACTTCAACATTTTTCATCAATGCCAATAGAATTTAGCTACTTTCAGTTAATTGCATTCTAGAACATATATATATTTAGTTCATGAAACATTTTTTATCAATGCACATAGTAAAACTACTTGAATAGTTAATTGCATTCTAGAACGTATATATATCCAATACAATGCAACATTTTTCATGAATGCACATGTAGAAAATCTACTTTCATTTAATTGCCTAGAGCATGTATATTTCCAGTATGTGCAACATTTTTCATCAATGCACATAGAAAAACTACTTTTAGTTAATTGCATTCTAGAGCATATATATCCATTATACAATATATTTCTTTTCACCATCTTATATAGAAAGTGTATTTTCAAAGAATTTATATTCTGAATATATATATATATATATATATATATATATATATATATATATATATATATATATATATATATATATATATATATATATATCCAATACATGCAATATTTTTAATCATCACACAGAGAGAAAAGCTACTTTCACGTAAACTAGTGTGTATTAAAATAAAATAATGTATGTAACACTTAATATATAGAAATATATATGCTACCACTTTGCTGAGTCTCCAGTTCTAAAACATGAAACCAAGGAGAAGAAATTGTTGGGTAGTTCAATCAAAAAATTCCAATGGAATGCCATCTTTAATGATCCGTTCATGATAAGATTTTGACATTTTCCATTTCTTAATTTTTCGTTTTTTTCTTTCATTGAACCTCTATCAACTTTATGCGTGTTGCACACACCAAGTGGCTATATTGAAAACTTATGACATCAGGTTCATAGTCTTCAAAGTAAATAATATCCTTGCTTTGATTATTTTGTCTTAAAAAAATAACTTTTCAGTATAATAGATTCTCTTTCATATGTAAATCTGTGATCATTATAGTTTTCTAATGATTTCATTTTTTGTTCAGTGCAATGCATCAAATAATACTTCACATTTTCATCATTTTCAGTTGGTGCAATTATAATAAAAACATCTCCTTCACAATAAAAAAAAAACTTAACAAACTTATGTATTTAAATTTATTTCTAGATCTCTATAATTTGAAAGAAATTCAAATGTTACCTTCTCTAACAAGATCAGAAACTTGATCACCATCAGATGATATTGTAGTCTCCTTTGATTTCATTTCTTCAAACATTGCAATGGACATTTACCCCTTTTTATTTAGCTCTGTATGTTTCCAATCTTTTACATACATTTTGTTTTCACAAACGTCATTGGATTCTGTGTTGTCTATGCAAACATGAAAAAAAACAAGAATATTTTCTTTTATCTAATGCAAACACATTCATTGACAAGTTTGTTTTAATTGAATGCAATTTTTGAGTCCCTTCTATTGTTTCAATGTCATTTCCAATTGATATATCTACATCTTCGATCCCAATATGCCAAAAAAACCTATATACAGAAAATTCAAAGAAGAATGTAAATATGATTTCATAATACCATCAAAGATAATCATTACATGATAAATGTACACTTTTTAAAATTAGATATCCAATAAAAATTAAATTGAATGTACCATCGCACCTCCCTTGATTGGTTAGTCTCATGGCTTAGAGCAGAGATGCACCATTGAACAAATTCTTTAGCGTCCACAAGTCAGTTTGCGGATGGGTTCATTTGATATCTTCGAAGTGCTCATTTTATGCATGCCCCTACACCGTCATGTACTCCTTTTCCATGGCCAGTCTCAAAGAAATTCGAACAATGTTTAATGCAAGTTTTCTTATGAAGACAACACATCCAAAATAATGATCTTGAATATTTGAATTGACCTACACATCCATCTAACCATATCCAATTTTCATTGAATTTTATTCCACGACATTTCAAGCAGTCATAAATCTTGCCAAAACAGTGTTGTAAAAATTATGTATCATGTGTACGATCGTCACTGATATAAAAGTGATATTCTTTAATAACATGTCCATTTTCACTGGTGCTTTATATATGATCGGCGTTTTGTTCAAAATGTCTATATAGAATATGAATGAGCATGGAGACTTGGTCAGAATGATAGTATTCAATCTGAATTTCTTTTTGTGGAACAAATGTGTAGTTCTCTACAAAATCAATTAGTGACAAAATGGTCCGTGGTGGAAAAACTTCATGATATTTTTTGAATTGCAAGTCTTGTCATCGAGCTCTATGGGAATTCTTCGTGTATTTATAAATTTTTGCCTCGAACTTTCTCAAAAAATCTATCACACAAATTTCTTCTTCTTGTAATTCAATTTTTTTAGCACTATTTTAACTTTAAATCGGTGTATGGATATATTCATATCTCTTCCATTTCACTTTCATGTTGGACAATGATTTATAATTTATATCAATATGATATTTGTTTTGAAATTTAGTCAAATTTCCACAATCATCACATTTTTTACCACCAACACATTTCTTTTCGTAAAATAATTCAACGCTTTCTCTTTCACATAGAATTTGAGATATGAAATCACAGATAGTGGAAGGAGGAGGTGAATCTTTCCAAAATGTTATACCAAAATTAAGGAATGTGGCATAATATAACTCAAATTCCACATGATAACAACAACAACAAGTGTCGCGTACAGTGATAGGTTTTGCATACCATGGTTTTTGTTAAACAAAAGCACTGATTGAGACATGAATTTCATGATTCTCTTCTTTGAACTTGTTGAAAAACTCTATCTGAGTGGTTTCCAAGAAATATTTTCATGTTCTTCGTATTGATTTTGTGCTATTCTTCTTCGCATCGCATCCCTTGCATTTGGCGAAACACGTGAATTTTTCTTCCAATATTCATATGTTGTCTTTTTAACATTTTCTCCAAATCTATCTTTGTATGGTTTCCTACAAATAGCTCTCCAACAAGCGATTTCATCATTTACATCTATTTGCAACCAAAATTTCCGATGTTTGTGAAACAATTTTTGTGAGGTTCCTAATGCTCGTGCCATAGATTTTACCAAGTGATTCTCTTTAGTACTTGATGAAAAAATTGCCATATGTATTGCTCTACGTAAAACTGAAACATTTTTCTGTCTAGATCTTCTAATTGAATTTATAACACTATTTATATTTTGTATCACATTTTCCTTCATTTTTTTATCTTTTGTTGATTTTAGAATACCCAATAAAGTCGTGGATTCTTTTAATTTCCTTAATGATAGGAGACCTTTCAACATTTGGGCTTGAACTGTCACATTTTCCTTTATGAAATACGTATCAAAAATGTTTTTAACACAATATCTTATAACATGGTCAGCGTTTTTATCTCCATATGTGTGAGTGTCAACATTTTCTAACATCTCATCATTGACATTGATTTTATTTGTACATATTCGAATGAACAGTACATAATAAGTTTACATATTCAATAAATAAGTAAATTAATAAATATGTATAATATATACCTTGTGATTCAATTTCTTCACTTGAATATATACACACACACACACACACACACACACACACCTTGTGATTCAATTTCTTCACTTGAATTTATTTTAACATTTTCACCATCTTCAAACATTGGTTCAATATGTCTTTCACTTTCTCTTTTAAAATTTTGTATCTCATCATCAATGTTTTGAGGAATATCTCTCTGTTTACATTGCAAAATATTTTTCAAATTAGTTCAACAAATAAAAATTAAGCTTCACATTTTAAACTAGGAAAATTTTAAATATCAAATTCATAATATTTACATTTACATACATGTTTCAACTTCTAGTTGAGGTTGATTTTCCCTTTCAATATTTGAGAGTTCTTCTCTCTTTCATTTGCGAGATTCTCTCATCTCTTCTCTACGTTCCTCAGGGTCTCTTTTACGATCATATTTTCTCATGCAATTCCTTCGATTTCCCATGATAATAGAGTATGAAGTTCAAAAAATTTCCTTCAAAAATTTAGAGAAAAACTCAATTAAAAAAAATATTACAAAAGATTTAATTTAAAAAAAAAAAAAAAATCATTTTGAAAATTTTGTAAAAAATACATACCTCAATCCAAAACAATTACTTTAAAAAATCCGAGAAAAAAATGTCTTATAAAAATGAAACGAAGCTCAAAATATTTTCTTCCAAGTCCTGCAAAAAAAATTCATTTAAAAATTTAGATAAAAACTCATTTTAAAAAATCATTATAAAAGATTTACTTCAACCCAAAACACGTACTCTAAAAAAATGTCACTTCAACAAATACCTCCAAAAAATGTCCATTGAAAATTAATTCCAACTTCTTAAAAAATGGCACTTTAAAAAACAACTAAAAAAATATCACTTTAAAAAATACCTCCAAAAAATGTCCTTTGAATATTATGCCTAAAAAGAGTCCTTTTGAAATTAAGCCTAAAAAGATTCCTTTGAAAATTAAGCCCAAAACCTCTAAAAACAATGAAAATTAAGCCCAAATCCATACCTTAAAAAAAAATGAACCCCAAAAAATATCCAAAAAATGTATCACATACCTCCAAGAAATGTCCTTTGAATGTAATGTCCTTTGATTGTACCTCCAAGAAAAGTCCTTAAACCCAAAACAATCCTTTGAACAAATGTCCTTTGAATGTACCTCCAAGAAAATTCCTTAAACCCAAAACAATCGTTTACAAAAATATCCTTTAAATGTACCACCAAGAAATTCCTTAAACCCAAAACAATTCTTTGCAAAATTAGACCAAGACCTTTGCAAAATCAGACCAAATGTGCAAAAATATACGAAAATATTGAATGATTTCGCGGCAATTTATACTGCCGCGAAATTTTTTTGGAGGGGCTTCATGGTATTTTCTGGTTGACGGAAAGTTGGGTAAAATTTCGGCCGAACTTTTATGTCGTTAGACTTGACGGGCCATTGGCGCAAAAAAAAATTCGGTCGAACTTTTTTAAGAGTTTGGTCGAACTAACACGTCTACAATTACACAGAGCCCATCTCTGAATAAATATCTTCAACTTTGGACTGATTAAACTCCATGAAACTTTCTGAATTAACTGTGAGAACCAAGACAAGAATTTTCAGAATTCAATCTACTTTCAGGAAATATCACTTTTATGGAATTTCATAAATATTTACTAATTTTAATTAATTTTATAATAAAATGGTTGCAAACAATTTCTGAAGATCATTATAATTCAGTGAAATCATAATTATGCATCTTCTAAAATACACTGTATAAAAAATTGAAAAAATTATGGTGCATTACATTCGTCCGTCATCTGTAATGGGTAGTTTTTAGATTTTTAGTTTATAACTTATATGTTAAGAAATTTTGTGTGTCGCGAAACATATTCAAAATATGCAATTTTTTCATATAGGACTAGTTCAAAAAATTCTAGTAATTATGATATGCATCAGTTGGCTTTGTAAATATAACAAAACCGAAGTAGACTTTATCTAGATTGTTGTAACACATTTTGTTTTTCAAAAACACAAAATTTCAAAGAATACAGAAGTGTGTATTAACATGACTTCTTATAAATCCTTTGATTATTAAAAAACACACACTCAAAGAAATGCTAAGTTGACATATCAAATATGTATAAAAAATTCCAAAAAATAAGTAATAGAAAGCTAATAAAATTTCTAACAAATTTTATTTTTATCGCAAAATGAAATTCTAAACAGAAAATTTGTTTTGGCTTGCAGAAAATTGAAGAACAGAAAAAAATGAAATATTTTTCTCAAAAAATGGCAAAAAGTGTAACCCAACTTCACATTTTCACATTTCAATGTGAAAAGCCAGGAAAACAATTAAAAATAAAAATATTCAATTATTTCCATATAATGGTAATTAAGAGGGAGATCTATAATTTATTCAATTCAATTTGAAAAATTAAGTATTATATATATTTGTGTGTGTGAAAAATTTCATTAGTTCAAAACAAGATTACATTGAGATATGCTATTGTGTGTCTGTGTGTGTCAAAATTTTCATTAGTTCAAAATAATATTACATCGATATATATGCTTGGTTTTTTCCTTTATCCAACCTCACTCCTATCAAATTTATTGGCCACAAGATGCGAACAAAACCATAGAACTAGTAAAACAGACTAGCGAGAAAAATAAAAGTTGATAGCCCAATAGTACCAAGAGGTCCCAAGTAGGAGAATACAACAATATATCATCCTCGATCTCATCAATTAATGGTGTTGGATGGTCTATAATGGTGCGAGGATATGGTGGCAGACTGAAAGATCAATGGACATGCTTCTCCATGTGGGCCATTTGTCCCTCGAGATATTCTAACTTTTCATAAATATATTGTTGTCCGCTATACAAGGTAGTGACTCGACCTTGCATGTGCCACTGGTTCCACTGCAAGTAATTCATGAAGGTAATAACTGCGTTACAATGGTCATGGTGTTATCTATAAAGCTATCTAGCAGAAGGGTGACATGTCAGAGATGGGTGTCCAGGATATCAAAAGGGCGGTGGAAGATCAACTCTACTCGGAGAATGATCTGGGGGTCCAAATCCTTCCCTAGGTAAAAAAATTCTTGTCTCAGCATTCTACACTCACACTGATGCCCCACTCCCTTTAACCATGGCTCCATTGATGCTACATGGAAATGTAACCCAAGGTGTCGGCTTGACTACTTGAACCAGGCCACTCGAGAAAATACCTCAATATAATAGTTAATACAACCAATGAAATCACCACACAACCCAGGTTCTGACACCATCCCTATCATTTGATCCCTTCTAAGCTCCAAAAACCTTCATTTCCCAGTGACCAACTTCTTAAGCTACTTCCACCCCCCAAAAAGAAACAATATATGCATTTTTGCAATATGTGAACTCGGTAATGCAAGTATTCCACCTCCCTTGTGACTGGGAAAGTAAGGACTCATAGGGTTTCTCACTAACACCCAATTGAACAACATACACATTCTGAACCCCCACAACTAGCCCCCAATACCCTACAAAATTAGAAAAATTCCAAAGGAGTTCACCATCTTCTCTAAAACATACATACTTAGGTGGAATCTTTATAAGAGGGTGCATTAGACCTCTTTGAAAACGCCACCCATCCCCAACCTCAAAACCACTAGTTTATCTAATTGGCAACTAGAACCCATAGTAACCAGCAACATGTCTAACCCCAAAACTAAAACATATAAATTTAACAATCTAGGTAATCAAAATCAAAGTATTTACAGGAAACCACTGATGTGAAGCACTCCTTTGCAGATCGAGATGCTTCCCTAATCCTAGTTGATCTCTTCTTCCCCCCTTGTGAGTAATTTTTTCTTAGGTTGTTGCAGCAAAGGTCTAATGTTGCATCATGAGCGCATACCACTAGATTCTATAATAAAAATTGGAAACCACCACTTGGGTCTCGGGACAACTTTGTGACCGCTTACAATATCCAAAGAGATAGGTATAACATTTGAAGGGAGCCACATTTCCCATAACCTTCACACCCATGCCCAAACTAAAAATACATAACAAGTTTCTCCAAACCACAAGATTTAAAAGAGACCCTTGTTGTAGAGCATTCTCTAAACGTGGGTCAACCACCTTCTGCATGCTCTCTTGGATTAATTGTTGGAATTTCATGTTGTATTAAATAGATTTTCAAAAGCTTGAATCCATTTATGCATTCAAAAATACAATTTAAATAATATATATATATATATATATATATATAATTTGAATGGAGAAAATATTTGTTGGAATTTCATGTTGTATTAAGGAGATTTTCAAACGGGCAAATCCATTTATGCATTCAAAAATACATTTTAGATGACATATATATATATATATATATATATATATATATATATATATATATATATATAGGGAGAGAGAGAGAGAGAGAGAGAGAGAGATTCATCTTAATCATCATCTATCAAGTCCTCAAAGAGATGAAATCTTTGGAGGTGCATATATTTTAAATTTTGCAGTATAAAATTGGCTTGCACCTAAGGAGATTCGATCCCTCTCATCCCTTGCTAGATCCATGATTAAGATGAATCTATATTGATACATAAAAATATTCATTTTAAATAATAAAAATCACAATTTCACCTCAAATTATGTAACCAAATTTAAATTTAAAAGCCAAAAACAAGTGACACCCTTGCTTCCCTTCGCCTTGATGACCAATGCCAAGGTTGATGTGAAAGAAACTTTTGTTTTCATTGTTGTTCTTGTTGAGACAATGAACTTGCGAAAGGAGGTTGTATATTGTGTATATGGTCGTTAGAAACCTTGAATCCCATTAACATTTCATTTACAAATTTTGTTGGAAAATGTAATTCCTACTTGTGTGAGTTGCGATTCTTTTTATCTAAAAGAGTTTATTTTTATTATGTTTCCTAAATTCGTGTGTGGTTGAAAGATTCTCTCAACCAAATGATTGTGTGTCCAAGATAGTTTATGTATCTTGAGACAACACCCCATGTATTTATTTATAACATTATTATTTAATTAATGCAATAAGTTAGATTTCCTTACAAAAATTTAGCATAGTATTAGAGCCAGTATGAGTCTCGACCTTAGCCTTGGCCCCTCCTAGGCCAAAGGAAATAAAAATTTTGGTGAATGTTTTTTTTGTTTTACCATCATATTTTAATTGTAGCAGTGACAACATATCTCTGTCGACCAGCTTGGCCATGCCTCAAGAACCAGGGCTTACCTATTCCGCTACTTGATCTAGAGCTTACAGTTCGCAGCTTCTTCCATCATGGGGCTGACCATCTCGATTTTGATGTTCATGGCGGATAGGATTCAACATCGAAAATAATTGGGGATTTTTGTAGAGACATATATTGTTCAGTCAGAATTCTTTGGACATGGACATGTTGAAGCTCCAGCCGACTTCTGCGTTCTTGCGTGTTGTAGGTGATGGCGAGGCCAAGGAGCAGTATGTTTCCAATTCGCTTTTCATGGTCGATTCAACATTTCCCAACTCTGGTGAGAAGGCAATGGTGTGCGTGTGGCCAGGGGAAAACCACTATTATTTGAATTCGCCCAATGCAATGTGCGTCCAGTTCGTTCGAAGAGGATTTGATACAGGCATTTTGGGTGTTCGACGAGGATGGTGATGGTATAAAAAAAACTAATGGACAAACAAATTCTTTATTTGATTTTACATCGGTTATTTTCGAGTTATTGATGAGTGTGGACCATAGCTACGCTGTGAGGGCTGACATATCTATGGTCACCACGATCTCTCCACCCGCCTCTCAAATTTCCCGATTCATCCATCGAGTATATCGCAAGTGCCTCCCTGAATTCAATTCTAGAAACATTGTATTAATTGTGTAAACTATGTTTTAACATAGATGGGATCGAAAAGCTGGCCCTTCTAGATACCCAGATAGTGAGTCCATCAAGGTCGTCCACTTTAATGGCCAGTTGGATGAGTTTTCGGTGCCTATTAGAAGGTGAGCTATGCAAAATCATCCTCATCATTTCATATGCTTCTCACGCGATCTCTACACTGTCAACTACCTCCCATCGCAGCTCGAGGAGCATCTCCAACTAGGCGAGATCTACTTTCTTATGTCTCTCTAAACCCTCGAGTCTGAGTCGACCTTTAAGAATTTGATGGCCTTGACGGCGAAGCTATACGCTGCCGCCAGAAAAGAGGCATCTAGGCGAGCACAATGACGGATGACTTGCAATCTTGGCGGCAATGGTTGTTGTTTGATGCATGAAAATTTGTTGCGGAGCTGCGATGATATGGAGCTGAAATTGATATTAAGGGAGAACTTGCTCACCAAAAGCAAGTTTTGGAGGCCTATACTTCATATCGTCCAGCCACCTCATGCCAATTTGGTCTTGTGAACCTGCTACATGGCTTGTAACCGCGACAGGAGAATTGTTGGAAAATTTGATGTGCTTTTGGGCAATATATTACTCTACACTCACAAACATTTTGTAGTAAGAGTCACATATTGTAATTAGAGAAAATCTACATGTCATATATTGTTAATTGTGGTCTTTGAAATGTTTTATGTAACTGATGTAAGACCGAGAGAGGCATCCATTCCCCTTTGTTATGTGTTCTCTTTCTTAGAGAGTTTTAACACCATGGAAGAGTGTGTCATGTGGGATGGATACACTTGGGTGTCATATTGGTTTTAGACTCCATTATGTGAAATTTTATATCTAGGGGGAGTTCATTGAGAGGCTAGATGAACCATGTATGTGAAGGACTTCCTAGTAGGCTAGTGGTTGCAGCAGTTGGAAACCCATGCATTTCGGTAGATGGTTGTTCATTTATATGGATATAGACAATTGCATGAACAAATTACAAAGTGTGTGGTTAAGAAATTCTCTCAACTAAGTGATTGTGTGTCTAAGATAGTTTCCCTATCTTGAGACAACACTTCATGTATTTATTTGTAACATTATTTGATTAATGCAATGAGTTAAATTTCCTTATAGGAATTTAACAAATTTTTGTGTTAAGATTGAAAAGTCAGGTTCAATTCAATTTGTTGTTTGCAAGAATTGACCAAGTCACTTGGCACACTACATATTTCAATTTCAACATCCATTTAATTTTGGGTTTACTCTTCCCTAATCCTGGTTTCAATCAATTTGTCTCTCCAACAAACATTAGTCAATTTGATCAACTAAGAAATTCAAACTCCCTCTTGGCAAATTCCCTCTTGGAATTTCATGCATTGCAAGGGTAGCTGTGGAAGGTGGAGGGAAAAAGGAGGTGGAATGAGCTGCGGACCTTTAAAATAATCAATAACGAGGTAGCTCCTCTTAGATGATTTTACTATTGTGAAACTGATCGATTTTTTGAAAGTTGTACATGTTACAACATCAAATGGGAAAAAGATGACTTCGATGTCTTCATCCTAACAATGGTTTTCTTTGCTCGACAATCTCAAGCTTTCATTTAAATCTCTGCCATCTTGTCCTTCCAAATTGAGATTTCAAACCAAGCCAATGCTCCTCCACACACATGTAATAGACGATGAGATCCTCAATCCCAAATAAGAAATAAGTGATTGTAGTGCCGATAATAGCTATGCTTCATTATATTTTGTTTACGAAATTAAATTAATAATAATAATGTCGTTTTAAAAGTTATTAAAATTAAAAATATATATAATGTTTATTTTTATTTATATTTCATATAAATTGTATAAGTGAGTTATCCAAAATTAACTTTAAAATATGGTATAATTTATTAGGATCAGAAAGGCAAATTCATTGAAAATATTGGGAATGGTGATGGTTAGTAGAAAGTTGATCCAAGGAAGATTTCATGCACATAAAAGGTTATCCTATACATTCATAACGTATTATTCATATGATATACGTACTGTTGATGTAATTTACGTAAATAAATTTATAATATATATATTTTTAAAATTCCTTATCTTTGATATGGGTTTTTTTTTTTTAATGAAAAAAGTGAATAACATAAAATGTCAAATAATATATATATATATATATATATATATATATATATATATATATATATATATAATTTTAATTATATTTATATTTATATTAAATTTATGTTAAACAAGTATAATCTAATTTTTTAAGTATATGTATAATTTGTTAAAAAATAAATAAATATTTTTTAATTATATATATAATCATTTTTTTAAGGGGTTTTTATTTATTTAAGGCTAACTCTCATGAAAGTCTAGCCTAAAGTTATGGGACATATTGAGGTAATGGTTGAATATGTGGTTGCATTCACAGGGATTATGTTAAATGATCTCATGACTCATGCATACATAAGTGGATCAAATCTGACCACCATGCTCTTCAATTTTTAATCTCTGGTTGGTGCATTTGATGGTAACAAGTGACGAGGGAGCGGGGTTTGGATGCTCACAATCCCACTAAATCTTAAGGGGTGAGGACATGAAAATGCATCCCCTCCTAGTACTCAAGTGGGTGTGTACCTTCACATAGATTTTGAAATAATTTAACATGGAATGATTATGGTTGTAGGGAGAACTAGTACAAATTTAATGAGGATGTTAAAGGGTCATTAATGCTTTTTTCAGACTTGAATGTTGGTGTGTCCTTGGTCTCCACTCACTCCACTCCCATTGAGTGTTTCCATGCTCCAATTTCCTCTCATACCATATATTTCTTCATCCAATGTAGAGCCATCAATCAATGAGGTATGCCCTCACGATTGGATTAAATATGATTTCAAGGCCAAATGATTGATTATTTAATATTGTTACAATCAGTTCCCAAACTTGTAATCTCCAACAATTTCTATTTAAACTTCTTTCTTTCTAGCTTTTTTCTTGCATCTCTTTGGGATTTTCAAATTTTTTGCTTGTTTCTCCTACTTTTATTCTACCCTGGCTCAATTGGGGGTAGAGGAGGAGCTTTTATTTTGGGTTTATCTCTTTCTATGGCTCCTTTCTCACTCCTCCAATGGTATATTCTATTCCATTTTTTCTACTTTTTGTTGGGTTCCCACGTCTCCCTTCCTCATTGGCACAACTAGTCTTGCTTCATGTCACCTGGTTCATTGTTGGGATCCTAGACTCCTCCTCTTCTTTTAATGGTTTGCTTTCCAATGACTTCTTCTGGTCCAACTATTTTGGAGTGTTTTATCTATGTTTTCCTCTACAAGGTATCTATCAGCATTTGTTGAACATGCACTAACAATGAGCTAAAAGTTCTATTGATCGATACAAACAACACACTCCTCATCCAATTCAGGAAGAAATAGGACAAGTGAAAAGGGACATTGCAGAGGAATGTCGTTGGCTAATAAACATTGAATTTTTAGTTGAAGTGGTTGATTGGTCTATGTTTTAGAATAATTTTTCTATAATTTTGTTAGTTATGTTTTGGAATAGTTTTTATATGATTCACCTATGTCCATAACCCATTTATATTTTCGAATAATTTTTCTATAATTTTGTTAGTTATGTTTTGGAATAGTTTTTATATGATTCTCTCAGCAAAATCTGATCCCAACCCTAGAAGAAAGGCTCTTTACTTTTGATTTTCGGTTAAATTGATATCTCTCACCCAAGTCTTTTTGTGCTTCTAAAAGTTAAGTTCTGTACCAGTCACACAATAGGATAGGCATAACTTTGTTTTGTTTTGTTGTGTGAAATGCAAATTTTACTTTAAAGAGTTGTAATGTGTAAGTAGGAAATCTCTCTCACTTATTGTTTCTCTCAAATTATAGTGTTAAAAAATGTACTATCATCCTCTAAAAAAAAGTGTTAGAATTTTTTTCTTTTAAGGTATTATTTATGCTAAGGTATGATTTGTTATTTGTTGCTTGTTGATTAATATTAGTTTGATATTGACCAATTCAATTTGTAATGTTTAATTTTGAAAAATAAAAAATTATTTTTCAATATTATTAAAAGAGCTAACAATGCATGGATAATATCATGAAGATAACTTTCTCACATATTTTATGTCATAATTTATGGATATGATTGCAATATTCATGCATTCTTTTTAGATATTTGTGCAATGATTTTTTATTCTTAAATTTTGAAAGGAATAAATAACATATTTAAGATTAGTTACTTCCCACAAATAGATAAAAAATAAGTTTTAAATAAATATATCTACCAAAAATTACTTCTCACCATTATTTATGTTTTTTTAGGAGTAAAATTGTAGATGTATGGGCTTACTACTGGTTACTACTCACCAAAATTTATGCAAGTCCATATTCCTGAGCAAGCAATTAATTTATCCACTTAACATCTCAATTTATTAGTTCCTCCCAAAAAAAATTATAAAATTCCATTTACATATAAATCACTATTAATTTAGCTAACATTAATCTATAGCTTATAATTTTTATACTATTTTTTCATAATTTTTATACTATTTTTTCATTAGTGGAGTGACCGGAATAAGTTACCATGCAGTTTTGTTCACTTTAATATTCTCTTTGCCAACTTTAGAGGTAGACAAGGAAATAAATATTCTGTTTTTATCTATGTGGTTGATAGAATGGTCATTGAGGGGAGAACGGCTGGATTTGAGCAATATCTGATTATACAGCGCCCATTTTTGTTTATTTAAATCAGTCTCTATAGACCAGCTAGCTTTCACGTTTTCATTTAACATGTGGGAGTTGAATTTGAATTAGAAAGGGTGGGTCTGGTTGCAGTGGAATATTTGTACAAGCAGTGTAATTCCTAGGATAGAGTTATACAAACCAATATTTCAAATCAACTGATAATGATGAGAATATTATTAAAACAAGTGATAGAATAAAATAACTGCACGAAAAGTCCAGTTAATTGAATAAAACAAATGTCGTGCTGCGTACATATTGTCACTGAATCATTCAACCGGACGAAAAAATCCTGAAAATATTTTAAAAATCAATGAGTAAGGAACGGATAGTTGACTGTCAAATCCCGCTCTGTTCCCATTGAAGGGCCTGGACAGAAATAAAGATATGGGGCCTTTTATCAGGAAGAAGAATTGTTTAGAGGGTTTGAAAGTGGCTGGAATTTGGATAAATAAAATTATCAGTATCAAATCTCTGGTACTCAAAAATCTCTAGCTATAACTTAGATTTAAAAAATCCCTATCAAATTTTAGCTAAAATTTCCATACTTTTCAAGAAAAATTAGAAGATTGTTTGGATTACTGTTAAAGGACCCTAATAGCTATGGTAAATGTCAACCAGGTTTGAAACTGAATTTCTTTGGGAATGCAGAACTAAGATAATTATCTCCATTTACTATGTTCAATATAATCATATTATTTAAAATAAAGAGTTGATACATCAATAGTTTTTAATATGAAATACAGTAGTATATTACTAATAATCTGATTAAATGAATGTGATTTTTCTCATTTAAAATGCATTTTAAAATATATAAATGGATTCAATATTTTATAATGTATAAATATATTTAACATTTTATAATGTATTTTTAAATTTATATATAGATGCAATACTTTATAATGTATAAATAAATTTAATGTTTTAGAAAAATTACTTATTTGAATATTAAATCTATACATAGATTTAACAATTTATAATGTATAAATTAATTTAATGTTTGAGAAGATTTACCCATTTGAATATTATAAATTAAATAATTTAAATTTTTATTTTTTAAAAATCTCTATTAAATTTTAGACAAAATTTTCCAAAAAAAACTATTTTATCTATTAATTAAACTACAAACAAAAAATATAATAGAAAAAAAATTATATATATATATATATATATATATATATATATATATATATATATATATATATATATATATATAAAATAGTGGTTATTAAAATAAGTTTTATTTTTCAATATTTAAAATTTAAGATGATCCACTTTTTAAATAATTTCTTTATAAATTTTACTCTCAAATATTAAAAATAAAAATAAAATCTAAACGTTTTTCAGTAAAATTATATCTTTCAATTTTCATTAAAATATTATTATAAATCCAATTACAGTTGAATGGACAATAATCAGGTATTTCATGACTTTGTCCGTCACCTTTTCTCATCATAAGTTAATTGACACTTAACCCACTAGAGTTCCGTTTATTTAAGGATCATGGTCAACTAATTCTCCCTTTATCATTTATGTCTAATTAAGATATTCGCTTTGACATTTCCTTTCCAAACTTGGGAATAAATAAAATATTATGTTTTATATTTGTTGTAGAAAGAATCATCCTAATGGGTGGGACGGCCATGATGACTTGGTATTGGCATTAATTTGATTTACAACATAGGAGCAAGCTCTAGCGTTTGCGTTTGGCCTCTGGCAGTTGAACTTGAAAGTGATACAAACGGATTATTTCAAATTAAGTGATATGATGCTGTGAATATGATTTGAATAAATTTAATAAAATTCATTGACTAAATGTCAATTCAAACCGTAACTTCCTATCCTGCTGCATGTGTATACATCGTTACTGAATTATTTTGGCTGGCAAAAAATTCCTAGTATCTTTGAAACATCAATCAAGAGTCACTACCAGCGAGGAGCGGTGGTGGGCCATGGCATTCGTCAACAGGTTTGAAAAATGATATAACTAAACCCATTAGTGCTTCTGACAATATTTATCTTCAGTGATTATTCTCTCTTTCAAAAAAATGAGTACTTGCACTAACAACCAACTATTATCTCAAAGTTGACAATTTGTAATTTTGTATTCAAATACCATCAGCGTAACGTTCATGGAATTTGGCCATGCAAGAAACATTATCGTCCACGAAAAGTTTTGCTCATGACGTCGTAGTATATGGGCAGCAATTATCCAGCAGGCTGCCTGCAGCGACGTTGGATCCTCACGTCAAATGTACTAGCCCGCTGCCCATTAACTACGAGGCTAATTGTTGCCATATATATATATAATAGTCTATTTATTTTATTTTATTTTATCGATAGTTAAAAAAAAATTATAACATATATTAATCATATTTTTATGGTATTAGTGAATGTAATTAATGTGGGTAGCTCAATCATATTAGTAATTATTAAATGTATATATTAAATATCTGATATTAATATCTTTTTTGGTGGTTTGAGTTCATCACAAATTACATCAGATTTGATATGTAAGTTGTTTTTAGTGGGACTTTTTGGAGAATCTCGAGAAAAATTTGAGGTGAAATCTTGATTTTTATTGCTTAAATTGTTTGTTTTCACTATATATATAGATTAAGCACCCTCAAAAACCAAACCTTGACTGAAAGTATCTAAGTCGTCAAAATCACTGTGGGATAGCACCAGGCCTAGGCACTGAGTTATCACAGTGGACGTATCTAATATTAATACCAACATAGATCCAACTTAAGTACAGTCAAATATGAGTCTAGATGGATCAAATTCAAATTCTTCACTTGCAAACTTCTTTAGAGTGTAAAATACAATGTGTTATTTTTCATTGTTTAAATTGTATTTTTGAATGCTAAATAGAATATATATATGACTAAATAAAAATTTTAACCATAAAAACTTAATATTTTTCATGATATATGTTTTTTTTTTAAATACATTTATTGACTACAAATTAAAATGGTTTTTTATTATTAACATATTTTCAAGTATAAGTTAACATTAATTTGTATTATATTTAAACATTTTACTCTTACATTTTTTTAACTTCTAATTACTTTACAACATATTATTTTATATATTTTTTATTAAAAAGGAACAAAACAAACTTACACATCTCCTTATACTAATAATAAAATGAACCTATATACTCAATTAATATATGAATATAACATTACTATTATTTTTTTTAATAAAAATAAGAATCACCCTATATTAAATCTTAATATTATATATATTAATAATATTATAAGTTTTTATTTTTAAGTTAATTTTATTGATAATCTACAAAATTAAATGTCTAATTTATCACTATAATTTTATGCAATAATTTTTTTTTCTATAAAAATTTAGGAGTTCCATATTATATTAAGTATCGCATATTTGAACTTATTAATGGGAAAAGTAACATAGCAATACTGGCCTATGCTAGAATATTTTTAAAAACTAAAAGACAAAAGAGTTAATGACTTTAGTAAAAAAGATAGCTAGGAGGAGAGAAAGGGTTTCATTTCAATATGGTAGCAACAATTTTACTAATTCACCCTCGACTAAATTTGAGAGAAAATCTAGCTTTGGTTCATTTTGTTGTCTAGAGCTTTCATGTGAAGTGAAATTTCATTAAGCACTAATTAGTGAAAACATGAAAATAGGTTACACTTTTGGGCTAAATATGACATTGAAATTTCAAAATTTTACTCTTTTATCGAATTGAAGCTCTCAAAATTCATATAAGCTTTGTGAATTTTGATTTGAATTAAAAAGATAATTTGTTGAGAATTGCATTTTCGTCCTAATGATCTTTTTTGCAAAAAAAATTAGTATCCTATGATCTGTCAAGTTTCCATACCATAGTCTACAATGAGCTTCATCTACAGAGAGAACTAAGTTATACAAATTAAAATTTAACTCTCTTTTTTCTACAAAATTATATTTTTTATTATTTTTCGAAGTTGGCTAAGTAGTATTTCAATTACATTTTGCAACACGTGTTTAGGTAAGAATTTTTTTCTCTACTATTTAAATAATTCAAATGCCATGAGTGGCCTTGAAGAGGACACTTAAATGAAGATATTGGTATTTTTTGATTTTTTTTCTATTTTTTTATTGATTTTTTATTCATCACCTTTGAAATTATCCAAAAAAAATTCAAACATTATGTTTAAAAGAAATTAGACGAAAAATATCATATGAATTAAAAAATTTCAAACTCATATGCCATTGGATAGATGATTCATTCACGAATCCAACATGATCAACTCCACCACTTGAGGACAAATTTTTCCTCAAGTCTACTAGATACAAAATGTTGTTGCAAATAAATTTGTAGAAGAGGAGCTAAAAGCGTGTTTTTTAGGCCCTAGACAACTTGATTGAACATGTAAATAGCTCGATCAAGAACTTAAGCTAAAATTTTAAATAGCTTGATTGAGAGTTTAACAAACCCTTGATCGGGCTCTTGACATCGCTAAATAAGGGCTCGATCGAACCCTTCGAACCATAAATTCACTGTCGCGATTTCGATGAGAATTAAAAAAAATAGCTTGATTGAGCTTATAGCTTGATCGAGCATGTAGATAGATCAAGCTCTTATGTAATTGTGGGTTACATAGGAGCTTGATCGAGGTTTTATTTTTAATCCCTTAAATAATGCGATCAAGGGCTATACTATTGCTCGTTCGAGCTGTTATTTTTCTCCCTCCCAACTTGTGTGCTTGCCAAAAAATGTAAGCCATATTTATGCATTCACCATAACAAGATTTTGTCTTTAACATCATTTCTTGGCAAGAGAAAATTGTTGAGAAGTGTCCTCATATTCTAATAAAGATTGACGGTATGAAGATATTGATGTTGATATCCTCTAGCATGCCTTCCATTTAGAACCTAAGAAACAACTTCCATGAGGATGTATGAGTTTGAGTGGCAATCTTGGATGACCTCCAACACTTTTCTTCCTGAACCTCCTATTGGATTTCCTAAGATATTTGATTATGGAACAATTGAGCAGAGGGCTCGAATCTATAGAGAGCATGCGAACCTCCTTGAAATCCATGACCTTCGCTTCCCTAGTGACTTTGCGCACAATGGTGAGTTATTGTTGCAACAAAAATTAGATGATGGGAGAAGGATGGATATGAGTGGAGCCGAGAGAGGTGAGGGCTCAGTAGGGAGAAGTGATGCAGGAGCATCGACCCCTCCCCAAACCAAAATTTGATTCCATATACCTCCAGAAGGGGCATTAGGGTAGCTAACAAGCGAGGACACAATTTTGCTAATTTTGATGTAATTTTCGTTAATTTGTAAACATATGAAAGGCCTAACATGGGAAGAGGATGGGATTACTCATCCCTCATAGGGTTTTTTTTGTTTAGTTTTAAAAGGAGTCACCATCAAAACTTTAGGGTAGCGACCAATACATTGTAAAGATTATGTCGAAGAGGTAGTAAGGCTCTAAGAGGCCGCAACATGTAATATTTTTTTCTTCTCTTAATTTAATTTTCTCATGCATCTATTATTTTTGTGTGTTTATTCCATACGTATAGCTTGTTGAATCGTTGTGTTTTTCTTCATGAGGTTGTGTTTAATAGTTTTGTCTCTAGTCAAGGGGATATTAACTAGAGAGAGGTGAGAGCTCCTTGAAATCTAAGGTTGTCGACTGAGAGGGAAAGCTACCAAGTCCCAAAGACAAGATCTGGAAGGTCCACATCAGATGCTCAAGTGATAAAGTTAGGTTAACATGTTCGACCCCGAATATTTGAGTGGGAAAATAAAGTTGGAATTTAATGTACAGACTTGATTTAAGGTTTTGCAAGAAGAAAGCTCTGACTAGCCCAACCTCTGTCCTAAGTGGGACCTAGTCGGTTAGTCGAGCTCTACTCTAGTCAGGACAACCTGTGAAGAGATTGAAATCCCGAACTTTGAACTATTCAAGAGGGACCCATGGGTTTAGCCTCCAAATAAATTTGCATTGGGAGGATACGATCAGAAGATGGACCTATACATAGCTCTGGAAAGAAGAAACAATTTGAGAGGTGGGGTTTAGTAGAAGGTTGTTACAAATTTTATTGAGGAAATTCAAGCTTTCGTGTGCCCATAACCCATAGGCTCGAGGGATTCAATTCATATGGAGGTAGAAATTGATAGAACCATAATTATTCTGTCATTAAGTGGTAGCAAAGCACTAGAAGAAGATGAAGAGATCCTAGAAGAGGACATTTCCACAGTTGCACTTGTGGGTAGAATTGTCGAAGGAGGTGACCAAGTGTGAAACAACTAGATGAGTGAGGAAGCTAGAGAGGTTCTAATGGAGGTGAAATTTTGATTCCCAAAGTCCAATCCAGAGAAGAGAGCCAATGAGGTGATAGTGGAGGCTTTATTGTAGCTCACTCTGTGATACATGAGGAAAAATGAGGACCAATTTTGTGAATGAATGAGATGAAGTAATGGGGCACATGATCAGAAGTTAATGAATAATTTCAAGTGCAGGAGTTTGATGGAGGATAATAAACCCCACCCGAATCCATAATTTGATTTTGTATATTTCCGTAAGGGGCATCGTGGAATTTAACGAGGATGGACACGATTTCGTTAATTTTGATGTAATTTTCATTAAAATGTAAGCCTCTAGAAGGCCCAATGTGGCAAGAGGATAATATTCCTCGTCCCTTTTAGGGTTTTATTTTTTTTAGTTTTAAAAGGATATGTGTGCAAAATGTTAGGGAAACAACTAGTATATTTTAAATATTGGGTTAGAGAGGCAGTCAGGCTCTGAGAGGTCATGCCATGTAATAATGTTTTGTTTTCTTAATTCAAGTTTCACGTCCATCCATGATGTCTGTGTGTTTATTTCATAAATATAATATGTTCAACCATTGTGATTTTTTTCATCAGGTAATGTCTACAAGTTTTGTTTCAAGTCAAGGGGATCTTAACCAGAGAGAGGAGAGAGTTCCTCAAAATATGAGGTTGTCAACTGAGAGGGTGATCTGCCAAGTCCCAAAGATAAGAGGTGGAAGGAAAATGCCTAAGGTTTGAGTGATAAATTTTGGTCGACATATGAGACCGTGAATAGTCGATTAGGCAAATAAAGTCAAAATTTAGGGTCTAAAATTGATTTGAATTCGTGCAAGAAGAGATCTATGACTAGCTCGACCTCTAAACTATGTACGACCTAATCGGATGGTCGAGTCCTGCTCCAGTCAGGACCATCTATGAAGAGATTGAACGTAGGAACTTAGTCCTATTCAAGAGGGACCTGTTGCTTTAGCCTCCAAAGACATTTTTGTTGGGAGGATATGGCTAGAAGATGACCCTATACACAACTCTTGATAGAAGAAAAAACATCATAGTTGGGATTTAGTACAAGGTTGCTGCAAATTTTGTTGAGGAGAAACAAGCTTTTGAGAGCCTATAACCCATAGGCTCAAGACATTCAAGTCACCTTGAGGTCGAATTTGAAAGACCTATAATCATTCTGTCATTAATAAGAATGGTGGGTGTCAACCAAGAGTAGGAATATTAAACTACCCCATTGAAAGGTAGCAATGATATGAGTACAGAAAATTAGAGATGTGAAGGAAACATCATCACCCATAGTAGAGAAATTAGTGAGGAACCACAAAGAGGAGAGGGTTTCCTCACTACAATGGGATGGAAAATAAAAGTGGGATACCTCCATCATGAAAAGAGACAAGAATAAATAGATTAGCCACATGAGTGGGCCATCACAACAAGTAATGACCGCCACAAACAAGAGATTTTAGGGTTATGGATTGTACAATTAAGTGGGTGAGGGACAATGTTGCATGTCATTCTCATTTATTGTGTGGAGTGACATTGGCCTCACCACCCTACCACATATCACGTCCGTAATCCCCCAATCCAAGGATGAAGAGTCATCTCTTGTTAAATCTAAACAATACTCTTTTAGTGGATGCATGAATTTCATCCCAAGGAAGATTGAGTGTGGTTTTCCATCCAGAACATCCTTCATTGGTAAATTGTATGCAATTTAATTTCCGTTTCTATGAACATGAGATGTTATTATAACTATAATTCTTGGAAGGAGAGTTGCACTTTGAGTCAAGTTTCTTTCCAAGTTCAAAATTTGGGATAATTTACCTGGAGTAGAGCCATGGATAATTTTCCTCATCATGGAGGTTATGATATATGAGTATCCTTCAACAAATAACCTCAAAAATGTTTCCTTGATCACGTGTTGAGGGTCAAATTCAAGACCGAAAAGCTTAGTTTCATTGTCATTTCCAAATACCAAAATGAATGCATAAACATGAATGATGGAACATTAATTATCTCTCAAGACTCCTTTGTAGCCCACATCATGAAGGTTTCCTTTATAAGTATTGTCAAAATTGAATTTGAGAAATCTTGAGGGAGGAGACTAGAGTTTCAAGGAGAGGATGTGGGAGAGGAAGGGATACTTTGTAGGGGCATAATTGCAAGGAGTGAGCTATAGGAGTCGAAGAATGGATGATTATATAACATTAGAATGCAAAACATTATCTGACTAGGGAATAATGAGTACAAATTCCCAAATAGAATGAAAATTTTTGACCCAAACTAAATCATCCATAGGGCTTTGGTTGTGGAAGATGTGGTGATTTCACCTTTTCCAGACTTTCCAAGGGAGGAATACTAAAAGGAGTTTCCATGTCATATTAATAATATGACTAAGGAATGCTGAAGATATACAATTTGCAATGGTTTTATATATAATATCTATATCTCTATCATATTATTTGAAGAATAGTTTTCTTAGCACAAAGGGATTCAAATAAGTTACATACATTAAAGAGGTTCTTAGAATACTCTACATTTTGGATGCAAAGGTGACAGCATGATAGGCCCTAGAGTCCTTGTCTAATTAATTTATCCCTAGTAAACATTTTCCTTCAAGTAAGAATATAAACGAGATATATATATATATATATATATATATATATATATATATATATATATAGAGAGAGAGAGAGAGAGAGATAGAGAGAGAGAGAGAGAGAGAAATGTGGTGGATACTGAATGTGTATACTTGAAAATTTCTGGTAAGTATAATGAGTGAATTAACAACCCACCATGGTTTCATTTTAGGAAAAAATGATATCATAACAATCTGCATAGATTTCACTTCACCATGGACTATTTTTGGGAATTTGAAGATTCAATCACTATGTTTAATCATTTAACGAAATAGAGTAAGAAAAATAAATGGTGATTTTTCAACACTTTTAGTGACCCTTTAATTTCCATTTTAATGTGATCATCAATAAGTTATTTGAATTTTATTTTTTTTTGAAGACATGGAGAGGCAGATCTAGGTGGATTTTTAAATTATTTAGTGTCTTTATTTTGAAGATATTCATTGTTGGTTTCAGGTAATTTTTAGAAGTCTCAAAATCTGCAGTAGCATAGTTTAGTATAATATTATTAATAAATATCAATTCTTCATAAAAATGAACAAAAATTATATCATCTAAAACATGTTAATATACAAATCCAATGGTACCAAAGGCGTCATCCAACTCTTAAATTTTTCAGGGATTCAACTCCTCTTAAGTAGCCATTTTTTGAAAATGGCAGAATTCATCTTAATTTTTGTTGACCGAAAGCTTTTAGCTTAGAAAATATTTTGGCTGCTATTTAGAAAAACTTCTTGGGCGATAAATGGAAAATCCTCGAACGAGATGTTTTCGCAAGTCTTATTTGCATTAACCACATCGGGTTAATACTGCAAAAGCTCTCCAAAAAAAATCAATTGCTCTCGACATAAATTTTTCACTTAGAATCATTCCCTGCCCATACTCTCGGCTGACAGTTTGGTAGAGGAAATTTCCCTACCCATATTGAGAGTTGAGATTTTTATAAACTTGTGTATCAAAGTTTGGCATTGAGAAAATTCTCAACCGAAACATTTACAAATAATTTATTTTCTCTCTCACGATACAAATCTTATTTTATAAGGAAAAAAAAAGAGATTATATATATATATATATATATATATATATATATATATATACTATGGGCAAATGATTTTTTCGGGGCAGAGAAGGGGCCTTATTTCAATCATTTTCTATGAAGATTGAATATTGTTATTTTTTGCTATGGAAAATAAATATTAAATGTTTTTACTCTAGAAAATGATATTTTTATATTGAAATTTATTTTAGATTAAATTATAAATCACCCTTTTTTTATGAGAGATATGAAGAAAAATAGATTTTTAAATTTGTGAAATTTTATTGTAGCATACATTATAATTTTAATTTGAGATATTTGAATTTTCCTCAATAATCATTTGTTGTATTAAAATATTGAACTCACTTGTGTTGTTTTCAAATTATATTTTAGATTTACAAAACCTTGAACATGGGAAACCAAAAGAATTGTAAACTAAAATACAATTGCATTAAAACTAATAATAAGGGAAAAAATGAGAAACTATAAGAAAAAAAGGGCACTAAGGGAAGAAAGGGAGGCTGATAGAAATTTCAAGGTACCAAAAAGATAGCTTGAAGGAGATGTGGAGGTACCAAATAGAGAGCTTGAAGAAGATGCAAAGGTAAATAATATAGAGCCTGAAGAAGATGTGGAGGTGCAAAATAGAGAGCTTGAAAGAGGTGATTATACATGGAAATGATGAAATGGGAGATGTTGAGGAACTTTTCAACAAGAATATCGACAGTATTGATGAGTCAAATAATGTTTTAAATTTTGAATAAATTGTAATATTTAGATTAAATTATATTTCAAAGTAATTACTATAATATATTTTAATAATGTTCAATGTAGATGTGTTAAGTATAAATTACAAATTTATATATCTTTTTTATGAAAAGACAACATCTAACCCACAACAATATCCTACCAAAACTAGAAAAAAGGTTAAATTGGAAGTTACAAGAACATTGTCTTTAATGATAATTTTCTAGGGAAAATGGATCCAACTAAAATGGGGAAACTGGGTAATTAATGCATGAATGAGAAGTTTGAAATAAATTAAATGTGGTGATAAAAATTTTTTTTGAAGGTAAGTATATCATAGGACAAGCTCAAATGTTACATAAACTTTTCAAACAAAAATCTCTAAGAGATGCAATTCAATTAATGGGAATTAGATATTCCAAAGAGGCATGGGTAAATCAATTGGTATAAAAAAATATAACCTCAACCCTTGGCACAATTGTAATAAATCGATCTCAAGATGGAAAATTTATTTATAGAGCAACATTAACATTTATTGTCGAAAAAGGCACTGTATCACATCAGTTGATGTTAGTGGCAACAATACTATACAAAACACTAAGATAAATTCTATGGATGCATAAAAAATTTAGGATTCAAGTAGATGAGAATGACGAGCTTGCATATTGGGATAATATTTATAGGAAATCCTATCAAGATACACTTCCAGAGAATGTGAGAGACAGGGTGAAAGAGTTTTGGAATTTGAATTCCCACCTGTTCCCAAAATGAAAAGGCCATTGTGTGACATTGTGTATCTAGATGGTATTATGAAAATCATGCAAAACCTATAACATAGATCAAACAAGTGGTGTTATTTCGAAATTTTATGGAGGGTAACGTTGATGTGAAGATTTCCCTTAGCACATTTTTGAACCTTAAACCATGGTATTTCAGGTCTGTGACTATTTGTCACACATGTTGTTGTTGATTCCATGTATAATTCCAATAAATTATGATGCATTTCTAAAAATTGGCATAGAATATTGGTCCAATGATCACACTCCTTCATGTGTTCGTGAATTTTTATCTAAGATATTATGTGGTCGAGAAAATGACTAATTATTTTATAAGAAAGAATATGTTGGTGGAAGAAAATGCAAAAAATGTTCTCATTTGGTACTCTTTGATACTAAGTATCCCATTGATCTATATGATTCACCACTGCTAAATGTCATTGTCAAGTGTAAAAGATTCAACATTAACATCAAGAAATATTAATTTACTTGAAGATGAATTTCTGTGACATATTTTATGGAGAAGTCCGGGGAGAAAATATATAAATATATTAGACGTCATGATATATAAAAATGGCAAGTATTACAATTCAAACAATCACTTGTTGCATTCCCAAAGGGAACAATATTATCAGTGGTTTATTTTGCTGACGATTAAATGTTATCTCCACAAATGGAAATACAAAGTGATTATTATCATTCAGACTAGGTCTCTACACTCATGCAAATTTTGTATATGCATTCAGAGCTTGGTATCGATGGTTCTGATAGTAAGGAAAATAATTGTGAAGTGATTAAAAAGTACCATTTCTACAATGATAATGATCATACAAAATATACATGTTTTGTTAAACATTGTCTTAATATACTTTATAAAGATTTATTGGAACAACATATCACTTTTAAAGAACATTAGGTATGGTTAGATGTTTGTGTTGGTGAATTAAATTATCACGATTATTCTTTTGGTTGTATCGCCTTCATAAAAAAATCGACATGCATCATAAATGAAATTTATTTGATATGGGGCATGGAAAATGAGAGCATGATGGCATTGGGCATGCATGCATAAAACATGCACATAGGAGGCATCAATTTAATCGAGAGGCTTCTCAACTTGTAGATTCAAATGATGTTGTTAAGTGGTGCAAACAAAATTTAAGCCATGTATTGAATTCAAGGATGGCTCACGTGCATAGATAAGTGTGTGTGTGTGTGTGTGTGCGCGCGTGTGTGTGTGTGTGTCATTTTCTATTGAAATGCTATATTTATAAATCCCTAAATTTAACTTACATGATTTTGTTTCGAATGAGGTACTTTTTGAATATTCCGATGGGTGATGTTAATATATCAATGCCATATAACTGTCAACAAATCCATGGATCAAGAGGTTTTCACTCCATTATAAGTGAGAAAATGAAAAATATATTCTCAATTCATAAACGAAAGTACTCTTGATTTTTTATTGCATGCATTGATGATAAGGAATCCACCATTAAGAGTGTAAATAAAAATTAAAAAAATATACCAAACCATGGATACATGAAGAACTAAAAACATTTCCCCTACTTCCAAGGTTTACTAATGAGGTGATGGAAAATGAAGTGGTTGTGATTAACATGGATTTATATTGTCATTTTTATATGGTTATAGAAGGTGATGCATTTTGACGCAGGGAAAACCCCTGCGATACCTAGAATCACACTATATTCATGCACACAACGAATACATCAAAACTGTCCATATAAAATTTCAGATTGCTGGCAATTTCATACACTATATTTTAACACGCAAGCTCTTTAATCTATGTTCACAATACCATTCCCTCGGAGGCTAACAACATCTATTTCAATATTTGAAAACCATAAATACACATGGTGCTTTTTAGAACCCAGCATATCAATTACTCCACATGAATACCGCACAATTCAATTACTCTCCCACCTTATTCAAAATGCTTTGATACATAGATCCATTGCGCTCCCATTATTAATTGAACCATGGTTTCAACCATATATGTGCGCCACTATATTTTTAACCCAGATATGAAAACTGGCATTTACTTACCTTCTCTATTATCGAACCCTACTTTTCTCCATCAGTGTTGTGCTCCTCCTCTGCTCTGATTTATACATTTAGAAAAACAACATTTCCAAAAGAAAATCGCGCAAATCATCCCTTTCTCCATTTGGATACAGTCTTGGCACATTCAATAAGAACCACTTTTGTCATTATTGGCTACCGGCTTCCCCACGAGTCTTCATCCGTCTTTCCTTTCCGATATGTCATTATCGGAACATAATATATTGGTTCTTTATCATTAAAACAACGTTAAAACGATTTCAAACCAATTTCATATATACATAACTTGCAGCAACTCGGATTTTATTTATTCGATGTTGAATCGATTTGCCAATTATTGTATTACGATATGCCACAAGAATTTGGGAAATTAACCACGAATTGATACGGTATCACTACACCTTCTCAATTGCAATGCGCTCCAACTTCGATCTGCACTGACATACGTCAATTCCACAAACGCTGATGTAATTCTCCCCTACTCCGTCCAATTTCGATTCCATACAAACTCCGTTACACCGATCCGATAAGATCGGTATCGGAATCCGCCATGAATTAAATGCCAAGTTGTCAAGAACTCAGCAATTCCGATCCGATCCAATCGGATCCTGGAAATCGCGTTTGCAATACGATCTCTATACCGGTCTTCCGAAGTATCAGAGCGATCCGATGCACTTCAAACTGTCTCATATGTTAATTCATCTTCACTTCGAAAGGTCCACAAAGTCTTTTCAAATTATTTTCCTGTGTAAAGATGTTTCCCAACTTACAAAAACTGATAACGTCGGGTTGCAATACACACAGAATTCTCAATTTAAAAACACAAATGAAACTCAATTCAGTCAATAACAAATGCATCAACCTTATACTCGTCTTACATCAACATTCAATTTGTCCATAACAGAGGCTCGTTCTTTGCCTGGTCAAACAACACTCAAGTATTCACCATTTCATTCGATTTGCACAGAAGATGATGGCGTTTCATAATACTCAAAACTAAACAGAGTTTGGCTTTTGCCTCACTTGCACAAAGAAAACTAACCACCGGTTCATACAAAAACAGTCCTCCATTAATTTAATAATTTCACACCAGAACAATGTTCAAATTCCACGGAGCATCATACAAAGAGACACACGATACTTATATCAAGCATAATACTTAGAAAACTAAAACAAGATTTCAGCCTTCGGCCCAATTATACAAAGAAATCAATTTCCATTAAAACAATCCACACACCCATTCAAGCTTTCACTCTACTCTAAGTCACCCACAACTCTAATCAATCTAAAAGAATCCTCTCTCTCTGCAAAGATCTCCTTCGCTTATTACAATTTCCTCTCATTAATCCTTCCACTAGTTCTGCTAACAAATTGATACATAATCTTCTATTTTTAAAACTCTAACAGAATTCCCTATTTACTAGCCCTCGTGCACACTTATTTAACAAATCTTATCTTTAAAATAAGGCAATCTCATACTTATTTCAATATCAAACTGGTTGAGAAGTTTTATCCTTCTCAGTAATCCCGAATTCGACCAAATAGTTAAGGAATTTTACTGTGATTAGCCACAACATGTGGACAATCCTCCACATTGCTGGCTAATGTCGATGCTCCTGCATCAGACTCCCGAAGTTTAAACTAAACATGATCTCCTGATTATGCAATTCTGTTCTATGTCCTCCTGGATCCCATACTTGGTTTGATAGTCTGTTCTTGGTTACTGCTGTTGTTGTTTGTCCCTCAAGTCTTCCACCTTTGTGCTGTAATTCCTCACTATCTGCTGCTGTCCTTTTCACATATTTTGCTGCTACTTTGCTCACTTTAATTTTCAATTTTCCATTCTCTTCACCTGTACCATTTCTTCCATCCAATCTTCCTTTCTTCTTTTGTCCTGCATTTGTTTTACTGGAATGCTGTAGTATGAGTTTCCACAACTCATCCAATTCATTGTCCATTTCACTTCTCGTGTTTTGAATACTTTTCTACTGCAACTGATTGTGTTCTTGAATTAGAACATCATAATCTTTGTGCCAATCATCTTCCATATACATTTCTGAAATGTACAAATGCCTTTTCCCAGGTTTTTCTTCTAGTTTCTCATTCATGACTTTATCATTCCTTGCTTCAAATTCCAGCATACCTTCCATTAATCCGAGTTGTTCTTCTTGGTTCAGATTGACTTCACACTGCCCTTTTCCTGCATGTAAATCTTCATCAAAATTAATCAACTCAATAAACACAAATGCTTTACTTGGCTTCTTCATCAAAAGATTCGACTTATTCCACAAATCTGCCATTTCATCTAGAAGTTCTCTCAAAAGTTCTGCACAATCTGCAATATCTGTCTTTAATCCTTCTTTACTCTGGCTTTCTTCAAGATCAATGATCTTCAATGACTCAGTGTATCCTTTGAATTCAAAAATTATTTTGCCATCCTCCTTATTCTGCATATGACTATGAGTAGTCATTTCTTCAATAGTCTTCAATAACTGTTTGTCCTTCTTCAAGTCGATATGACATGCAAACATACAACAACCTTCAGTTTTCAAAATACAATACCTTCCATTTTCTTTTGATGCTTCAAGCACCAATCCTCCATCATAGATCTTTTGGATTTCAGCGGATTCTTCTTGCTGTGACCCCATTTCTCTGAGTCTTTCCTTCTTCAACAAATCAATATGAATTTGTTCAAGTTCCCTGAACTCATTCATCAGTTTGCCATTCCGCCTCTATTGCAATAGCTTCCACTTCACCCTTTTCTTCAGTTTCCATCTGTATCTTCGGTCTTCACTTATCTTCCTTTGTACAGCCAGACCAATTTCTGGTTCTTCATTCTGCTGCCAGCTTCTATACTTCTGCAAATTACTGCCTTCCTCAAATTCATTCTCATGTAGTTGATCATTCCTTCCAAATTTCTGGTTACTTCCATATTCATCTTGTTGAGTTAATATTTCTGTCTCCTTTATGCCTCTAAGGACATAACTTCCTTGTTGCTCCTGATCTTTCATCTCACCTTCATATAATCACTGCTCAATTTCTCTGATTTCGGCATCATATTTATTAATGCTGTCTTTGACACCTTTTCCTCCATCAGGTTCTGTAAGCTTTGTTTCTCCTTTGGGTTCCTCAAGTAATCTTTCCAAGAATTCTATCTCCTTGTGAAATCTCTCCAGCAGATCATCACAATTTTCATTCTCAGCTTCATTCTTTTCTTGGCAATCCTCCTGAGTTGACCTATTTTCCACATTATCATATTGCAAACATCTTTCATCAATTCCATTAAACAAATTCATTGATTTACCTTTTTGTAGTCCCACTATGGAATTGTCTTCAGACTGCTGGTCTATATCAACCTCATCTGACTGTTTTACACCAAACAGGATTTCATCTATGAACTCCTTCTGTTGCAAATGATCAATGCCTTCTTCCTCTAAAAAGGATTATTCATCATACTTTACCTCAAGAGCTTCATTATTGGTTGTGACAATTTCAATCAACTGTCCATCATCCTCTGCATATCCTGCAAACATACACAAACTGTAAGAATCAAAATCACAAGGCTTCATTGCCTCATCTGCTTCCTTTGTCAACATATCTTCGAATTGTTCTGAACTCTGCCAATAGTCCATGAGATCTTCAGCTGATCTCTCATTATCCTCTTCCCCCAACATTTCACCTTGTTCTGGTCTGCAAATGGAAACTTCCAATTCTATCTCTGCTTCTCCGAGTTTCTCTGATTCCTCTTGAGCAATTAATATCTGCTCAATCTTTCTCAATTCTTCTACTATCTCTGACTTCACTTGCTGATTTCTCCTTTCTTGTAGCCTTGGCCACTTTACTCTTTTCCTCATGGTCCAACCACTTTTCTGCAGCATCTTCATCAATATTCCAATCTGGAAATCTATCTCAGCTTTCTCTCGGTCAAACTCTTCTTGACTCATCCTCATGCCATTTGCTTTGGAATCTTCCCTTCGGCTGTGGCTTCTTCGTGAACTTCTGCTATGACTATCTGTAGTCATTTTCTGCTCCTCTCTTTCCATGAGATCCTCGCACCTCTGCAACAAGCCTCTGCACAGCAAGTCCTTCTTACTGCAATCTTACCTCACTAAGCTCTCCTCACTCAGTCTTTTGGTAAACACGATCCCCTATCCGAAATCTTCTCTTGAGCAACACCTTTGCTCCCTCTAGGCTTCTGCAATATCTCACTCTTTCTTTCGAGAACACCTCAATTGTCCTCTCTGTCCAATCTCTTATTGGATTCTTCAGGTTCACTGCCACTTCTATCTGGTTCTTCTCTCACAACTTCTCTTGATTTATATTGCTGCAGTCTTCACTCTTTCAACAGAGCCAAGCTCTGATACCAAAATTGACGCAGGGAAAACCCCTGCGATACCCAGAATCGCACTCTATTCATGCACACAACGAATACATCAAAACTTTCCATATAAAATTTCAGATTGCTGGCAATTTCATACACTATCTTTTAACACGCAAGCTCTTTAATCTATGTTCACAATACCATTCCCTCGGAGGCTAACAACATCTATTTCAAGATTTGAAAACCATAAATACACGTGGTGCTTTTTAGAACCCAGCATATCAATTACTCCACATGAATACCGCACAATTCAATTACTCTCCCACCTTATTCACAATGCTTTGATACATAGATCCATTACGCTCCCATTATTAATTGAACCAAGGTTTCAACCATATATGTGCGCCACTATCTTTTTAAGCCAGATATGAAAACTGGCATTTACTTACCTTCTCTATTATCGAACCCTACTTTTCTCCATCAGTGTTGCGCTCCTCCTCTGCTCTGATTTATACATTTAGAAAAACAACATTTCCAAAAGAAAATCGCGCAAATCATCCCTTTCTCCATTTGGATACAGTCTTGGCGCATTCAATAAGAACCACTTTTATCGTTATTGGCTACCGGCTTCCCCACGAGTCTTCATCCGTCTTTCCTTTCCGATATGTCATTATCGGAACATAATATATTGGTTATTTATCATTAAAACAGCATTAAAACGCTTTCAAACCAATTTCATATATACATAACTTGCAGCAACTCGGATTTTATTTATTCAATGCTGAATCGATTTGCCAATTATTGTATTATGATATGCCACAATAATTTGGGCAATTAACCATGAATTGATACCGTATCACTACACCTTCTCAACTACAATGCGCTCCAACTTCGATCTGCACTGACATACGCCAATTCCACAAACACCGATGTAATTCTCCCCTACTCCATCCAATTCCGATTCCAAACAAACTCCGTTACACTGATTCGATAAGATCAGTATCGGAATCCTCCATGAATTAAATGCCAAGTTGTCAAGAACTCAGCAACTCTGATCCGATCCAATCAGATCCCGGAAATCGCGTTTGCAATACGATCTCTATACCGGTCTTCCGAAGTATCAGAGCGATCCGATGCACTTCAAATTGTCTCATATGTTAATTCATCTTCACTTCAAAAGGTCCACAAAGTCTTTTCAAATTATTTTCCTGTGTAAAGACGTTTCCCAACTTACAAAAACTGATAACGTCGGGTTGCAATACACACAGAATTCTCAATTTAAAAACACAAATGAAACTCAATTCAGTCAATAACAAACGCATCAACCTTATACTCGTCTTACATCAATATTCAATTTTTCCATAACAGAGGCTCGTTCTTTGTCTGTTCAAACAACACTCAAGTATTCACCATTTCATTCGATTTGCACAGAAGATGATGGCATTTCATAATACTCAAAACTAAACAGAGTTTGGCTTTTGCCTCACTTGCACAAAGAAACCTAACCACCGGTTCATACAAAAATAGTCCTCCATTAATTTAATAATTTCACACCAGACCAATGTTCAAATTCCACGGAACATCATACAAAGAGACACACGATACTTATATCAAGCATAATACTTAGAAAACTAAAACAAGATTTCGGCCTTCGGCCCAATTATACAAAGAAATCGATTTCCATTAAAACAATCCACACACCCATTTGAGCTTTCGCTCTACTCTAAGTCACCCACAACTCTAATCAATCTAAAAGAATCCTCTCTCTCTGCAAATATCTCCTTCGCTTATTACAATTTCCTCTCATTAATCCTTCCACTAGTTCTGCTAACAAATTGATACATAATCTTCTATTTTTGAAACTCTAACATAATTCCCTATTTACTAGCCCTCTTGCACACTTATTTAACAAATCTTATCTTTAAAATAAGGTAATCTCATACTTATTTCAATATCAAACTGGTTGAGAAGTTTTATCCTTCTCAGTAATCCCGAATTCGACCAAATAGTTAAGGAATTTTACTGTGATTAGCCACAACATGTGGACAATCCTCCACATTGCTGGCTAATGCCGATGCTCTTGCATCACATTTTTTGTCATTGCACCAGAACATGATCCAAACAAAGTGAATTATTATTTATTGTGATGCACTAAGTCAAAAGCACATTATTATGAGAGTATATAGATCCAAGACTTTTGTGATCCATAGATTAGATAAATTTCTTTCTGGATTAATCACATCATTAGGACTTGTGATGTTGCTATGGGATCCCCTCTCTCTCCTATAGTTGCTAACCTTTTTATGGAATATTTTGAATATAAGGCCTTCGCCTCTGCTCAATTCTGCCCTAGGAAATGGAAGAGATTCATGGATGAAACCTGGGTCATTTGGCCCCATGGTAGGAAGAAGTTGGATCTGTTTCTTGGGCCCCTAAATTCCCCGTCGAATTCCATAAAATTCACCATGGAGGTTGAAGTTGATGGTTCTCTTCCTTTCTTGGATATCCTTCTCTCTATAAGGGAGGATGGTTCCATTTCCCACCAAGTTTTTCACAAGAAAACTCACACATAACAATATCTTCATACTGGTTCTCATCATTTTTCTGCGCAAAAATGTGGTGTTCTTTGCACTCTTGTTACTTGTGCTCTTAGGATTTCTGATGATGACCACTTGGAGTCGGAGAAATCCCATATTCTTGAAGTTTTTGAGAATAATAGGTACTATAGATCTCAGGGCCATAAGGCCTTTCAAAAATCCCATAATGGATTGAAAGGAAATTCTACTCAAGTTGATCCTATTTCCAAGGTTCACCTCCCTTTTATCCAAGGAACCACAGATAATATTTCCCATGTCCTCAAGAGGAATAATGTCTCTTATGCTTTCAAACCCATTTGCACTATTAGAAATTCTCTCAGATGTGTCAAAGACCCTATTGACCCAAAAGACATGAAGGGTGTCTACATGATTCCTTGTTCTTGTGGCACGCCCTACATTGGTGAAACAGGCAGATCCATTAGGCAAAGAATCCAGGAGCGTGTTGCAGACATTAGGCACAATAGATCCCACACATCTTCTCTTGCAGAACATGTGGAGAAATCGTGTCACCATGTTTGCATTGAAGACTCCAAAGTCATCACTAAGGTTGACCACTTCCATCATAGGAAGCTTAGGAAAGCCATTAAGATTGAGCGTCATGCTAAGAATCTCAGTAGGGATGATGGTTGGAAGTTGAGTAAAAGACGGACTCCAGCTCCATCTAGATAAAAACAATTCCACCCTTGATTATTTTTCCTAGTCTCCCTTTTCTTCTTTTCATCCCCCCCCCCCTCTTCTTTTCTCTAGTCTTCCTTTTCCATAGATTTTGCCTTTTATATTCTTTATGTTTATATTATTATATATTACCCTTTATGTTTTTAATTTTTATATTATTATATATTACCCTTTATGTTTTTAATTATGTATAATCCCCTATGTATTGTAGTAAAAAAGTCTTCATAATACTTTTTAAATTTAAAATTTTTATTATTTGAATATTTATTAATCAATTAAATATTTTTAATTAAATATTACATAATATATATTTTTGCCCCTCTTTCTTATTTCTCCTGATCTCCCTTTTCCTCTTTTCATTCCCCCCGCACACCCCACCCTCCCCCCCCCCCCACCCCCCCCCCCTCTTCTCTTCTTTTGCCTAGTCTTCTATTTCCCTAGATGATGTCTTATATATTCTTTATGTTTTTATATATTACCCTTCATATTTTTAATTATGTATAATTCCCCCTATGTATCTTAGTAATAAATTCTTCATATACTTTTTAAATTTAAAAATTTAAATTTATTATTTTAATATTTATTAATAAATTAAATATTTCTAATTAATTATTACATAATACATTTTATTATAACCTTTGAGGCTCTCTCCGACCTTGGAGTGAAGCATTTCAAATCTTTGTTTAGAGCCCCTATGGAGGCATCCATTGCTAAAGTTATTAGGGTGGCTTAATTATTTCCCAGCTACATAGACAAAGAAGGAAATGACAGTATCATGGGACCTGTTTCTAAGGAAGAAGTGGAGGAAATCCTTAAGGCAATGCAGAAGGATAAGAGCCCGAGCCCAGATGGTTGGATGGTGGAATTATTCCAACATTTCTTTGAGTTTTTGGGGGATGAATTATTAGAGGTGGTGCAAGAATCAAGAAGCTCAGGATCCATCTATGCACCCTTCAATTCTACTTTCCTCACACTTATTCCTAAAAAGAAAAATCTAGAGTCTTTTGATGATTTCAGGCCAATTTCACTCTGCACCTGCATCTATAATTTCATCGCAAGAGTGATTTCAAATCATCTTAGGCCTTTCCTCTCCTGAAATATCTCCTTGAAGCAGTTCAGCTTTCTGGATGGAAGACAAATACACGAGGTAGTGGGGGTAGCCCAAGAAACACTCCACAGCTTTAAAAAGAGCAACAATAATGGAGATATAATCAAAATTGATCTCTATAAGGCATATGAAAGAATCAACTGGATGTATATCCAGCTCCTTCTAACCCATGTGGGCTTCCGGATTGATTTCATCAACTGGGTAATGGGATTCATAACTTCCCCAAGAATAGCAGTCCTGATTAATGGGATGCCTTCAAATTTATTCTATGTACAAAGAGGACTTTGCTAGGGATTCCCCCTCTCCCCCTTACTCTTCCTTATGGCAGTGGAAGGACTTAGCTTGATGATACATGAGGCAAAACGAAGGGGGGCTCTAAAAGGTATTGAAGTTGTTGTAAACCAAATTGTTACTCACTTGCTTTTCGTCGATGACATTCTCCTTTTTAGCAATGATAGCTTGGAAGAAATTAGCCATGTAAAGGAGATCTTGGATCTTTTCATGAAGGATATAGGTCTCTGCATTAACCGAAAAAAAATCCACTATCACGACAGCTGGCTTGACAATGACGGAAGTGGGAAGAATATATGAGGTTCTACAGTTTCAAGCAAAAACTCTGCAGGACCCCTTCAAATATCTAGGCTTCTTCCTAAAGCCGGACTCTTATCACATACAGAACTGGCACTGGCTAGTTGCTAAGATTGAGTCTCGGATGAAACACTGGAGTTTTAAATGGCTCTCTAGAACAGAGAGGCTGGTGCTGATAAAATTTGTAGCCCTAGAAATTTCAGTCTATTGGGTTGCACTTTCATGGGTTCCTAGAAGCACTCTGTCTACAATAAATAAAATTTGTAGTCGGTTCCTATGGGCCGAATCAAAGGAGGATCATGTTATGCCTTGGGTGGCTTGGGAAAAGATAGCCCACCCCAAATCTTGGGGGGGGTGGGGCATCAACTTCCCTCTTTCACAGCCTCTCTAGCAGCTAAATTGGGCTGGCGCCTTCTCACCCTGGACAATATTTGGACGACTTTCATCAAACGAAAATATATTGATCCAATACATATTCTGGAATGGATGCGTATGCCGAATAAGAAGACCAAAAATTCATAAATTGTTTGGAAATCCACTGTAATTTCAGTTAAAATAATTGAACAGGGTCTAGCGTGGCATGTCATGGATGGCTCTTAGGTAATATTAGGTTGTGATCCTTGGATGGGATGCTTGGGGAGATACTCCCTCACTCGAGATCTCATTTATCATCTGGAACAAAGGGGAATCAGAACTTTACGTCACATAGCTACTCATGGCCAGTCAACGATATGGACGCAAGCATGGTTGTCAGGAGAAGCCCTTCAGCTCGAAGACAGGTGGCTTGAAGAGTGGTAAGGGTTTATCAATGATATCTAAAATTCCAATGTCCAGATTCAAGACAAACGGGATGAACTCAAATAGATCCATTCTCCATCGGGCCATTTCTCCCCAAATTTTGGATACAAATGGTTAATGTCTCAGAAAGGCTGGGGGGAGCGGAAGTGGTGGCATAAGTCCCTATGTCTTATAAAGGGACTGACAAAAAGCAAGTTGTTTTTTTGGTGCATTCTCCATAACAAGATCCCCACTTAGGATTTTCTTCAGCGTAGGGGTAAGATAGGGCCTGGATGGTGCTCTCTATGTAAGGAAAATTTGAAATCTCCACTTCACCTCTTCATTACCTTCCCCTTCAATATTCAACTTTGGACAAAAACACTAAGGCTCCTTAATTTGACACAGAAATGGGAAGTAGCTGATGTAAGGGAGGCCTGGTTGCGATGGTGGAAAGCCTCTTGTAATGATACGGTTAGGAATCTCCCACTACTTGTTGCTTGGGGGACTTGGATAGCCAGAAATTGAATCATCTTTCACGATACCCCTTTCCCTATAAACCTTCTTGCCACTGAAAGTGTGTCCATCTTTGAACTTATCCAAATCCCAGTTGAAACTCACCATCCTAGAGCCATCCTTTAAGAGAACATCAGGGGGGATATTCCATGGGCCTAATTTGATGGGGCATCTGACTCATGAAACAGATGTGGGGTTGGCCTCTCCATTCATGATCCCTTAGGGAAAATTCTAAAAGCATTAATCGGGCTCGACCAAGGGACAAAAAATTTCACAGAACTTAAAGCTTGACATCTTCTGCTTTGTTGTCTTTCATTTCTTTAGATGAGAGATGTCCAAATATTTGGGGACTCTACGAATATCATTAAATGGTTCAATGGAACACAAAGATGCCAAAATTTCATTTTATCTACTTTGTTTGATGAGGTAAATATTGTAAAAGCCTATTTTAACCGGATATTTGCTTGTCACATTTACAGGGAATGAAATAGTGAAGCAAACCTCTTATCTAAGGAGGGCACCTGTCATTATATGGGGCACTAGGTCGCTGTAGCGGTAGAAGGAGGTAGATCCAAGGGATCAAACAACCTTGTTTTTCCTGGTGAGTTCCAGCCGCTCTTACACTCTGCTCCTGATGCTTCTGTTCATATTTTACTTTCTGTTTTTGTAGATTCATGCTTAATACTATTTGAATATGTCTAAACTATTTTTCTCTATTTCATATTGTTTTCCTCGTTGAGGAGATCCGGGAGACCATTTTTTCTCTTCTTAAAACATTATGCTTTTAACTTAGAAAATTGGAATGGTGTCTACCACCCAATTTTTCGTTTTTTTATTATTTCAAACAGGCAGAGTCTGCTTTCATCCCTGTTCGGGTTCTTCCTCAGTAAAGTGGAAGCCTAGGGGTTGAACGGAGAGGACTCTTAAAATGATTTTTGACAAAGCTGGGAGGATTGATAGACACATCTCCTCATCAATTGCAACTCCATTTTCCCCTTTGTTCAAAGGAAAGGGGAAATGCAGTTCTTTGAATGCTTATGCATATACTATGTAACCTTCTACTTAATCAATAGACGAGTTCAATTTTGTCTTTGGAAAAAATACATTTTATTATAATACCTATTAAAATAAAAATTATATTAATCAATCTAAAATTTTTTAATTAAATATTACATAATAAGAAAAAATTATTTTAGTATTATAATATCTATTATGTCAATATTTATTAATCACTTAATAATTTTAATTAACTAATTAACTAATTCATTAATGAATAGTTTTTAACGACTAGTTTTCTTTGGCTAATACTAGGCAATGAAGCATCCACACTATTTATTCAATAAGATTGATTGGCTTTTCACCTTGTCCTAAGGATGAACCACATTAGTTGGTTCAAAACATCGACCAAATCCTAATGATGTGATTAATCCAAAAAGACATTTATGTAGTATAAAGTTCCTTCAAATTATACATATCCAGTTGGTTCAATGTTGTTATTGGGACATTTACTTGAAGAATTAAAGCAATGTAAATACCATATTATTTTTCAAGACTACTAGCTAGATGTTATATGTTTCAAATATACTCATTTGATCATAGCATCTCGGTTGCAGTTGAAAGAAGAGAAGAGTAGAAAAAATCTACGACAATGGAAATTATCGATTAAAGATCATGATACCATTCTTGAAAAATTTCCACTAACACATTTCATGTGAATGGAACACATGAAATTATATCAAATATTGTTATTTTTTTGTAGATAGTTATCCTATTGGACCATAAGTTTATAGTATATGTATTATGTTATCTTGAATTTAAGGAAACAAAGACTTGTACATTTTTGAATATTTTTCTTTATATGTGTATCAATTATATATATATATATATATATATATATATATATATATAAGGTTAATTAAGCTTTGTTCTTATATTTCTTGTTGTATTGTTTTATTGTTATTGTTATGTTATTAGTCTCTTCCTTACCAAAGAATATAGAATTCGCCTAGTGGTCAAAGTGCATTGAATCTGCATTATTTTTCTATTTTTTTTTAATTTTAAGCAAAATTTTAGAAAATGTTGAATACTTCTATTTTTCTGTAAATTCAAAAATAATTTTCTAATTTCCATGAAATCTTATTTCTAGTTTTCAATTCGTTTGGTGAGATCTCATGGGCCAAATTCTCTAGGTGGAAAGCCTTTTATTTTCAATATTTATGAGTGTCTCACAATTCATTTAGAAAAAAAACTAAATTTATGAGTGGCCATTCAGTTTGTCAATACTTTAATATTAACACGGCAATGCTACTATTCTTCTCTATGATGCAAAAAATGGCATAGTTGCAGTTCCTTTTAGTAGGGGAGGGGGCCAGTTCTACACTGACATTGTTATACTATTATTCTGCCCAATAATACTAAAACCGATACCATTGTAGGTCCTTTACATATGCGGGGAGGAAAAATATCCAATTAGTATTATTAGTATGGATATTTATGCCAATATTTTGTGATGATATAAAGGAGGGCATATTGTACGAAAGTGGGAAAGCAGTCCAAGGTCAAGTGCCACTGTAGGTGGACTACTGCCAAATGCCATTTATCTCCATGATGTATGTTAGATAATATATAAGTAACACAATAGATAAGGAAAAGCTATTGAGAAGGCAGGTTGCATAGCTACGTTGTGCACAGGTGCGGAGGAAGCTTGCTCTGCACAATGAAACCACCTTTCTCTACACAACGATCGTCCCAAATTTCTACATAATAATCTAAAATGGAAAGCAAAATAAATCATGCTTTTCGAAATGAGTTGAAAGTCTTCAAATATTCAAATATTTTTCATGTCGTAGTAACATAAATACACAACAATGGTTTCATAAAAATCAACTTTACAGCATCGTTGATTACATTATCAATGATTAAATAAAATGGATGTAGCAAAATTTAAAAGTGTAAATCACATTATTTGTAGAGCAGTCAAATTAAAAATTTTCACGTATTCCATTGAAAATGTAAGACCATGCTACAATTTCATATGACAATGTCTAAATAGTAAAAACCAATGCATTTGGAGCCATTAACGAAGAGTGAAAGCCATTCATAATATGCCCAATGTATTTATCAATGTTATAAATGTCACACACCATCGAAGAAAGATGGGATGATTGTGATAAATTAAACTACTCGCACTCGCACTATAATGTATAGGAAAAAAATGAAATAACATATGACTTTTATGCTAGCATTGGAACATGGGAATGGTTATCTTACTACCATACACATAAATTAGTGATTTACATCTCCAGTGTAGTTATCATATAACAAATTTGTATCGGTATTATTATTTTTTACAAATAATTGGAGTGTTTTTATTAATAACAAATAGTGAATTTCAAGCCCTATTGTAACAATTGTTACAACATATACTTTCAAAATAATCTAAAGTAAACAAGCATAATGATTTCAATATATGGACTTTTCCCAAGATGAACGAGGAATTTCCATGACATAATTTTATCAAAAATGGGTATGCAATGGGATGGGAAATGGTGATTTTAATGTCGGTGCCACAGAATGCAATCTGCAAGTTCGACATAGTAGATATTTAGCTTGTTGATTCCTTCGTTTTTTATTAGTTTCACTACCTTGGAAGCCAAGGGAGATTGTCTACTACATGACCATAATTGATGCCCATAGTTCCAACCCCTAAAAAAATCAAAACAATAAATACATTTTTCTCTGGTAGTCGTAGAAATTAAAGTTAAAATGCATTTTATCAGTTGCAGATGCAACAATATTTGCAAAATTTAAATCTTTGGTTTAGCCATCATGTGAAGGAAACAATTAAGGAATCCACCTTGGATTCCAAGGAATCTTATTATGAGTAATAGAAATAACACTCGAAAATATAAATGATGCATACACTAACACTCCAGATAAGAAGAGATTCGAGGGAGTGACAAATTTGATGAGAAATAGAACTCACATTCAGCCATAGAAACAATGCATACACCGATGCTACACTCGGGAAGGTTTTGCAGATTAATTGTTTTAAACGAGGCCAGTTGATGACTTGTCTCAAATAGGTCGATATTAATATAAGAATTCATGTGATTTAATGTGAAACCAATGGTGCTTAATCCACTATTGCACATGTAATCAGTTATTGAAATAAATCTTAAGTTGATAGATATATGGGTAGATTCTTTGATCTGTAACGTACTTTACGTTATGGGTGTCTGTTGTTTAGCATAGCTAAAATCGTTTTTAATGGGGCAACCAGATTTTAGTGAAAAGTGAAATTGCATTTGTATATTTCTTATGGTGGTGATTGTTGTTTAAATTCACTTAGCAAAAACCATGGATGCTTGTGATTACTTAATTGGTTTTTAGAAACCAGAATACCATTACGCAACGAGGGTCAGAAGTTGCGAGTGCACCCGACATGAACATAGTTTCCGCCTGGGTGCATAGTGATCCTGCTTCAGCGGATTTTCATTGTGCATAGGTCCTTGTGCGGAGGACCTCTGCATAATCAACTTCTGCACAGAGGCAAGAGTATAGTCGGTTTCTAATGGAATCAAGGACTTGTGCGCAATGAATTTCACAATTCACATTAAAAATACAAGGTGGTGGTACCTACAAAGGATAGTACCATTCTCAGTGATATGTGTTGTTGATTTTTTATGCCATAGTTTTTTACGTTGAGATTCATTACGAGGATGTTCATTGTTCCACACAATGAACTTCCACACAAAGGAAATGGCATCGACAGTTTCCAATGGAATTGAGGACCTCCACACAATGAGATTTAGAATTGAAAATATGAGGTGGTGGTACCTAAGAAGGATAATACCATTGCGAGTGATATATGTTGTTGATTGTTTATACCAGAGTTTTTTCACGTTGAGACCGTGGTCTGGAGACAGTAATGTTAAGGTTGCTTGTTCAATCGTTAGCCATGGAATTGAAATATAGGATTTTAAGTCTGCAATGAATTACGAAATGAGTGATACAAGTTGATATTGGTGGCCACCCACCTATTCCACTTGGACCCCCACTAGTGTTTCTTTCAGTTTTTTAGTTTCTTTGGTTGTAGCACAATTTACTATTCTTGGCATTTTTTCGGGTCCTGAACGTCTGGCATCGTTTTGAGGCCCTAAATGATGTTTTTTGGGACAACAAGGGACATCATGGTTCTCTGATTGATGCTTGTTGCTCGAAAGTTATAGTTGTCGGATATATATTTCTAACGAGGTATTGTGCACATCAAATGAAGATTGTATGCCAAAGTTACGTCCCTAGGAAGTTGATGTACCAATTCACCCAAATGGGGCCCATAATTTTTGGCACTTCATCTCCTAAGGTTAGGTTTTTGAATGTTTAGGGTTTTTCATTACTTCTTAATAATAAGTAGGCCTTCGAGCCTCATTGTAACATAATTCAGATGCATCTAGCCACCACATCTCTTCTTAAAGATAGGTTACCATCGTTCGAGCTAGTTTATTTCTGACTAAGATCCAAGTCATTCGGGACTGGCCAAACCCAACCACTCTAACAAACCTTCACAGTGTTTTATGCCTTGGAAATTTTTATCGGAGGTTCGTGGTGGCATTCTCCCATATCACTTGGCCTTTCATTAAAATTACTAAGGGCGGGGAAAAAGCAAGTTTTCCTTGTCTGAATCCCAACAAAATTCGTTCATTGAGTTGAAGCACCGCCTTTGCACTTCAACAGTACTCACACTTCGAGACCTGCAAAATCCATTCGAAACTAAGATAGACACCAAAGACTATGCTATTGGTGAATTCATGACCCATCACACGCATCCAGTGTCCTATCAGAGTGATACAATATCTAATACAATTCAGAAGTACCCCACCTATGATAAAGATATGTATTCCATCATTCAGGCTTGTCAGCAATGGAATCTATACATTTTGGGGAAGGAGATGGTCATCCACACTGATCAACAATCTTTTCAGTTTATACAAACACAAGAGAATTTGTAGAATGATTGCCATCAGAAGTGGTCTACATATGTGCAAAAATTCTACTTGCACATTAAATATAAAAATGGCAACACCAATAATGTTGCAGACTACCTCAACCATCCCCCAGTTGCAGCACTAACTATTTTTCTAAACTCTTGTGGCAACAAGACCTGTAGATGGCCGCAACTACACAAAAATGTTCCAAAGTTTTCCTGCACATAACATGTTAGTAAGTGGAAAGAAAATTCCTGATTTTGACCTCCATGATGCATTATTATGTTACCTTATCCACCTTTGTGTTCCTTCAAGCAAGCGTGCCAAGATGGTTTAGTACGTGCACTATAGTCAAGTTGTAGGACAATTTGGTGTGGATAAAATTTTGGCTTTACTACAAAAGTACTTTTGTTGGCCAAAAATTCGACTGAATATTGGCAAATATATCAAATCCTACACTAATTGCACCATCGCCAAGCCAACCATAAAGAAGCAAGATATGTACACTCCTTTGCCTACTCCTACACATCCATGGTTCCATCTCCATGGACTATATGTTTGTCCTCCCTTCTACCAAGCATGGTAATTACTATGTATTTGTGGTCGTAGACAAATTTTATAAGATGTCTATATTAGTGGTCTACAAGAAGAGTATCACAAGAGACGACACTACCAAAATCTTCTTTGAACAAGTGTGAATACATTTTTGGATCCCAAAGACCATTATATCAAATCAGGATAGCAGGTTCCTGAGCACATTCTGGTTAAGCCTCTGGACACTATTAGACACCGAGCTCACCAAGTCGACTGCATTCCATCCCCAGACTAATGGTCAGAATAAGGTCATCAACAGGATGATATTTCACATACTCCGCATGTACAACTCCAATCATCCAAGAAATTGGGATGAGAGCCTCACCTATGTGTAGCATAGTTATAACAAATCTCTCTATAGCTCGACACAGCGCAGTTCCTTTCAAGTGGGTCTAGGATTTCAACCATTGTGTCTGATTTATGTTTTCATACCTCATGCGACTACATAGACAAAATCCACACATGTATTGTGTGAGGCTAATAAAGCAACCAGATTTATTGAATGTATATAGCATGTCTTCCAGCAGTTTCATGACATCCTAGAGAAGTTCAATGCAATGTACAAGTAGCGACATGATCAACTTCATGTGCCACAAAATTTTGAGTTGGGCAACAAAGTTTAGTTGCATTTGAAGAAAGAATACCTAATCGGAGATCATCGGAAGCTTAGACCACTTCATTATGAGCCTCACACCATTATTAAGGATCTTGGAGACAATGCTTTTGAGCTTAGCATTCCCCCATTCATTGGCTTGCAGCTAGTGTTCAATGTGGACCACTTTCAGCCCTACTTTCCACTATTACTGAACACATCAAACATTGCAGAACAACTCACACCAACATAGTTAAACCTCAACTGCATGGAACAAGACACAATTGATCGGATCATGGACATGAAGATCAAGAACAACCTCTATTAGAATATCCAGCTGTATTGGGTTTTCAAAGTTGGCCAACTTCTGCACCAAGGAAAGTGGCTCACTAGGGATAAGTTTAGCAGAAGTTTACTCATCTCATGGAGGAACTCAACAAAATTGGGACCATTGCTTCCTAATGGGGGATGACTGATCTAGGTGGATATTGTGGCCACCCTCCTATTCCACTTGGACCCCCACCATTGTTTCTTTCAATTTTTTCAATTTTGTTAATTGTAGCACAATTACTATTTTTGGCAGTTTTTCGGGTCGTGAACTTCTGGAGCTATTTTGAGTCCCTAAAAGATGTTTTTTAGGAAAATTGGCGCCAATATGGGACATTCACCAATTTTGGCCACTTAAAAGTTTTATTCCTCATATATATATTTCTAATGAGGTATTTTTCATGTCAAATGGAGATCATATGCCAAAGTTACGTCCCTGGGAAGTTGATGCACCAATTTACCCAAACAGGGCCCATAATTTTTGTGCTCCATCTCCTAGGGTTAGGTTTTTGGATGTTTAGGTTTTTCCATTGTTTCTTAATAATAAATAGGCCTTCGAGCCTCATTGTAACACAGTTAAAAGACATGTGTCGACCACATCTCTTCTCAGAGACAAGATACCATTTCCCGAGCTATTTTATTTTGGACTAAGATCCAAGTCATTTAGTATTTGCCAGCCCTGACCACTCTAATAGAGCTTTGCAGCTTTTTGGGACTTGAAATTTTTTATCGGAGGTTTGTTTTGGGATTCTCCCATATCACTTGAACTTTGAGTTAGATTACTAAGGGTGGGGCAAAAGAAAATGTTTCCTTGTCTGAATCCCAACAGAAGGTGTTCGTTGAGTTGAAGCACCGCCTCTACTTTGCATCAGTGCTCACACTGCCAGACCTACAACAACAATTTGGAATTGAAAAAAATTCCTCTGACTATGATATTGGTGCAATCCTCACCCAACACAAGCATCTAGTACCCTATCAGAGTGAGACACTTTAGGATACAATTTGAAAGTACCCCACCTATGATAAAGAGATGTATTCCATCATGCAAGCTTGCCGGAAAAGGAAGCATTACATTATGGGGAAGGAGATGGTAATCCACATCGATCGCCAACCTCTTCAGTTTATACAAACACAAGGGAAGTTGTAATATGATCTCCATCATAAATGGTATACATATCTACAATAATTCACTTGAACATTAAATAAAAAAAGGCCTACACTAATCATGTTGCAGACTGCCTCAGTCAACCACCAATTGCAACACTAACTATTTTTCTCAACTCTTGTGGCGACGAGACCTCTAGATGGTTGCAACTATAAAAAAACGATCTAGAGCTCGCCTCCACATTCCAGATGCTAGTAGATGAAAAAAAAGTTCTTGATTTCTATCTCCATGATGCATTATTATGCTACCTAGGCCACCTTTGTGTTCCTTCGATCGAGTGTGCAAAGATGATTTGGGAGGTGCACTACAGTCAGATCGCATGACACCTTGGTGTGGATAAAAGTGTTGTACTAAAAATTTACTTTTATTAGCCAAAAATCCAACTGTATGTTGGCAAATATATGAGATCCCACACTACCTCTGGCATCGCCAATCCAACCATCAAGAAGAAAGGCCTATACACTCCTCTTCCCACTCCTAGCCAACCATGGAAATCCATCTCCATGGAATATATGTCTTTCCTCCCTTCTACCAAGCATGGTAATGACTTTGTATTTGTTGTCGTGGACAAATTTTCAAAGATGGCTATATTGGCAGCCTACAAGAAGAGTATCACAACATAGGACACTACCAAACTCTTCTTTGAACGAGTGTGGGCACATTTTGGGATGTCACAGACCATTATATCAGATCTTCTCTTGAGTCCTCCTTTCTGTCTCCGTCATGGAAAGATATTTTATAATTATAATGGTTGATGCTAAATGTTCGTGATGTTGGAAGGGTGACTTGGGGAATAATTATTCATTGAAGTTGTGATCATGAGTTCTAGATTTCTACTGCATATTAACAAGTAAGATCTCTTCAGCTCAAGGGAAATTTTTCTGGGAAAAGGTTGCTACATCACACTTCTTTAAGAAAGCTATGTTGCTTGCCTTTATTGCAAATGTCAAGAACACAAACTTTGATACCAATTACTTCGAAATGGTAAAAATGCTTACAATATAAAATAAAGAATTTATTATTCCATTATAAAATAGTCCATCCTTCTATATGAAATCATCTTATTTCTATATGCACACTATTCAATATTCACCATCTATTCTTCTTGCACTAATGGTATCTCCCACATATTCTACATATTGATATATGTCCACTTAACATGGAATATAGTAAAATTATTCTTAACCCCTTGTTAATATTAGGATGATATTTTATTGGGAAAATTATCACAATATTTACCACAACAATACATTTATGTGATTTATTTTTATGAGATCTCTATTCTCATCTTAAGCTAAAATGCCAAAAAATCCTCCCCCACAAATTTATTATCTCCATTAATCACATACATGGAATTATATGGCCATCCACATGAGAGGAAATTTTAGCCTAAAAATGCTCATGAATTTTTCATGTAATTTCAGTATCATAATATGTAAACCAATAAAAATCCTTTAAATTTAAAAAGAGGAACTTGTAAATATTTTGGAGGAAAAGGAAGAAAAAACTACTTTTTTTAAGTGTATTTTTTTCTTATCTCCTTATAGTCTTATTCAAATTTCAAGTGCAGACACTCATTGGATGCAGAATTAAATTCCGCATCCAATGAATACCCATTATGCATAATTTTGAGAATACCCACATTGATAAAAATTTCTTATACAATAAAAAACTGTGTTGAACACGTTTTTTTAATGTATCTGCATCTTTTTATCAATGTGGGTCTTCTCAAAAGTATCCATAATGGGTACTCGTTGGATGCGAAATTTAATTCCATATCCAACAAGTGTATACACTTGAAATTTTAGTAAACTTATAAGGAGATAAGCCAAAAATAAAATTAAAAAAAGTAGTTTTATTATTTTCCCTCCAAAATTCATAACTCTTATTTTATTATTTTAACTACAATTTTATGATTTTTCCTTAGGAGGCCACTTTTAGGCTGAAATTTTCTCTAATTGAATATATCAAACATATATATGAAACTTAGTTAAATAGTATGAGACAATTTGAAAGAAATTGATGTTTGTCCTTCATTTTTTAATAAGTCAACTATTATTAAATTGTATATCTCAGTGAAAAATGACTCAGACATGTTCTATGTTCATTTTTATTCATTGGGTGTTTATAGAGACCAATTTTAAAAATTTATGGCATTATCCAATGAAGAAAAGTTAATTTTTTCAATGGATGTGTATAGTGGACTGGTTTGTGCCTTTACCAAACTGAAGATAATGGGATAAAAATAAGAATCTTAGTTGGACAATGTGTTTGCAAGGGGCATCGATCCCCATGTCCTAGATCCTTCACATTGCCATGGAAATCCACTTGTGCCACCCAATTGGTCTTCCAGGGAAGCATTGATCAACTATGTGACAAGAACAAGAATGATGATCCTAAAAGAGATAGCCAAAGGGAAAGTGACCACTAGGATTCTATCCATTATGATTGAGCATGAGAGAATGCATCAAGAAACTCTCATCTACATGATAAATTAGGACAGGAAAATGTCATTTGAGGAGAGACTAGTGGGCATCAGGAAATTACCACTTCTAATACCACATAAGGGTCTAGTTTCTATGATTTCCATTAACAATAATATTGAACCAGAAGTAATTATTGAAGCTGGGATGTATATTTAGGGGTTGATTCACGTGATTTGACTACATTTGTGTGGAATAATGATGACCCAGTATTTCATACCAAAGTTTCAAATCCATTTATGGTAGTTGCAAATCATGTTTCTATCAAGGATTTTATGTGCTTCATCACTCAGGGGGGCTACACAAACCAAAACCTTGAGAGAAAAGAGGGTTTTGCATATTTTTTAGAGAATGGATTCAGGTGCCCATAAACATGGTTGTTGGTGGAGAATGAATATTTCGTTTATGGGTCTTATTCAAGTAAACAATGGATACAAATGACATTTAAAAACCATTATGTGAATATGGAGACATATACCAATGGAAATAAATAAAATTGGTGACTATACAATTTACCTGCATAGATAATGAGCGTAAGTGTACTTCTAAGGAGGAAATTCATTTGGATATTATTCATTCTCCCCCTTGAGAATCAGAGCAAAGACGAAACACAGAGGAGAGAACTCTAGGCTAAAAGTCGCACATATGAAAAATGACATAAACAAAACCGTAACCCTAGCCATAGTCACTTTGACTTGGAGGGAATACGAATCTATCAGCATTGTTCAAACTACAACAGATTAACCCTACAACTCTCTCCATAGTAAATAATCCCATGTGATGATCACGTGTCATAGGTATGAAGAGTTAATGCATGGGAAAATTGAAACAATAAGAAATTAATGAGTATAGTTGTTCTGTGATTCGAGGTTAATGAAATAAGATATTATCCATCCTGAAAAACGAACCTTACGCTAGGTTAATAAGAATAAAGGATATGCCAAAACTCATAAACAATAGTTATCAATCATCCACCTTACACATACGACTAAGATTGTAATATGGATATGCCATGAAATATAATATTACGTGTATGTAGGAAATGTGAAGTGGGTAGGTGGAGATAGATATATATAAATTAAATGAAAACGTTGGGTATGTAATGGTTAATACCATAGTACCAAATCTTATACTGTATGAATATGGTTGTCCTTTCAATTTTTAATATGCATGGGGATAGGTGCATAGAATTTTTTTAAGTTAAATGGTGATAGAGTTATAAAATATGAAGAACTTTGATAGCACTTTATACCAAACATATTTAGTTTATGATTGAAGTTGCAGAAGAACCTTTGTATGTGAGCCTTGCAGAAGCCAAGGCCTTCTACAGATGGATGAAATGTAGAGTAATGAAAGAGGAGGAATATCAAATAATTCTGAATTATGAAAAACATGTTACGCTTCTCAAATCTCCCATTACATCTGAAGCTGAAAGCAACTCCAGGAGGAGTGCTTCAATATTTTCCCTTAGAATCTATGATTGAATTTGCAATTGTAGTTGAGGAAAAAGTGGAACGAGCATCTCCCTCTAGATTTGTATTCACTTTCTTGAGAGGATTCACATTCTAGTCACGTAGATACATATTTTCAGAGATTAAAGGATTGTAGGTAACTTCTGTATCCAGTTTCACTGATATATTTTCTGTTTTAGGAACTGAAGAAGATGGGGTATAGGAACCAAAACATCCTTATTGTAATTGTTCACATTATATTATGCATTTTCACTGTTGAAATCATAATTCACTTATAAGGTATCTCTAATTGGCTATAATTTTTTAAAATATCTTGATTTCTTAGTTCTTGAAAAACTCAAACAACATTGCAATGATTTCCTTTGCTTAGGGAGATCCAACTGAACCTTACTACCATTATAAATTTTATCATTTGGGTAAATTGACATGGTATGTTCAATTATTGTAATTTGATGATGCAGTCCAGAAATAAAATCATGGATGGTATGAAGTCCTCACTATCTGAAAATTTGCCTTCATGTGGCTATATGAAATTAAAATGGAGGACATTTGAATGCTCGATTCCAGATAGCTAAGACTAAAGAAAACTGGGAAGATAGGGTATTGAGAGATGTTAGCAGATCCATCATTGTATTCCTTTCAAATACTCTTGATATGGATTAACATTATTTATGTTGATCAGTTTCTAGATTATAAGAAAAATGGCCAAATGTGTAGAAGACTATCAAAGGAAGATTGAAGAGATTACTAGGAAGTATGAATTGAAGAAAAATGAATGCCACAAGGCTTGGATGTCCCTTAATTACCATAATCGTCAAAATGACAACCTGAGTATTGAACTTGATAAAATGCCATTTCATGTTGAATGTCTAGGTGGAACAAATTGATATTTTTTTTCTTATTAGTGATAAGCCAACAAATTAGAATTATATGACGCAAAAATTTCCTTGTCATAGATCTAGTTGTATAAGGCCAAAAATCTCATTTAAGGGAGTTTCAAGACATATACCAAATGAAGAAACTTTTTTGGCCTTCATCAATTCAAGACTTGAAGGATAAAATTCAAATAAGTTTGGCATTGGATAATCTTAGCATAAAAATTTAAGTTGAGCCCTCTTCCTATACTTCACCTTATGAGATATTCTATGAGTAATCTTGTTGAATACTTGGTAGCAAATACTAAAGATAGATTATGATAACCTTTCAGAAGAGACACTTAAATTTTCTAGCCCTATCTCTCACATTGTTGGGATGAAATGTGTTGTGCAATCTTTGGCTAAGAGTGATAAATCTTCTATTTCTGAGAAAACCATTGCTAGTGTTTTATTAATTTTTATGAATTTTTTAAGCTCTATAATGTGAATACCTCAAGAATAAGTTCAAAAAGAGACCATATAGAGGAAAAATATTTACAATAAAGTGTTGGAGCTTAAAGGAAATTTGTTGATTGGATTCTTTTTATGCATTACACAAGGATTAGCAGGTTAGATAACGTGATTTTCTAGTCTTTTTCAGGAAACAACATAATATGTTTTTTATAATTTACACTGATATTTGTTTCGTCAATAAAATTTCCTAGACTATATTTGAGCCATATTAAGCCCAAAAAAGAAATCAACACTTCTACAGGTAGGTTTATTTGTTCAACTTTTTGCATCTAATTTAAAAAAATATGTCAAAATAATGTTTTTGATGTGCAATGAAAAATGTTGCAAGGCTCTTCACACTATAACAAAACACAGGACAAAATATTTGTCCCAATTATGCAAATATTTTGTTCTTTATTTCAAGTAAATAATATAAATTTATATAATCCATAAAGATTAAGTTTCCAACAATAAAAAAAGGCAATTGATAACATATGAATCATATCCCATCCATTTCAATTTGTATTCTATGAGTAGATGTATGTCATATTTCTCTCTATGTAGTTTATAGGCAGCCTGCATCCTATTTTTACAAGGGCGTAACGATATAATTATGCTCCATTGAATAATTGATTTAAGTGTAAATGTTGGAATTTGTGGAAAAGTCCTATATAAATATAAAGGCCTAAATATCCAGTTATTAGTGACTTCTTATTTTTCGTTATGCATGTATGAAACAATAAACAATATAAAAAGAACATCTTGAAACACATGGAAAGCGCATCAATCATTTGCGCAAAATTTGTAATCTGAAACTGGTAATGCTAGGATTATTTACATTCAACCTAAGACAAAATAAGTTATTATGTTCATGTTCATACCATTATTCCAATATATGTTTCTAACTTTTACTTGCAAATGATATTTGACCACAACTCATTAATGCTTTCCATTTAGGGCTAAGTATAATGTCTTACTTTCATGTTGCAACTTTCACAAAAGACATTGTAAAACCACGTATTTTTTGAGTCGACAAATTGAATTTCTTAGAAGATATAATTTCTAATAATATTGTATTCTATTTTCTTGCTCATCTGGCTTACTTCTTTGCAGGTCAATGCAGAAGTAGATACTCTTTTTTGTTTAGTGGAGTTGCTGAGTAATTTTCTGGATAATTTTTGTCAGAAATTGGACAAAAAAAAATGTATGTATTCATTTTACAATGGCATGAATGATAAATATTTTGAAAAAAATGATGAAGAGTTGTGGTGCCACCTGGGTGCTAGAACCAATAAATTCCAACAAATTCTAGCAGGATTTTATTCCTTGGGAATGATGGCTATAGAATGTTTCTTTCAAAAAAAACTAAAAATTCGATTGGGACCTTAAAAAGGAATGAAACATTCGTGCACTTTCTTTTGCTGATGTTGGAATGCAATTTCTAAGTTTGAGGGGAGATGTACATGTATATCATTGAGAACTTCGAATGACTAAATGCATTCCTGGGGGGGTGATGATTGTTGTGTTAATAGTTCAACTTTGGTTGTTTATCATGACAATAAAGTATTTTCCACTGGGTCAAACAATGGGATTGTTAATATTTATAATAGGAATGAATTTCTTGGGGGCAATAGAAAACCACTAAATACCCTTACAAATCTTGTGACCGTAATGGATAATTTGAAGTTCAATTTTGAATCACAAATATTGGCTATTTGTTCGAGTATGAAGAAAGATAATATGAGGTTGGTTCATCTCCTTTCTTGCACAATGTTTGCCAATTGGTAGCCCTAATAATTTTTTACATAATAATTGGTGTACATCAGAGGCCCATGCACCCCAAAGCATCTATGTTATAAATTGGACCTTCATGAACTTCATCTATGCAATTGTTTTACTTTTTTAGTCTAACCCCTTGCATACATTTTTTCTTTATTTAAAAAATATGTCCAACTTTGGAATTATTTCTTTTAATGAGATGTCATGTTGGATTTATGTGTGTTACCGAGCATGAAAGACCCTTTATTGGATGCATTTTTTTCTTTTCTATTGTGTATTGTTTATGTTCCCTTCTATACAGGTTTTATTCCTCTCCTCTTCTCGGTATGATATTTGATCTCAATTTTTTCATGATTAATATTTTTATTTTTAGAAAATTTATAGCATAATTTGAAACGATTGGTAGTAATGTAGTTTTTTGTTTTTGTACTTTCTATTGCAGATTGGCCACTTGAAATTATGAAGACATTTGACTATTCTCATGGAATTTTGTAATTACACAGGGAATTGCATTAAGGATGGTCTAATTTCATGGCATTGCATTAAGGTTGGTCTAATTTCTAAACTTTATCCATGCTAGAACAAATTTCTGATCTACCACTATACCATTTGTGCATATATTATATCATACGAAAAAAGTAGTTTGGTGAGTTGACTGAAAATGATTATGGCCATTGTCAGTGTACACAGCTGCCACACATGGTGAGTTGACTAAACATGACTAGGGCTATTGTAACTAGACACAACTACCACACATGTTGAGTTGACTGAACATGACTAAGGCCACCACCATATTACCATATTAGGTCATCTTTTCACTTCTCTGTAAATTTTATTTTTATTTATGATGGATAGACATAATTACATTATTTTTGATGTAGGTGCCTTAAATTGATGCAATATTACTTTATATCTCGACAATTTGAGAAAAATCCCACAAATTGGTTCATGCATAAACAACAACAATTCTATTTATTGTGGCTAGTATTTTAAGGCTTCTTCCCCAAGACAAAAAGGTTCCACACTTATACCTCTTTGGAAGTGTAATTGCATAGTAGGGTGCTAGCATTGGTTACATTGAATGGCCAAACAGATTTTGATTGTGCACTAACCTTCTCTTCTAGGGAGAAAGTTAAATATGAGGACATTGTTGAATCTCATTTTTTATCGTTACTAACAGGCAATGATAATTGTGTTGGATTATCTAACTTGTTGAAAAATGTTTAGGGATATAGGCATGGATAGATAGGAGGATGGCTATGCCAATTTCGCAGTACCTTATCTTTAGTTGATGTGAAAAATTCCTTGAAAAAATCATATTACTAGAATATATGAAGAGTGGAAACATGCTAAAGATAAACCATTCAATATTGGTGGCAAGATATTAATGGCTTGTGATAATTCTGGTTACTTTTTTTGTATGATTAGCTTAAATAGTTTTTAAATTATTGTATATTATTAACATGTTGTGCGAGTCATGCTACATGGGTGTGACATTGAGCTAACTCCATTGAGTTATTTTTATCAAGTTAAAAATAGGGGCTGCATGATTTTATTTTTTACAAATATTACACCATTATGTGTCAAGTTTTTTTCTAAAATCAACGCTTATATATGAAATTTCAAGGACTACCATAACTCTCACATAATTCTTTAAAGGGTGTTAGCTCAATGGAAGAGCTCATGCTTTATAAGCAGGAGGTCCGTGGTTCGATTCCAATGTGTCCTAATATGAATTAATCAATGATATTGTAGTTTATTTTTAATTAAATATTTTTAATATTTGTTTATTTCACCATAATCAATGATATTGTAGTTTATTTTTAATCAAACACATTTAATATTGATTTATTTCAATAGTGAGATATTTTTCTAGATTGGTTGTTTTATATTGTCTCTAAAGAGACAAAAGTGTTATTGTATTATCTTTGAATGCAATTTTGTATTGTCTCTAGAGAGACAATAGTTAGGATCAAAGAAATTGTCTTTTTAAAGAAAATATGTATTTAATCCCAACTATTATCTCTAGAGAGATAGAAATGAAAGTATCTCTCGGGAGACAAAAATGAAATTGTATGAGAGACAAAAGTGCTTGTGTTATATATTGATTTTATAGAGACAATATTTTATGACAATTTAATTTGAGACACCTACTTAAAGACAATATTTAAGACAATATACAAGTTTTTTTATCTCAAGTTAAGACAATTTACCCAAAAAGTGTCTTAAATATTGTCTAAAATCCCCCCTTTGTCTTGCAGTGGGGATTGGAACCACCTCATAAATGTTTGTTGCTTGCTAGCAAGTTGCCATGAATGTGAGTGTATCTGGGCCCACATCAATTAATAAGAGCTTTGAATAACACTGCCATAAATGTACGTTCATGTAAGACCCACATCAATTAATAACAACTTAGAATGTCAAACTAAGCGAAAGGCATTATTGAAGGTGGAGGAAGTAGTGAAGAGGTAATTGTGCAGAGAGCAAATGCTTGTGCAAAGAGCTTAGACTCTGCAACTAATTAATTGTAGAGGGAGTGCCTATACTACATCTCAATATTAATCTTGCATTATATATATTTTTATTGTTATGTTATATTTCTTATTTGAACTATGTTTCTTTATATTATATTTCTTAAATATTGTTGTATATTTACTATATTCTTAAGCTATATGTTATTGTTATATTTTTCTGTTACATATATATTTTCTCTCAATTTTGTATGAAACCCAAAATTGAAACTTTAACATCTCTAATCTAAACCATACAGATAATTTATATAGTCTACACAAACTAAATCTATTTGTACATTCAAAAAAATTAAGTATATATATAACCACAGATAGGCTTACCTTAAAATAGCTTTTGCTTGGCAAAGAGTTAGTCAAAACTTGTCCCCTTATCAACCACAAGCACTTAATTCTAGGTGGTGTAGTTTTCCTTGAATAACACTGATGATTCAACTAGCATCAGCACAAAGCAACCATTGATGGTTGTCCCCACTGCTCCATTGATGGTTGTCCCCACTGCTGCTACTGTGACAACCAAGTTATGATAGGTTTTTCATTGTTTTTTTTTTGCAAGCTTGGTAGTATCTTTCATTTTTCCTCTTTTTTCTCTTTTTTTTTTTTTACTTCATTTTTATCAACATGTCCAGATATGTCACCCAAATCGAAGAAGAGAATTGAATCTATGATGAGTGCTATAACAGCTAGCTCATCACCATTGAACCAAAACCCCACAGACCATAAGTTATCCATTGTTATATATATATATATAGATAGATAGATAGATAGATAGATAGATATAACCATGAATTTATTAGGGGCAAGGGGCCCAAATCTTTCCACTTGCAATTTTATTTTTCAAATTCTACACTAAAAAAATTTACACCTCAAAAAAATGTAATCTTGCTAAATTAATAATTAAGATAAATCTATACTAGTTAAACTCAATAAATTGTGGTTAAATGCTGTGATTAGTAAGTATGAGTTATCTAACTCAAGTCCATGGCTGGCTTCTCCTCTGTGAGTTTCTCCAAATATCCAACTGACTTACTATTCACCAGTAATGTTATTCACTTTAATATTAACTCAAGTCCATGGCTGGCTTCTCCTATGTGAGTTTCCCCAAATATCCAGCTGACTTAGGATTCACCAGTAGTGTTATTCACTTTAATATTACCTTTGCCAACTTTGGAAGTAGGCTGGAAAATAAATATTATGTTTTTATCTGTGTTGCTGATACAATAGTCTTTTACTGAGAGGACGACTGGATATTATTAGCATCATCTGATCGTACAACCTCGAGTTTTGTCTCTTTAAATTCCTCTATATGGACAAGCGAGCTTTCACGTTTTCATTTGGTCTCTGGCAGTCGAATTTGAATTACAGAGGGTTGATTTGGTTGCAGTGGAATATTTGTACAAGCTTTGTCCATTGTAAAAATTCGTAACATAGAGTTATACAAAGGAATATTTGAAGCTAATAATGATGACGATATTATTAGAAAAAACTAATAAAATGCATGCACGAAAAGAACATTTAGTTGAATAAAGCAAACTGCAACGTCGTGCTGCTTACATATTCTCGCTGAATCATTTAGCCTGACAAAAAATTCGTGAAAATATTCGAAAAATTAATGAGTAATGAGCGGATGGTTAACTGTCAATTCCCGCCCTGTTTCCATTGAAGCGGCCTGGACGGAAATGAAGAGACCAGCGGTGGTAATTGTCAAACAATTAGAAAAGATAGATTTTAACACACTATCCGTTGAATTTGAATTATAAATGGTCGCCTTGCTTGCAGCGGAATATTCACACAGTAAAATTTCCGAGAATAACGGAACTAATCCGAACGAATTATTTCAAATTAAGTGATACGATGGTGTGAATATGATTTGAGTAATTTATTAAAATTCATTGCCGGAATGTTCATTTACATCAATCAAGAGTCAATACCAGCCAGGAGTGGTTAGTTGGCTGTAAAATTCCGGCCTGTTTCGATGGAAGCGGGCAGGAAAGGAGGAAAAAGACGAGCGGTGGTGGCATTCCTCAACAGGTTTGAAAAATGATGACTAAACCCATTACTGCATAAGAATTTGAAATCATTATTTTATTGAAAACTGTGACATTATTTCATCTTCAATGATTATTGTCTCTAAAATGAGTACTTGCACAAAAGTCCAAGACCCATTATTATCTGAAATTTGACAATTTGAGCTTTCTTATTCAAATCCCATCAGCGTCAAGTTCATATAATTCGGCCATCAAGAAACTTTATAGTCTACAAAAAAAAATTGACAAAACAATCAAAACACACATCATTGTTTGAAAAAATTACAAGATGAAGAAATGAGAGAAAACATACATCATTGTTTGAGAAAATGAGTTATACATGACTCTAATTGATAGGAACAATATAGGTTTTTAGGGAGAGTTGAAAGATAAAATTAATAAACAACGCTTATGTAAGCTTACAAGTTTCAATATTTATTGGAACTTTAACAATTTCTCATAAGCGAAATATAGGAAGGAAAAATAAATAAAAAAGTGTGAGGAGGCAACTCCACCAAAACTGAATTGGTTTGCATTAAAGGGTGCATACAAATATATACATGGAGGTGAGACTTTTGGGATTCATTGCTCAGTGTCCCTTCACCTTCTTTATTTTGTATACACTATTTTTTACAATTTAACCCAATCCCTAGGATTAGGTGTCAACATTCTCCCCACTTAATCTGAAGGGATGTTAGTGAGTCCAAGTATCGTTATGAATATTTTGAACTTTCTCTTCCAAGCGTTTTGGTGAATATTTTTGCAATCTGCTCATTTGTCGATCAATGACGTAGATGGATTGTCTTGGCCTCAACATGATGCCGAATGAGATGGTATTTTGTATTGATGTGCTTCGTTCGATCATGGAACTTTGGGTTCTTGGCCAATTTTATTGCAGAAGTGTTGTCGATCATGAGTGGAGTTGACTGCATTTGTTTCATCTACAAATCTTCCAAAATTTTCCCGAGCCACACAATTTCCTTTGTTGCTTCAATTGCTACCACTTATTCTGCCTCAGTTGTGGAATCTGTTGGAACTGATTGTTTGTGTGATTTCCATGAGACATCTCCCAATCCAAGACTCATAGTATAACCTGAAGTAGATACCCCAATTTCTTTGTCTCCATCAAAGTATGAATGAGAGTATCCAATCAATTTGAAGTCACCCACCCATGTATACTTGAGTTCAAAGTCTTGAGTCCCTTTCAAGTACTTTAGAACTCTTTTATGTAGTAGACCAATGTCCCTCACAAGGCTTTTGCATAAACCTGTAGAGGATTCCAACAACAAATGAGATGTTCAATCTCGTAGTAGTTAGGTAGTTAAGACTTCCTACAAGTTGTCTATACTTTGTTGCATCCTCAGATTCTTTTCCTTCAATGGATGTGAACTTCAAGTTTTGTTCCATTAGAATAGTCAAAGGATTTCAGTTAGCCATGCCAAACCTATTCAATAGATCTCCAATGTACTTCTTCTGAGAGAGGAATATAAACTTAGGATGTTGAGTTACTTCAATACCAATATAATAGTGAACATAGCCCAAATCATTAATTTCAAAACCTTTTTTTAATTCCTTCTTTATGGATGCAATATAGCTCTCTTTTTTTTATGTTATAAAAAGATCATCTACATACACCACAAGATATACAACTATTTTTCCAACTTTCCTGTCAAAAAAGTTGCATCATCAAGATCGTAATGTTTGAAGTTAAGTTTCAAAAGATGCTCAGTTAACTTCTCATACCATGCTCGTGGTACTTTCTTGAGGCCATACAAAGATTTTACAAGCTTGCATACTTTGTGGTTTTGGCCCTTCACAAAAATTTCTTTTGGATGGGGCATAACATTCTCCTTTAGATCTGCATTCAAGAACGTAGTTTTTGCATCCATCTGATGGACTTTCCAACCATTCTAAGTTGTCAAGACAAAGAATGTTTGGCTGGTAGCCCATTTCGTTGTGGGCGGGGGGGGGGGGGGATTCTCCTCATAATCAACCCCTTCTTTCTGTGCAAAACCTTTTGCCACAAGCCTGCCTTTGTCTTTGTCAAGTGAGCCATAAGCTTTATGTTGTTCTTGTAGACCCATTTGCAGCCAATTGGTTTGGTTCCCAATGGAGGATCAACTGGATTCCAAGTGTTATTCTTTATCAAGGCATCATATTCCTTCTACATCGTTTCATTCCATTCATCATGAGAAGTAGCTTCTTTGAAGGAAGTTGGTTCAAAATATGTAGACAAATTCAATTCACAATTATAAGAAACATCCATATCAACATGTGAATCAAAATCATCTACATCACCTTTATTTCGCTTGGTGGAACTTCTTGTTCCTGTCTTTCCAATCTCATTAGGATGAAAATTTTCAATATCTTTGTGAGCCATTTTGGAGGACCTTTCTGAGATGGACCAAATTGCTCAATTGATTGAGTTGGGGCTGAATGAAGACTTAGTCTCCCAATTATGTCAATAACATCACTCAAAGTGTCGTCCGTGGCTGGATCTTCAATACAGGAATCCCCCCTTTAAGATGTGGAATGGAATTATCAAATTATTGAAGTAACTTTGCATGCTCGAATCTATCCAAGCGATCAAGTTGTCGCTCAAAAACATTGTGAGTCTTGGAAGGTTCAAGAAATATGACATCTTTAGATACTACAAAATTCTTATTAACTTCATCATAGAGACTATATGCTTTGGAGGTATTTGAATACCCCAAGAAAATATAATTACGACTCCTTGCACCAAGTTTCTTTCTTTGTTCCTTAGGTATCAAGGCATAACATGTGGAACCAAAGACCTTGAGATGCTTTACGAAAGGAATGTGGTCATGCCACAATTCATAAGGATTCTAATTTATAAGGACACATATTCTTTATATACACAACACATAGGACCACATTAGCCCAAAACATCAATTTTACATTTTTTAAAACATCATGGAGTGTACCATATTTATGTCTTGTTCATCCGTTCAACTACACCGTTTTGTTGGGGATTGTAAGGTACAATTGTTTGATGTTTGATACCATGTTGGTGAAGATAGTTTTCAAATTAATTTGAAGTGCATTATTTTCCATTATTAGTGTGAATAGAGTTAATCTGAGTTTGTGAATAATTCTCAATCCATGCATGAAAGTTCTTGAATGTCTGAGAAGCATCAAATTTGTTCTTCAATAAGTAAACCCAACACATTCTGGTGTAGTCATAAATAAATTTCATCATATATTTATTTCCATTTGGATAAGGAACACGCATGTGGCCACATAAATCTAAACAAATAAATTCAAGTTTTATATGTGCTTTAGAATGTGAATCATGAAAAGACTGTTTGCTATGCTTTCCTACAATACAAGCATGCCATTGCTTAAGTTTCCTAGGAATTGTAGGAAAATCAGTAACACCATTTCAAGAATCAAAGGTTTTCATAGTTCAAGTGTCCAAATATAGCATGCCATAAAAGAATTGATGGGAAGGTACCTTCATCATAGTGAGAAGTGAAAGCAAAGTTTTGTGCACGAGCAGAGGTACCTTGTAGCTTTAGAAGTTTTTCTTCTTTTATTCCCGTCATGAAAACTGAGCAATCTGATGCTTTTCTGACCTCAACCTTGCCATCAAACATATGAATGGAGTGTCCTTTCTTGTGGATGTGGACCAAAGATAACAAATTTCAACCCAACTCTGGGAGGTATAGAACCTCATGCCAAACAAATTCTGGAAGAACAGGTAGTTTAAGCCTGATTATGCCAAGCCCTGATGGCTTGAGTTTTGATTTGGCTGCAAAGTATACTGCTCCATAAACCTTGTCAGTAAATTCTTTAAAACAATATTTTCTAAAAGTCATGTGGCATGTTGCTCATGAATCAAACAACCAATCATTTTCCCAAGAAGCAAGTGAAGCATTAAAAAAGTCTTCAGTTACTCCAATATTACAAAGTGCCACAACATAATGAGTGGATTCAAGTGCTTTACCATTGTCTTTATCATGAGTTTTACCTTTGGCTTCATTTCTTTCCTACTCAATTCTCTCCAAAGGTAGCTTACATCTGGGTGCATCATTTCCATCTCTATTGCACCATGTGCAATGAAGATCATATTTTTCTCCTTGAAATTGTCTTCCCCCCCTGCCTTTGAAATTTCTTCTTCCTCTTCCTCCTCAACCACCTATTCCTCTAGAAGAATATTGAGCATGATTATTATCTCTACGTGCAAGACACGTACCTTCTTCAGAATACTGAGGAGTTGTCTTCTTCCCAAAATTCTTTTCTCTCTGCAAACTTCTTCTCAAGGGAGTCAAAGGTAATCTCCTTGAGGTTTCCACTTGCTTCAAATGACTCAAGGTAATCTGAGTAAATGGGATATAATTCCTTGAAATAAGCTATGAGATGAATGTCTATTTCAACACCAATGTTTTTAAAGTCATGCATGATATATCTTACTTATGATGCTAAAGCAAGAGGGTCATCATTTTTCAATTCAAGACTGAATAGTTTAATCATCAATTAGACAACTTCAAGTTCAGAGTGTAGGTAATATAGTTATTTCAACTTCTTCAGGGCTTCATAAGCATTTTAGAATGGCGTAATATGGCGACTAGCCTCTTCATTTATAGATGCTACAATCAAGGCATAGGCCTTGTTGTTCTTATTGTCCCAAATGGCGATCTCCTTGTCTGATGTAGGCTTTGTAGGTGCATTTTCTCTACCTCCTTCGCAAATTCCTTTCCAAAACTCATTAAAAATGAGTGTGCTTGATTTTCTGGGACCACTCAGGATAGTTCTCATTGCTAGAGATAACCACTCCCAAAATAGATATAAGTGAATGCATTTTAATGTGTACTATAAAAAAAAATCACTTTGCTGCCACCATGCCAATACTGTAAAAAAAAAACGAATTTTGTTGCCAATTTGTGTAAAAAAAAAAATCCAATGTTTTATAAAACAAATTTTTATTTAGGGAAGACATTATATGGGGGAGATGGGATATGAGGAAAGTTTCATTTGGGGGAGGTGGGATATGGGAGAGGTGTTATTTGGGGACGAGGCATAATGGGAGGGAATAGTTGTATGGACAACATGGAGGAGTGTTGTCTTATTAGTGGTATGAAAACGGAGTTGGAGGGTCGAGAGGCTAAGGTAGTGGGCAACAAAATAGGGTGTCGACATAGCACAATCATGTGGAAATAGAGCATGCCCAAACCATGAGTGGAAGTGCGAGGGTGTAGGATTTATCGAGTCATACGGATTCTGAATAACAGGTGTAGGAGAAGCCACAATGGGAGTGCCGAGGAGGGGTAACTCAATATGGAACATTGTGAATAGGAGGAAGAGCCCAAGAAGGGGCTGACTGTGTGAGCGAGAGCATAGCAGAGCGGAGGTCCAGTAGGTTGTGTATATGGAGGAGGACCTGTATTGTTGTGAGGCCAATGTTTGGGGAAGGTCGATGTGGAGAGGTAGACTACAAGTGGAGGTGGAGGGCCAAGGGTAATGTAATGGGTAGGTGTTATGTCGGTGGACACCTTCCATGCCAAGGCAGACTGGGTAAGGGGCTGCGAGAGCCAAGAGTCATGGGAGGAGTGTGAATTGTTGAGGGAATCAACTAAATTGTGTGAATAGTGAGAGAGAGCATGTATGATGTGTGAAGGAATCAACTAAACTGCGTGAGGAGGGAAACAATGCTCGACTTGGTGAAATGGATGGAATACAGTGAATGAGGAAGAGCACTTCTTCCTTGGATATTGAGAGGCAGCGAATATGTTGGGAGAAGGAATTTTGGCAGGGTGACATGACTTTGCATTATGACAGAGGTGAAAGTCTACAAAAAATGCAGAGACATTTTTGCAGAATGAAGGAGGGAGTTACAAGGGCAGGGAGGCCAAAAATGGAGTTGGCTCTGATATGATGTCAGGCCAGGAGGTAACTCTAGTAAAACTAAATTGGCTTAGATTAAACGGTGCATACAAATATATACATGGAGGTGAGACTCTTTGGATTCATCTCCCAGTGTCTCTTCAACTTCCTTTTTTTTATTTGCACTATTTTTACAATTTCACGCAATCCTAGGGATTGGGTGTCAACAAAAAGAACACAAAGAATGGGTCTCGACCACTAGGCATTTTTAGGTAACTATTTACAACATTTCATAAGAAATAAAGGGGGAAATAAAATTAAGAGATGAAGTAAGGAGGACTCAAGATGACCCCCCAAGGAAAACTTCCTTTACTCCAAGCATATGTTGTAGCTAAAGAAACCTTGGTGATGCCAAGGACTTTGTAAAAATATCTGCTATTTTTTCTTCAATAGGTATATATTCCAAGTCGAGAACACCATCTTTAATAAGTTGGCAAATGAAGTGCATTATAGTATTCTCTTTTCTTGTTATGGTCAAATGGACGGAATCCACCCATGGTATTTAACGTGGTATTTTACCATAGTATCTTCCCGTGGTATTTTCTTTCATTTTCGAGGGAAAATAATAAATAAGGTTTCTAGAGAGTCCATCAAGCCTATAAAAGGGGATATGAGCTAAACATTAAGATCATCTAGAGTTTATCTATATAATTGTGTTTTTATTGAGAACTTAGTGTGACTAGTTCCAGTTAGATCCTAGAGACGAAAAACTTGGGGTGTGATTTGTATGGTAGATCCATCCATCGTCCACAATTGTGCTTCATTGTCTCGATTTCTCATTTGATGTGTAGCCTTAGATGTAGTAGGAAATGGTTTCTATGTTATCAATCTAGCATATATTATTTGTAGTAATTAATTAAATAAGTGGGTAAATTCTTCTTTCTATATTCCTCAGTGTTAGGTGTTTTGTTGAAAGTATTTTATTAACAAAATTAAATGTTCCTAATATATTGATTAATTATTTGTTTGGGATATTACAATGGAATCAAATTTTTGCATCGTGCCAGCATAAGAGTTTTATCAAGGAAACTATGGTGGGGTTTATTCTCACCTTAGTCGGCATTCCCATTTTTGTGTTATTTAAGATCATCCTAGTCGGCCTCTCTGGGAAGCTTTTATATTGCCAATTTGGATCTTCATATATATTTGGGTAGAGGATTTTGCAGTGGTGATCATCTGAGTAGCAGAAGCACTAAGCATGTTGCAGGGCCATCATTAATTGAAGCTGCGACATGGAGACTGCATTACTGATATCATGCTATGGAGTGAAGTTGATGGGTCAAGAACATTGTCGAAAATGCTAGGGAGCCAAGGATAAGGGTTTGGAATTCCGCTCAGGGTGCAACACCATCACAGATCCATTTATGAGATAGCAGAGGGCAAAGGAAATATTAGACCGAAATTATTGATAGACATCTGAATTGAAGGTCGAGAGGGTATTAGATTTGACCCGTTTCAGTGGATTTTAGAGGAGCATAGGATCTGAGCAGTCGTGAGACACTGTCGAGTGGTTACCCAGTCGATCTGTTTACTATAACTTGAGCGCATAATTTTCTTCAGTGACAATCTGTCCATTCGGCTTGTTTCTTGGTCGAGGACAATTTGAATTAATTCCTAATGATGTAGGTTGATTACGTAGGGATTTATTTGGTGCAAGGATTATGCCTTTGATTGACTTGGCCAATTAGATTTTGTGATATTCTACACTCCTGAATAATCATTACACCTCTGTAAATAAAAAAGGAGTGGCACACCATTTGGTTGAACGACTGGATATCAAAGGGACATTGAGTTATTGTTCCCAGAAAATTATTATAAGGATACAAATCAAGGAGCGGGGATGACAAACTTCAAAAACCGTCAGTGAAGGGGCAGGTTGAAGTGGTTTGAGCGAACAACTACAAGACCGAGTTTGACTCCTCCAACTACACAAGGCAACCAATAAAGCACAGACATTTTTTCTTTTCGGGATGGTTAATAATTTATATTAATCCTGAGAATGTTTGACTCTAGAATTGGTTATGCTCAGTTTATTATTTATTGAAGTGTTACGAGGCCTATAAGAATAAATCAAAGGGATTTTTTTATTGTGCCTGTATATATAAATAATAAAAATAAAATAAAAAAATAAGAAAGGAGGATAGGTACAACTGTTAGTTTCATTGGATATTGTTGTTAACCTTGTTGCATAATTTATTAAAAGAAAAAAAGAGTGTGTTGAGGAAATATCATAGGTTGAATGTTAAAAAAAAATGTCTATATTGGATTATGTAAGCCATTAGTAAAGGTATGTAATGTGATTCAAGTCATTGAGGATTATTATGCTTGTGGCTATAACAAGTTTTATTTATTGGCATTTATGAACAAAATTTGTTGGAAGATAAACTTGATATTTTTAAAGGCATGATTGATAGAATCTTCCTATGAAGAATTAGAGTATTCTTGCATTGATATGGGAGAAGATGGACTGTCTTGAAGACACCATGGAAAACACCCATAATTATTTTTATTAAATAGTGAGAATATATGGTCCTTTATGCAAGAGTACCTCCTTATCCAAAAATAATGGTCAAAGAAGAGGACCAATTCTAAAAATGGTCCATGTCATTATGTAGAAGAAGCACCCATGGGAAATGAAGGAAGGATAGGGAAGAGGAGATACTATCTTCGCAATTGGATATGAATTGCAACAAACAAAGTCAGACATAGACCTTCATAAGCTGGAGGAATTAGATACATGTTTGTCCAGGGTGGGGTTGCCAGAATGGAAGAAACTCAGTTGGGATCTCAAGACATCTATGCTTACATTAATACAACCTAGACTCTGGGAGCATCATTGTGAATAGTGTTAGAAAATTATATATAACAGAGCAATGCAACAAATAAAATATGCAGAAAACACAAGCACACAAAACAAATAAAACCAGAGAGACACAGATATATGTGGTTCACCCAGTTTGGGCTACGTCCACCCTGAACAGTCAATCCTTCCTTTCTATTATCTAGCAAAACAAAGAGACACAACCTACAGTTGATCCGCTGTAATATCCTATGTTCTCTCTCACAATCTCCCTATCTATTTCTCACTCTGAGAATACACATTCAATACATAGTTGCAATACAATACTCTCATACAAAGTGAGCGGTTGCCTTCTAGGGTAGAAAACTCTAAACTAAACATAAATTCTACCGTCAGATCATCCACCTAATGAAAAACCCAAATTGAATAGAAATTACTATATTTTTACAAGGCAATTTTACATCTATTTTTAGCTTCGGGGGCGCCACCCCCGAAACCCCCTGCCAAGGGGGGGCTCCATAAAGTCGCAGCCACCCTGCCTTGGACCCCCCATGTAGCGTTTAATTACAGGCAACGTTTCCGCCCCATTAAGGTACAGGGGTCCAATACTATGATACAAAATAAACAAGATAATCAAGCTCCACACCCAACAATCTCCCACTTGGAGACTGATTATAGCAACTCCACCGTTGCTTCATTTGCTGGAAAATGACTCCACTTTGGACCTGGTTGTTTCTCATCTTCATTGTCATTCTTGAAGACCAATTTAAACTGAGCATATTATCAGTTTCTACCTAGTTACAACTTTTGTTAGCATATTTGTAGGATTTTGGCTAGTGTGTATCTTTTCCAGCTTCAATTGTCGATCTTCCAATACTGACCGTATGAAATGGTACTTGAGCTGTATGTGTTTAGTCCTGGAATGAAACGCTGAGTTCTTTTCAAGATGAATGGCACTTTGGCTATCACTGTATAACATTCCCATATCATGCTTCTTACCCAATTCATCCATAAACCTTTGTAACCAAATCATTTCTTTACTAGCCACTCTAGCAGCAAGTTACTCTGCTTCTGTTGTTGAAAGTGCAACAACACTTTGGATTTTTTGAAACCCAAATGACAATTGTTCCACCTATAGTAAATACATATCATGTAGTACTCCTCTTGTTATCTTTGTCACCTGCTATATCTGCATCAACATATCCTTGTAGAGCAATGTTTGAACCACAAAAGCATAATGCTTGATTTGAGGTACCTCTCAAATATCTGAGAATCCATTTTACTGCTATCCAATATTCTTTTCCTGGATTGTTCATGTACCTACTTACAAATCCCACTACATGTGCAATATCAGGCCTTGTACAGACCGTTGCATACATTAAGCTTCCAACTACTGATTCATATGGAACTTTAGACATATAGTCCATTTCTTCTTGGGTCTTGGGGCACATCTCCTTACTAAGTTTGAAATGGCTAGCAAAAGGTGTACTAACTAGTTTTTCATTTTGCATATTAAATATTTTCAATACCTTTTGTATGTACTCATTCTGAGACAGTGTTAATTTGCGATTTTTCCTGTCTCTAGTTATTCTCATACCAAGGATTTGTTTTGCAGCTCCCAAATCCTTCATTGCAAATGAATTTTCCAATTTTCTTTTGAGCGCATTTATTTCTTGCATGTTAGACCCTACAACAAGCATGTCATCTACATAAAATAACAATATAATATAGCTTCCATCATTTTTCCTTTTCAAATAAACACAATGATTAAAGTGATATCTAGTACAACCTTGTTCAGACATAAACTTGTCAAATTTTAGATACCACTGCCTTGGAGCCTGTTTTAAGCCATACAAGCTCTTTTTTAACCTGCACACTAAATTTTCTTTCCCTTTGACCTCATATTCTTCTGGTTACTACATATAGATCTCTTCCTGCAAATATCCATGGAGAAATGCTATCTTTACATCTAATTGTTCAAGATGTAAATCTTCGACTGCTACAAGACTTCTGATTGAAGTCATCTAAACAACAAGAGAAAATATTTGATCAAAATCAATACATTTCTTCTGTGCAAACCCCTTCACCACAAATCTAGCTTTGTACCTCTGTTTTCCTCCATCTTCTTCCTTCATCCTGTAAACCCATTTATTCTGCAATGTAGTTTTACCTGCAGGAAACCTGACTAAGTCCCAAGTCTAGTTAAGCATTAAGGAGTCCATCTCTTCTTCCATGGCTAGCTCCCACTTCTTCCTACTTTCAACCTGCATTTCTTCTTCATAACATTCAGGTTCACCAGAATCAATCAACAATAAATAATATAATGAAGGAGAGTATCGTTCAGGGGGTCTACTTATCCTGGTAGATCTTCTAACACTAATTTCAGGTGTTTTAGGTGCATGTTGTTGTTGTGGTGGTTGTTGTTGTTGTGGCTCTTGATTATTATTATTTTCAAGCACCTTTACCTTTTCTGTGGTCTCATCAAGAACTATGTATTATTTGTTTTCTTTTTCCTGTTTCTTTTCCTGCAACTGATTCTTATACAATACCTTTTCATTGAATATTACATCTCTGCTCCTAATGATTCTATGATTTTCATAATCATATAAGCAATAACCAAAATCATTAACACCATATTCAATAAAGGTATATTTCTTTGATTTTTCCTCAACCTTTTTTCTATTTTCTTTATTAATATGGACAAAGGCCTCACAACCAAAAGGCTTTAAAAAAGAGTAGTTTGCCTTTTTACCTGTCCATGCTTCCTCTGGTATACCACCATCCAAGGAACTTGAAGGCCCTCTGTTTATTAGATAAACAATAGTATCTATAGCATTTGCCCAAAATTGTAAAGGAAATCATGCATGCAATTTCATGCACCTTGCACGCTCCATGATTATTCTGTTCATCCTTTTTGACACACCATTTTCTTGTGGTGTTCTTGGAACTGTCTGCTCTCTGAAAATTCCATTCTCTGAACAGTACCTATCAAACTCTTTTCTGCAATATTCACCTCCATTGTCTGATCTAAGACACTTCAACTTCTTTCCTATCTCAATCTCAACCAAAGCTTTCCATTTCTTGAAAGTATCAAATACATCATATTTATTCTGAATACAATCAATCCAAGTTTTTCTAGTTGCATCTTGAATAAAAATAACATAATAATGAGAGCCACCAAGAGATGATACTTGAGCAGGTCCCCATACATCTGTATGCACAAGCTCTAATTTTCGCTCTTCTTTTCTTTCCCAACTCTGAGAAATCTAACTCTCTTTTGTTTTCTATAAATTCAATTCTCATAGAAATCCAAATCAACATTCTTCAAACCCTGAAACAAATTTCTTGAGTGAAGAATCTTCATCCCCTTCTCACTCATGTGTCCGAGCCTATGATGCCATAATGTTGCATCTGCTCCTTTGGAAGTTAAAGCATTAACAAAATTAGAAATACCATTGCATAAATACAATGTACCAACCTTTTCGCCTTTTGCTATTACCAACGCTCCTTTGGTGACCTTCCAAGTTTTATCTGTGAAAGTTGTCACACAACCTTCACTGCTTAACTGCCCTGTTGAAATCAGTTTTTTCTTCAGATTTGGAACATGCCTTACCTCCTTTAATAGCCATTGGTTTCCATTCTATTGTTTTACAAGAACCTTACCCATTACAACAATTTTATAGGGTTTATCATCACCCAAATGGACTTGTCCAAAATCTCCTTGAACATAGTCATGAAAACATTTCTTATCAGGTGTAGCATGGAATGAGGCCCCTGAATCTACAACCCAAGAATCAGTAAAATTTTTGAAAGAAAGAATCAAGGCATCTTGTAACACATCACTTGTCACATTTGCTTCATGATTGTTTTCTTGTTGTGCATCTCCTTCTTTTCCCTTCCGAGATCTACAGTCTTTCTTCAGGTGTCCTTTCTTTCCACATTTCCAGCACACTATCCCCGATCTAGACTTGAAACTGCCTTTCCTTGATTTGCTGTGATATCCTGAGCTATTTCCTCTTTTAATTATTCTTCCCCTAGACTATACACTCAAAGCATTACCCGTTGTCTCACCAGAGCTTTTCCATCGCATTTCCTCGCTAAGGATAGCACCAACAACATCATCAAACTTTAAAGTACTAGATCCAGAGATAGAGTTACTAATGGCCATAACTAAACCATTCTAGCTTTCTGGCAATGAGCATAGAAATAAAAGAGCCCTAACTTCATCATCAAATTTTACCCCTACAGAAATTAAATGACTGGTAACTGTATTAAAATAATTTAAATGGTTTGCAACAGATCCACCTTCCGACATTTTCATATTAAATAAATGTTTCATAAGAAAAACCTTGTTTGAGACCGAGGATTTTTCATATAATTTTTCCAACGCCTTAATCAAACCCTCTGTTGTTGTTTCCTTCAAAATATTGAAGGCTACTAACACCGCGAGGCACAACCATACTGTTCCGAGTGCCTTTCTATCAAGAATATCCCATTCCTTGTCTATCATAGTCATCGGCTTCTTTGTTTTTTTGTTCAATGGTAGGTACAAATATTTCTGATACAGATAATCTTCCATCTGCATCTTCCACAGTGGGAAGTTTTGGCCGTTAAATTTCTCGACCCTAAATTTACCATCTTCCGCCATTGCTCCCACTCGAACTAGGAACCCTTCTTTCCTACGAGTTTATCAGCCAAATAGACCTTCGGCTCTGATACCAGTTCCTAGAAAATTATATATAACAGAGCAATGCAACACATAAAATATGTAGAAAACACAAGCACACAAAACACATAAAACCATAGAGACACAGATATACGTGGTTCACCCAGTTTGGGCTATGTCCACCCAAAATAGCCAGTCCTTCCTTTCTATTATCCAGCAAAATGAAGAGACACAACCTACAATAGATCTGTTGTCATATCATTTGTTCTCTCCCACAATCTCCCTATATGATTCTCACTCTGAGAATACACGTTAAATACACAGCCACAATACAATACCCTCATACAAAGTGAGTGGTTGCCTTCTAGGGAAAAAACCCTAAACTAAACATAACTTCTACCATCAGATCATCCGCCTAATGAACATCCCAGATTGACTAGAAATTACTATATTTTTACAAGGCAATTTTACATTTGTTTTTAGCTTCGTGGGCACTGCCCCCGAAACCCCCCGCCAGGGGGAGCTCCATAAATTCATAGCCCCCCCTGCAACCCCCTAGGCAGTGTTTAATTATGGGCGGCGTTGCCACCCCATTAAGGTACATGGGTCCAATGCTGTGATACAAAATAAACAAGATAATCAAGCTACACACCCAACAAATATGTTGGGATCATATTTGTTTCTTGTCTTGGCAGAATCATAGCTTTAACATCGCCACTACTGCCTTACAATAATGATATTGTGAGAGAGATATTGGAGTTGATAATAGAAGACCTTCAAGGGTTGAATAACATCATGTTTCCAACCTTTTAGAAGGGGCACAAAATCTTAGAAATCACAGAAGAGTTTAGCTTTGGCACATTCATGCTAAATATGGAATGTGATGAATTAATCTTTCCGGTGTTCCAAAACATTTTCACCAGCAATACATCCTCTCATCCATACCGGGTCAAAACAAGCATGAAAAAGACTGTGTCCTTGTTCCTATAAGGAGATCTCGACATCTGCATGATACTGAGATCCAAACTATTGACCACTTGGAGGAAGGAACTAATTTGATCACTAGCCGCCTATAATATAGTGGAGAAGTTTGTCATGCAAAACATAAAATTGCACAAAAGAGTGTTGACTAAGAAGGAGCTTAAAACAATTGATGGAGGAAGAAATAACAAAGGTAGTAAAACTTACAACAAGAATGAACTACAAAGGAGAGGACTATGCTTTATCTATAAGGGACCATGGAAACTTAACCATTCATGTTTAGGTGATAGGAAGAAGGAAAGAATGATAAAATGAGAGGAGATTCCTTCAGATCATGGGGAGTATTTTATAGTTGATAATCAAGATTGTGAGTAGTAGTGTGATATTATTCAAGAAGACTTGCAGGATGACAAGAATTGTGGGAAATTCATGAGGAAATTATACATAATGGTATTGATCAACTATAATCCTATAAATTTGAGTCCATAGGTCTCCATGGGGATGTCCATCAAGAATATTAGTAGTCAAGTATCTATAGAAGTGCACGAGTGAATCTATGTTTGACAATTGGAGAAGATAAACAACATATTGTCTTCACAGATGGAGGATGGTAGGGAAAATTGAATGAAGAGACAACAGTAGTGACCCAACATGATGACCATGATCATCAGGAGAAACATGACAAACATAATGTGCAAAATGAACAATTCCCAGAGAGTAGGTCAAAGGCTCAAGTTGAAGATGTGGTTGTGGGGCATCTGATTCAAACAAGTACAATGACATTCAGCAGGGCACTAGAATCGCTGGTAGAGGAATTTCAAAGGAATATCATGCATTTGAATACAAATCTTATGATGTTGAAGCAGATATTTTGGACAACCCGAGACACTATCTTAAAGAAGAACATAAATATTTAGGAGCTCATAGGGGTATGTTCCGAGTCAGCAACCAATTTTTTTAGTGTAGAGGAACGTCTTAAATCCCTCATAAGGAAATAAGAGGAATAAAATTATTATTTCTAGTGTAACTCTCTATAGGCATACATATATAGGGCTTGTTGCACTAACAAACCATATTTATACAGGGAAGAGTTCTACAAATGGATCATGTTGGGTGATCGGGTGGAGCAACATGAGTTGAGCCTTAGGCAACATCAACATGGTAGACGTATTCCATGTCCTGGAATTCATGCATTATATCCTTCCCATAAGATGGATTGGAGATATATTATGGGTTGTAACTCTATTGATGGGATGCTTTTAGCCAAGGGAATATTTCAACTTGGGCCCTTAAGCATGGGCATTGCTGGAGATTTGAGATGGTATCATAACCCATACATCCCAGGACATAGGTTGCTTTGGGATCTAAGAGAATCCACTGGGGGAAGGATTGGGCAGAGTATTGTTTGGTATATAGGTGAATCTATCGAGGGATGGATTGGTCAGAGGATTTTTTGGGATCCAAGTATCGAAGGATCCATTCAGGATCATTTAGCATGGTGGCATGGAATAATACACTAGGTAGTATGGGATCCTAATATCAATATACATATGCTTCTAGTGTGGATAGCAATGGATTGCTTGAGGGAAAGCAATATTTATGTGAGAGTTTCTAATATTCCCTTTTCTAGATATGGTCAAATGGACGAAATCTACCCATGGTATATTCATTCATTTTTCAAGGAAAAATAATAAATAAGGTTTCTAGAGAGCCCATCAAGCCTATAAAATGGGATAGGATCTAGGCTTTGGGATCATTTGAATTTTATCTATATAATTGTGTTTTTATTGAGAACTTGGCGTGACAAATTCTAGTTAGATGCTAGGGACAAATACCTTGTGGGTGTGCTTTGTATGGCGGATCCATCTAGGATCCATGATTGTGCTACATTTCCTTGATTTCTCATTTCATGGGAAGCCTTGGATGTTTTTGGCAAGGGTTTATATGTTATCAATCTCACATGTATTATTTGCAATAATTAATTAAATAATTGGCAACATTTTTCTTTCTAAATCCCTCAGTGTTTGGTGTTTTGTTGAAAGTATTTTATTACTACAGTTAAATATTTTGGATCCCATGATTAATTATTTTTTTGGGATCTTACATGCATATGAATCTCAATGTGTTTTTTTCGTTGATGCTCCACATGATTTCTATTAATTTTTACTTCATTTTGATCATCACAACATAAGAGAGTAGGTCAATCTTGTTGAATTCCAAACTCAAGGTATAAATCTCGCATCCAAATAAATTTTTGACCTGCGAGAACTACAACTCTATACTAGACTTCTGTTGTCGATAATGCAATTGCTTATTGTTTCTTGTAGGACCAAGTAATAGGAGCAAATCCAAGACTAAAAACAAATCCAGAGGTGGATTTCTGATCATCCACTCATCTATCTTAGTCAGAATCAATGAAAGCTACAATATCAGGAGAACTAGTATTATATTGAATGTCAAAATTGGAATTTCCTTTAATATATCTGAGAATATGCTTTGCTTATTTCCAGTGACTAATGAGGATCCTCAGAAAATCTAGAGACCAACTCGACTACATAGGAAATGTCAGGTAGGGTGTATGTCAAATAAAGTAGTTTGCCAACAAGCATTAGGGGAATTTTGAGGTCTAAAATGGGCCTCCTAAGAAAATTGTACAACCAAAATAAACTTTATAAGAACTAATAGAATTCAAGAAGATGATGTCAACCATGCGACATGATTCATCATTTTTTAAGTAAATGGGTAAAAATATTAAAAAATAACTACTTTTTCAATTCATATTTTCAACTTATCTCTAGATGTTTTACTCAAATTTTGAGCAGGAGTACTCGTTGGATAATTAAATTCCTCATCCAAGGAGTACCCATGTTGCATACTTTTGATGGACCCTACTACACAAAATGAGAAATACATGAAAAAACGTGATTGCAATCATACTTTTCAAGTATTTCTCATTTTTCGTGTAGCATGATCCATCTAAATTATGCAACATAGGTACTCCTTGGATGAGGAATTAAATTTTGCATCCAACTAGTACTCCCACTCGAAATTGGAGTAAAAACTTTGGGAGATAAGTTGAAAAAGTAGTATTTTCTTTTTTCCTCTCTAAAATTTGATGATGTAATCAAATATTATTTTATTATTTCGACTATTATTTTATAATTTCCTTAGGAGACATATTTTAGACCTCAAAATTCCCCTAATGTTGGCGATACAATTTTGGATCCACCTTGGGAGTGGTGCAACTAGAAGTAAGAGTAATACCATACTTAAAAGGAGTATGTGAAGGCTTACAATTAGCCATGCCAAAATGCTAGAGTAAATCTAGAGAATATTTCTTTTTTGTTGACGGTGTTGGAATTGCAAAAATTTAGGGGATGGCCCCGATATGAAGTCCCAGTTAGACCTCACACTATTTGGAGTAAGAGTCCCAACATTGGGGTGTTAATGAGATAATATGCGAAATAGTTCGCAAGTTAACCATGATGAATTAATACAAAAAGACACACTTAACAAGATTCATACCAATGTAAACGAAGTAGTTCATAAGCATAAGCGTAAGTTAAATAAAATATATTGCAAATACAACAAGAATAGTCCTACTATATTCACATCATATGCATGAAAGTGTGTCGGCTCTAAGTTTAATTAAAATTGAAAGTTCCAACCATACATACCCCATTGATGAACCACTAGCCCAAATAGTGTAATGTGAAGTTAACAACACCTTCTCCTCCAAATAAGTATACTCCATCTATGTTATAGAGAAGCCAAGGATCTCATAAAACTCCCAAGCTCTTTCTAAGCCTAATCCTAGCCAAAATATTAGCTCCTAAAATCCCTTTACATGAGCTATGGGGATATATTTATAACAAAGGGGGTGATTCTTCACATACCCCTTTGTGACTCTTGGACTCCCATCATGACTCTTCAACTTGTGTACAAAATGACTCATTACATTACATCATCACTCTTCACATTCCAACACTAATACTTGGAATTTCACTTTACACCTAATTATAAATAATATTACATTTGACACTTGTACCCATATAAGAAAAAATAGGGTAGAGACAATTTGACATCCTAACAAGACAAAACATTATGACGCTTGAGTTTGAGGAAACTCTAGCTCAACAGCTTTCACTTATGCTTTTCAGTCACATATTGGTGCCAAGATCAGTAATGTGCGATGAAATCTCCAAACTATGTGATGGTGTCTGGATGGAAGCGAACTCTAGCCTACATAATATCCGAGTACAATGATTTGGAGCCAGTTTTAATTTCCCTCTCAAGCAAGAGAAAAATTGTCCTAATCTAGACAGGATAACTGATGTTGTTAGGTCCCTATATTACTAGCGTAGTCCCTTATTATTGTTAGTTTGGCCCCCTTATTGTTATTGTTGTACCCCTGTAACCCCAATATTGTTATTACTATGCCTTTAAATTATTATTGTTAGGTCGGCTAGGATTATATTTTTCATTTATGGAATATAAAGGAGGTTTCCCTCTTGAATTGGCTTATTTCTAAGGCATTAATCTCTCTTTTCTTCTATTTTTTGAGTTGGTTTCATAACTTTTGGTATCATAGCTTTGGATTCTAGGGTTTCACTGCTCGAAATAGGTCATCGGGGAATTTTCGCTATAATGTTTTTTTATGAAATTTCATAAGCTGAAATTTTTATCACGCAAAGCCGAAATCCTAAGCAACGTCATGTAAAAATTTGAGATCTTGCTTCGAAATATTTCCAAATATATGATATCTGGAAGTTAGGGTTTTTTCAGGCTCCTAAATTTCATCTTAAAGAGGTGACCGTAGGAAAATCGTCATAACTCTTTCTCTCTGAGAATCGGATTGAAAATACGTAAAAATTGGGTACAAGTGCACAGACTATAGTGTCACGTGTATCAATTTCAGAGCCAAAGGAGGAAACAGTGACACGTGGCACGTCATACAAGTTCGCTCTATTGAACCAATCCATAATTAGGTCATTGTGGGAGATTTGGCATAAATTTTCCTTGAATAATTCAAAATCAGGTAAGATCTGTGGCATTCAAAAGAAGCTTCAGAGGGATACTATAGGACCGAATTTCAAATTTTGAAGATCTGAAAACACAGAGATAATTCAGTTTCAATATAAAACTCCTCAAAAACAAGAAAAATGTGTGTACTTTTTTCGAATTTCATAAGCCTTGTTTGAAGAATCAGTTTGAATTGATTCCAATGGCATATAGTAGAATAGATATTAGTATTGGTTTCTAAAATCCCCCCTAGAAAGAACTCAACACCAATTAAGCCTTCAAACGTCTCTACTATGACTCATGAATTGGAAGAAGTGCAACATGACATATAAAAATTACATAAACAAGTGCACCAAATTTCACTCTCACAAAGAGCAACAAAAAATGAAATGGAAGTTTTGAAGAAAGGCATGGAAGCTAAGATGGATGGTTTGAAGAAAGGCATGGAAGCTAAGATGGATGGTTTTAAGAAAGGCATGGAAGAGAAAATGGATGGCATGGAAGATGACATGGAAGCTGGCATGGAAGCTAAGATGGATAACACAGAAGCTAAGATTGATGAAAAAAAGGAAAACCTGGAGAATGATATAAAAGCAGACATGGCATGTTTGAAAAAGTAGATACAAGAAATGTTTCCTAATGGAAAAAATATAGTAGAGGAAACTCATGATGAGAAAAAAATAAATGTTAATCATGATTTCAGAAACTCTAATGTTGGATGGAATACCCACCATATTCTAAAGATCAATATGAGGAAATTTGATGGCAAGGATCCTGTAACATGGATACTACAGATGGAGCAATGTTTTTATCTCAATAATGTGCAAAAAAGACAAAAGGTATGCAATGCAACTTCATATTTAGAACAAAATACATTTGTATGGTATTGACGGCTTTGCTCCAGTAAAAAAATTGTCACTTGGTCAATTTTTACAGAGGAAATGATAGCACATTATGAGGATATAAAGAGCAACACTATTTTTAGCCAATTGATAAATCTCAAACAAAAGGGTTCAATGGTGGAGCACATTGAGCACTTCCAAAATTTGAATATAAGGGTAACTCATATTCCAGAGGAACACATGATTGAGGTCTTCATAGGGAGTTTAAAATATAACATCCAACATGAGGTTCGTGTTTGGGAACCTGATTCATTGGAGAAGGAATTCATGCTGGAAAAAAAATTTAATGTAAAATTATGGCAACAAGGAAGCCTACCACTCAAATCTATAAAGACGGAAGTGTTGCTACTCCTAGACTTCCACAACCTATAAATTTGACACCATAACAATTGCAAGAAAAAAGAGAAAAAGGGATTTGCTACATTTGTGATAGCAAATACACTAAAGGTCATAAGTGTGCCAATAAGAAAATATTTTACATAGATTGGGAAGAGGAGGAAGAAAATGAACAAGAAACTTCAAAAGAAGAGGACACACACAAGGAACTAACCCTAGAAGAAGAAGAAATGAGTCTGAATATATTGTGTAATGCATTGGCAGGAATTACCACTCCTCAAACTCTTAAGATAGAAGGGCATATCAAGAAGAAAAAGGTAATAGTGTTGATTGATTCAAATAGTACCCATAATTTTATTCATAGTAAGGTAGCCAAGGAATTGAATTGTTTCATATACACAACACCAAAATTTCAAGTGATGGTTGCAAATGGAGGAAGTATAAATTACTCTAGAAAATGCCATAGTATCAAGCTAACCATGGGGGATATTTATTGAATACTCCAATGCTTTCCATTCCAATGGGAGGTGCTGAAGTTGTACTAGGAGTACAATGTCTACAATCTTTGGGGACGGTAGCTTTTAATTTTCAAGAAATTTTCTTGAATTTCTTTTCGAAAGGAAAGGAAGTCGACTTACAGGGTATCGCAGGGAAGCCAAGAAAGATAATAAGCTCTAATGTCATGAAAAAGATTCTGAATATAGAACAATGAGGCGTAATTGCACAATTATGCTCACTAGAAGTTCCAACATCAAAATCATCTATTTCTTCATATCTCCAAAAAGTCTTATACAATCATTCCAAGGTGTTTGAAACTCCCAAAAGACACCCACCTATTCATCATCATGATCATGTTATTCATTTAATTCCAGGAAGTGTTCCTCTAAACATCAGGTCTTATAGATATCCTTATGTCTAAACGAGTGAAATTGGGCGTATGATTGCAGAAATGTTAGAGGCTAGTATAATTCAACCTAGTCAAAGTTATTTCTCTGCTCCAGTGGTATTGGTGCACAAGACGGATAGATCATGGCGCATGTGTCTGGATTATAGGGAGCTCAATAAGATCACTATTAAAGATAAATTTCCCATTCCTGTGATTGATGAATTACACGGAGAAATGTATTTTACCAAGTTGGATCTTCGTTCATGATATCATCAAATTAGAATGAAGACTAAAGATATTCTGAAAACATCATTTCGAACTCATGAGGGTCATTATGAATTTTTGGTCATGCCTTTTGGCCTTACAAATGCACCTTTTACATTTCAAGGTTGATGAATTCCATTTTCAAACCCTTCCTTAGAAAATTTGTACGAGTATTTTTTGATGATATACTAATCTAGAGCAAGTCTTGGAAGGATCATGTTCAACATGTTGACAGGGTGCTCAAACTATTGGAGGAGAAACAATTATATGGAAAAACATCCAAATGTTTCTTTGGAGTACAAGAGGTGGAATATCTGGGTCATATTGTATCTCACGAGGGTGTTAAGGTACACCATAACAAAATTAAAGCCATTAAGGAATAGAATGTCTCCACAAAGATAAAGAAGTTGTGAGGATTTCTTGGGTTAAGAGGGTATTATTGCAATTTTGTTAAGAATTATGGGAGAATAGCAGCACCTTTAACAACATTATTGAAGAAACATGCATTTTCATTAACTCCTAAAGCAACTAAAGCCTTTAAACATCTTAAAGAGGCAATGTGCCTAGATTCGGTCTTAGCTACCCCAAACTTCACAAAAACCTTTATTGTGGAATGTGAGGCCTCAAGAAATGGAATTGGTGTTGTTTTAATATAAGAAGGAAGACCCATTCCTTTTGAAAGTCATCCAATCAAAGGAAAGTATTTACAGAAAGATATTTATGAGAAGGAAATGTTACAAATACTACATGAACTAAATAAATGGCAACCTTACCTAATGGGAAGACACTTCAAGGTAAAAAATAATCATGATAGTCTTAAACACTTTTTGGAAAAAAAACTATCTTCAGAAGAGCAGAAAAAATGGGTCGAAAATATGTTGGCTTATGACTTTGAAATCATCTACAAGAAAGGGAATCTAAATGTTGTTGCAGATGCATTGTCAAGAAAAAATGAGGAGGTGGAAGCAATGCTTGTTGCCATTTCTACTATCCAACCAGATTAGATAACCGAAGCAAGGAATGAATGGAAGAAAGATGAAGTAGTGTGGACACCCATTCAAAAGTTGCATCAAGATTCTAGTACATCTGATACATTTAGTTGGAAAAATTATTCCTTATGGTACAAAGATCGCTTATATTGTTGTAGGAATTCCCAGCTAAAGAAAAATATTCTTTTGGAATTGCGCACTTCTCCTTTAGAAGGACACTCAGGATTTTTAGAAACTTACCACACGGTGAAGAAAGATTTATTTTGGGATGGCCTTAAATTTGATATTCAAAATTTTGTGGTGGAATGTTTGGTTTGCCAGCAAAATAAAGTTGAGACAATTAATACCCCAGAATTTCTACACCCTTTATCCATTCCAAGTCAACATTGGGAGGATAATTCAATGGATTTTATCACAAGTTTACCTAAGTCCTAAGGAAAGAGTGTCATCATGGTGGTACTTGATATACCTACCAAGTATGCACACTTTTGTGCATTATCTCATCCATTTAAATCAAGTACAGTCACTACTACATTTATGGAAACAATTCAAAAGCCACATGGAAACCCAAAGATTATTGTAAGCAACAGAGATCCCTTTTTTACTAAAAAATTTTGGACGGATTTATTTTCTTGTTTGGTTACTCAACTAGCTCATAAATCATCTTATCATCCTCAATCAAATGGTCAAACTGAGATAGTGAATAATTTTTTCGAAGGATATCTTTGCACTATTTTTACAATTTCACCCAATCCTAGGGATTGGGTGTCAACAAAAAAAACACAAATAATGGGCCTCAACCACTACGCATTTTTAGGTAACTATTTACAACATTTCATAAGAAAAAAAGGGGGAAATAAAATGAAGAGATGAAGTAAGGAGGACTTGAAGATGACCCCCCAAGGAAAGCTTCCTTTAGTCCAAGAATATGTTGTAGATGAAGAAACCTTGGTGATGCCAAGGACTTTGTAAAAATATCTTCTATTTGTTCTTCAATAGGTATATATTCTAGGTCGAGAAAACCATCTTTAATAATTTGGCAAATGAAGCGCATTATAATATTCTCTTTTCTTGTTATGGTCAAATGGACAGAATCTACCCATGGTATTTAACGTGGTATTTTACCATAGTATCTTCCCGTGGTATTTTCTTTCATTTTTGAGGGAAAATAATAAATAAGGTTTCTAGAGAGTCCATCAAGCCTATAAAAGGGGATATGAGCTAAAAATTAAGATCATCTAGAGTTTATCTATCTAATTGTGTTTTTCTTGAGAACTTAGTGTGACTAGTTCCAGTTAGATCCTAAAGACGAAAACCTTGGGGTGTGATTTGTATGGTAGATCCATCCACGGTCCACAATTGTGCTTCATTGTCTCGATTTCTCATTTGATGTGTAGCCTTGGATGTAGTAGGAAAGGGTTTCTATGTTATCAATCTAGCATATATTATTTGTATTAATTAATTAAATAAGTGGGTAAATTTTTCTTTCTATATCCCTGAGTGTTAGTGTAGAAATTATATAACTGATATGTTATATGTCTAAGATTCTCCTGATCATAGAATATTTGACTTCATCCACAATATAGAATCTATTCCACCATTTATCATCACATGCGGAAATAAACAAGATTACAATGCACACATGAAACCATAAAAATTCACACACATTAACACAGTGATTTAACGAGAAAGCCTAAAGCTAAAAACCCCAACTATATTTATATAATATATGTCATAGAGATCATGTAAAAATCCTCATACAAAGCTGAACATGTCAAGCTCTCAGTATAATACAATCGCTACACACTAATTAGGTCCGATCTAGCAAATCCATGCACTGATCTCTGCCACCTGCTAGCCTTCCTCTATTACGCAATCCCCGCTGAAGAATGGCTCTGAATGAACTTGAATCCACCTGGCTTGCACTGCATAATCCTCATTTGCATCTCCACTAAGTGTTGGATGCAATCAATGCATCACTATAGTCACAACTGATAGTCACACTTACTCTTTCACCTACCTCTCCACTGGTCTCCACTGAAACTATCCATGCGCTGTAGTTAACTGATGTATTCTTTAGTTGATTAATGAGTTAATATTTAGTGAATTAATTATTAATTAATTCACACCACTCTCACTAGTGTATCAATCAGTTAGACTAGATACAACTATCTCAACTATGTCTAACTGAGTTAAGCTGAACACAACTCCACCAACTACTTCTACAACTCCACAAAACTCTGTCACATGAGTTCTAATTTAAGTCCTCCATGAAATAGCTCTAGTAAACCCTCAGGAATAGCGTAATTCCTTCTGTCGGCTCTTGTGCCACATCTGTGCACTTAACTGAAGTGCTCCAAGAGAATAAGATAATGTTTAGAGTCCAAATATTATTAAGAGATAATAATATTCAACATATCTATTTTTAGACTATAAATCTAAAAATAGATTCCGCCCAATATGTCTAAAAATAGAAGTCCATCTATTTTTCCAACTTGACCAACCATTCTCAAATAGCATGCTGCAACTCATAGAATATGATCGACATGTCTAAAAATAGACTTTGTGCCAAAAATAGCCTGCGGGCCCACTTAGTGAAGGCGAATATTTTCACTAAGCTCATCATCTTGTTAAATCTCAACACTCCCTCTCAACAAGATAGGGATTATCTGCCACCCCGACCCTGTCTCTATGGTAGTCGAATTTTCTCCTGGTGAGCGCCTTCGTCAGAATATCAACATCCTACTCCTCCGTAGGAATGTATGATAGTAACATGATCTTCCGCTGCACAAAATATCTGATATGATGGTACCAGATGTCAATATGTTTAGATATATCATTAAATACTGGATTAACTGAGAGTTTAATGCAACTCTGATTATCACAATATATCATAGTAGGATCTAAGTGTGAACCGAACAACCCGACCAGGATCTTCCTCATCCATATAGCCTCGCATGCAGCCAAACTTGCTGCCATGCACTCAGCCTCCGCTAAACTGAGTGCCACGGATCTCTGTTTCCTGTTGTACCAATAAAATACTGTAGAACCAATACTGAAAATCCCTCTAGATGTGCTCTTTCTATCCGCTGGGCTCCCTGCCTAATCTGCATCTGTGAAGCCATGCAGCTTCAATTCATCTAATTTTCTGTACCAAAGTCCATATCCCGATGTGCCTCTGAGATACCTCAGAACATGCTTGCCTGCCTTCCAAGAGAGCTTGGTAGGCTTAACCATAGCTTGTGAAAGCTGGTTAATAGCGTAGCATATGTCCGGTCATGTATTGACCAAATACATGAGCGAACCAACCAACTGTCGATAAATAGTGGCATCCACTACCTCTGCCGATGTAGCATCCTCTTTCCTCCAACCACCAGGAAGAGGAGTGTCGATAAGCCTTGCATGTTGAACTTCTCTAGTACCTCTCGGGCATACTTGCCTTGAGACACAAACATTCCATCATTCTGCTACCAAATTTCCAATCCCGGGAAATAATGAAGGAGGCCCAAGTCCTTCATCTCAAACTCCTTTGCAAGATCAGCCTTGCATGAGTGTATCAACAGTTCATCACCCGTTAGTATCAAATCATCTACATAAATTACAATGATCAACAACTTACCCTCAACCACAATCTAGTATAGGTTAGGATCCGCCTCACTCTTGGTAAAACCAACTCTGGTGAAATAACTGTCTATCCGTGTGTACCAAGCACGAGGTGCTTGTTTCAGCCCATACAGTGCTCTCTTGAGCTTGCACACGTGCAAATCACTGCTGAAGATTTTGAATCCTTCAAACTAATTTATGTAAACCTCCTCCTCAATGACTCCATTGAGGAATGCATTTTTCACATCCATCTGATGAATGTGCCAACCCATCTGCGCTGAGAGAGCAAGGATGCTCCGTATCGAAGAATACCTTGCGACAGGTGCAAAGGTTTCTTCATAGTCGATCCCCTCAATCTATGAGAAGCCCTAGGAAACAAATCTTGCCTTGTACTTCTTGACGCTCCTGTTAGAAGCTTGCTTCACTTTGTAGATCCATCTCGAACCTACCACTGATTTCCCTTCTAGCCTTGGGACAATCTCCCATGCACTGTTTCTAACAATCGAATCATACTCTTCCACCATGGCATCTACCCAAGCAGGGTCCTCCAGAGCTTCCTTGAAAGAGAATGGCTCCGTCACGATACACTTGATCATAAAAGCCATGTATCTAGTAAATTGGTCAGGTGACTGTCTCTGTTTGCGCTGTGATGTAGGTGCTCCTACATTCTGCGCTACATCAAGATTCAATCGCTCAGCTTATGTAGTGCGCTGTCGCCCTCTGATGTTTGGCACTGCATGAGTGGTTTCTTCTACTCCATGAACCTCCTCTTGTGTCTGATCCACATCCTAAGGCGCATCCTTAGGAACTAATAGCTCCTCATCTGCATGCAAGTGTAGCTCCCTCTCAAGTGACAACTTCATGGCTTTCTCCTCATGAAATTTGATATCTCGTCACACAACAGTCTTTCGACTGTATGGAAAATACACACGATAGTTGTGGGGTGTTTTTGTGTACCCCAAAAATATACCAACCTCTGCAGTTAGCTCCAACTTCTTCCTGGCATCCTTCGTCACATGAATGTAAACAGGTGAGCCAAAAATCTTCAAATGAGAAATATCAGGCTTATTACCAGAAAATGCCTCTTCGGGTGTACTCATGCCAAGTACTGTATGAGAACAACGGTTTTGCACATAAACCGCAGTATTGCATGCCTCAGCCCACAAATGTATGGGAAGGCCCTGATCATGCAACATCGCCCATGGAGCACCCACGATTGTTTTTTTCTTCCGCTCCGCGACCCCATTCTGTTGTGGGTTATGAGGCACTATGAGCTCTCTTCGAATTCATTCTATGCTGCAAAAGTCCTTGAATTCACCAGAGATGAATTCACCACCATTATCGCTCCTTAGAGCCTTCACCTGATTCCCTGACTCTTTCTCAACCAGCGCCTTGAAATCACAGAACTTTGAGTATGTCTCGCTCTTCTTCTGCATGAAGAATATCCAGCACTTACGAGAAAATTCATCAAAAAATATCACGTAATACCTATGCTTTTCTGTCGAAGCTACTGAGAAATGTCCACACGTGTCTATGTGAATTCTCTCAAGGATCGTAGTGGTGTAACTATCCTTCTCATGAAAGGTGGCTTTCACAAATTTTCCCAAAGTACATCCCTTGCACTGATCTGACTGCGCAAGTGTACCCTTGGGAAGCCCGGTAGAAATCTGTTGCAAAATTTTCAAAGCGCCATGGTGAAGATGGCCCAATCTCTCGTGCCACAATTCGCCCTCATCCCGGCTCACCACTGCTTCTACTTTGCCTGCCATTGCTGCGCAGCCATATACCTGCAATTGATAAAGGTTCTTAACTCGAACCCCTATCCTCTGGGTTTCACCAGTTGCCTTACTGCGCAGGAAAGCCTTTCCCTCGCTAAATACAACATCATATCCCTTGTCTTCCAACATAGCTACAAAGATCAGATTCTTCTTCAATCCTAGAACATGCATGACATCCTTCAATATGAAAGGTTTACCAAACTCCCTCTCAAAGGAAATGGTCCTGATACCAGTCGCACTGTATCTACCATCATTTCCCTTCTCGATGTGCACTTCAAGATCCTTCTCATCTAGATCAGTAAACAAATCTTTGTCTTCGGTCATATGAAAATATGCACCACTGTCAAGAAACCACACTGATCCCATCACATTTGACACCAAGCATGCGATCAACAAAAAATCCAGCTCAAACTGTGAGGCTAAGGCCTCTCCAGTTGTAGATCCAGCAACCTGCTTATTTTTCTTCTTTTGTGGACAATTAGTGGCATAATGTCCATGTTGGTGACAGTGAAAGCACTTCACCTTGGACAAGTCCTGCTTTTTTCCTTTCGCACCAGATTGAGAAGGATTTTTCTTTCCCTTCCCTTTCCTTGCTTTGGCAGCCAAAGTGAAATTTTCTTCATCATAATTCTTCGATGAAGATCCATCCCTGCTACTCCGCCTTATCTCCTCCTGCACAAGATCTGACCAAAGTCGCTCCCATCCCGGTAGTTTCTCCTGACCATTGACAGAGTCCTCACAGGAATGCAAACTCTTCAGAAGCCCAACGAGAGCCAAGATCACCATGTACTCTTCATCTACAGTAACATCCACACTTCCCAACTCATCCCTACATTAAACAAACTTCGTGAGGTACTTGGGTATACTTTCGCCCTTCTCCATTTTTATTTTTCTGAGCTTGTCTTTAAGCGCCAACTTCCTCTGGTCACTTTTTCTTTGGAACAAGTTTTTCAAAGATTTCCACATCAAGAATGGAGAAGCTTTACCATGAAGGCTGGAAATTATGTGATCCTTCACACCTTCCAATAGAATCCTTCGACATTTTTCTTTCTTCTTTTGCCATGCGTCAAGTGCAGCTGCATCGCTAGAGGCAGGTTTTGGAATTTCTGCATCTATGAACTCCTTCAAACCATTATCCTCCAGTACCACCTTCATCCTGTCTTTCCATGCAATATAATTCAAGCTGACCTCAATGGAATAATCCAATCACAATCCATTGAAAGAAATCTCAACTTTGACACCGAGAAAACACTGCAGCAAATTCGAATTCCACCAGCACAAAACTCAATCGCTTCAATAATTGCAATCCGCTCCAATGATAAATATCACTCTGATACCATGTAGAAATTATATAACTGATATTTTATATGTCTAATATTATCCTAATCACACTATATTTTACTTCATGCACAATACATAATATATTCCACCATTGATCATCACATATGGAAATAAACAAGATTATAGTGCACACATGAAATCATAAAAATTCACACACATTAACATAGTGATTTAACAAGAAAGCATGAAGCTAAAAACCCCAACTATATATATATAATATATGTCATATATATCATGTAAAAATCCTCATACAAAGCTGAATATGTCAAGCTCTCACTACAATACAATCGCTACACACTAATCAGGTCTGATCTAGCAAATCCATGCACCGATCTCTGCCACCTACTAGCCTACCTCTACTACGCAATCACTGCCGAAGAATGGCTCTGAATGAACTTCAATCCACCTAGCTTGAACTGCGAAATCCTCATTTGCATCTCCACTGAGTGTTGGATGTAATCAATGCATCACTATAGTCACAACTGATAGTCACACTTGCTCTTTCACCTACCTCTCCACTGGTCTCCATTGAAACTGTCCATGCACTATAGTTAACTGATGTATGCTTTAGTTGATTAATGAGTTAATATTTAGTGAATTAATTATTAATTAATTCACACCACTTTCACTAGTGTATCAATCAGTTAGACTAGATACAACTAGCTCAACTGTGTCTAACTGAGTTAAACTGAACACAACTCCACCAACTACTTCTACAACTCCACCAAACTCTGTCACATGAGTTCTAACTGAAGTCCTCCATGCAATAGCTCCAGTAAACCCTCAAGGAAAGTATAATTCCTTCTGTCATCTCCCGTGCCACATCTATGCACTTAACTGAAGTGCTCCAAGAGAATAAGATAATGTTTAGAGTCCAAATATTATTAAGAGCTAATAATATTTGACATATCTATTTTTAGACTGGCAATCTAAAAATAGATTCTACCCAATATTTCTAAAAATAGAAGTCCATCTATTTTTCCAACTTGACCAACCATCCACAAATAGCATCCTGCAACTCATAAAATATAATCGACATGTCTAAAAATAGACTTTGCGCCAAAAATAGCCTGCGGGCCCACTTAGTGAAGGCAACTCTTTTCACTAAGCTCATGATCTTGTTGAATCTCAATAGTTAGGTGTTTTGTTGAAATTATTTTATTAAAAAAATTAAATGTTCCTAATATATTGATTAATTAGTTGTTTGGGATCTTACAATGGAATCAAATTATTGCATCGTGCCAGACTAAAAGTTTTATGAAGGAAACTTTGTTGGGGTTTATTCTCACCTTAGTCGGCATTCCCATTCCTGTGGTATTTAATATCATCCTAGTCGGCCTCTCTTGGAATATTTTATATTTCTAATTTGGATCTTCGTCTATATTTGGGTAGAGGATTTTGCAGTGGTGATCGTCCAAGCAGTAGAAGCACTAAGCATGCTACAGGGCCATCATTGATTGAAGCTGCGACATGGAGACTGCATTACTGATATCATGCTATGGAGTGATGTTGATGGGTCGATAAAATTGTCGACAACGCTAAGGAGCCAAGGAGAAGGGTTTGGAATTCCACTCAGGGTGCATCAGCATCACAGATCCGTTTATGATATAGCAGAAGGCGGAGGAAATATTAGACAGAAATTATTGATAGACATCTGAATTAAAGGCTGAGAGGGTATTATATTTGACCCGTTTCAGTGGATTTTAGAGGAGCATGGGATCTGAGTAGTCATGAGCCACTGTCGAGTGGTTACCCAGTCGATCTGTTTACTATAACTTGAGCACATAATTTTCTTCGGTGACAATTTATCCATTTGGTTCGTTGCTTGGTCGCCGAAAATTTGAATTAATTCCTCATGATGTGGGTTGATTATGTAGGGATTTATATGGTGCAGGGATTATGCCTTTTATTGACTTGGCCAATTAGGTTTTGTGATATTCTACACTCATGAATAATCATTACACCTCTGTAAATACCAAAGGAGTGGCACACCATTTGGTTGAATGACTGGAGATCAAAGGGCCAATGAGCTATTGTTCCCAGAAAATTATTATAAGGATACAAATCAAGGAGCAGGGATGACGAACTTCAAAAACTGTCAGCAAAGGGGCAAGTGGAAGTGGTCTAAGCGAACAACTGCAAGACCAAGTTTGAATCCTCCAACTACACAAGGAAACCAATAAAGCACAGGCATTTGTTTTTTTCGGGATGGTTAATTAATCCTGAGAATGTTTGAGTCTAGAATTGGTTATGCTCAGTTTATTATTTATTGAAGCGTTTAAGGGGCCTATAAGAATAGATCAAAGGGAGTTTTTTACTATGCTTGTATATCTAAATAATAAAAATAAAATAAAAAAATAAGAAAGGAGGATAGGTACAATTGTTAGTTTCATTGGATATTGTTGTTAACCTTGTTTCATAATTTATTAAAAGAAAAAAAGAGTGTGTTGAGGAAATATCATAGGTTGAATGTTAAAAAAAAATGTCTCTATTGGATTATGTAAGCCATTAGTAAAGGTATGTAATATGATTCAAGTCGTTGAGGATTATTATGTTTGTGGATATAACAAGTTTTATTTATTGGCATTTATGAACCAAATTTGTTGGAAGATAAACTTCATATTTTTAAAGGCGTGATTGATAGAATCTTCCTATGAAGAATTAGAGTATTCTTGCATTGATATGTGAGAAGATGGACTATCTTGAAGAGACCATGGAAAACACCCATAAATTTTTTTATGAAATAGTGAGAATATATGGTCCTTTATGTAACAGTACCTCCTTAGCCCAAAATAATGGTCAAAGAAGAGGACTAGTTTTAAAAGGGATCCATGTCACTCTGTAGAAGAAGCACCCATGGGAAATGAAGGAAGGATAGGTAAGAGGAGATAATATCTTCACACTTGGATATGAATTGCAACAAACAAAGTCAGACATAGACCTTCCTAAGCTGGAGGAATTAGATACATGTTTGTCCAGGGTGGGGTTGGCAGAATAGAAGAAACTTAGTTGGGATCTCAAGCCATCTATGCTTACATTAATACAACCCATACTCTGGGAGCATCATTGTGAAAAAGTCAAGATCATATTTGTTTTTTGTCTCAACAGACTCATAGCTTTAACATCGCCACTACTGCCTTACAATGATGAGATTGTGAGAGAGATATTGGAGTTGATAATAGAAGCCCTTCATGGGTTGAACAACATCATGCTTCCAACCTTTCAAAAGGGGCACAAAATATTAGAAATCACAAAAGAGTTTAGCTTTGGCACATTCATGATAAATATGGAATGTGATGAATTAATCTTTCCAGTGTTCCAAAAAAATTTCACCAGCATTACATCCTCCCATCCATACCGGGTCAAAACAAGCATGAAAAATATTGTGTCCTTGTTCCTATAAGGAGATGTCGATATCTGCACGATACTGAGATCCAAACTATTGACCACTTGGAGGAAGGAATTAATTTGATTAGTGGTCGCCTATAATATAGTGGAGAATTTTGTCATGCAAAACATAAAATTGCACAAATGGGTGTTGACTAAGAAGGAGCTTAAAACAATTGATGGAGGAAGCAAGAACAAAGGTGGTAAAACTTACAACAAGAATGAACTAAGAAGGAGAGGACTATGCTTTATCTGTAATGGACCATGGGCACTTATTCATGTCTAGGTGATAGGAAGAAGGAAAGAAGGATAAAATGAGAGGAGATTCCTTCAGATCATGGGGAGTATTTTATATTTGATAATCAAGATGGTGAGTAGTAGTGTGATATTATTCAAGAAGACTTGCAGGATGACAAGAATTGTGGGAAATTCATGAGGAAATTATACATAATGGTATTGATCAGCTAGAATCCTATAAATTTGAGTCCATAGGTCTCCATCGGGATGTTCATCAATAATATTAGTAGTCAAGTATCTATAGAAGTGCACGAGTGAATCTATGTTTGATAATTGGAGAAGATAAACAACATATTGTCTTCACAGATGGAGGATGGTAGGGAAAATTGAATGAAGAGAAAACAGTAGTGACCCAACATGATGACCACGATCATTAGGAGAAACATGAAAAACATAATGTGCAAAATGAACAATTCCCATAGAGTCAGTCAAAGGCTCAAGTTGAAGATGTGGTTGTGGGGCATCTGATTCAAAAAAGTACAAGGACATTCAGCAGGGCACTAGAATCACCAGCAGAGGAATTTCAAGGGAATATCATGCATTTGAATACAAACCTTATGATGTTGAAGAAAAGAGTTTGGACAACCCGAGACACTATCTTAAAGAATAACAGAAAGATTTAGGAGCTCATAGGGGTATGTTCTGAGTCAGCAACCAAGTTGTCTAGTGTAGAGGAACGTCTCAAATCCCTCATAAGGCAACAAGAGTAATAAAATTTGGAGTTCTAGTGCAACTCTCTATAGGGGTAAATATATAGGGCTTGTGACACTAACAAACCATCTTTATACAGGGAAGAGTTCTACAAATGGATCATGTTGGGTGATTGGGTGGAGTAGCATGAGTTGAGCCTTAGGCAACATCAACATGGTAGACTTATTCCATTTGCTGGAATTCATGCATTATATCCTTCCTATGAGATGGATTGGCGAGATATTATGAGTTGGAACTTTATTGATGGGATAATTTTAGCCAAGGGAATATTTCAACTTGGGCCCTTAAGCATGCGCATTAATGGAGATTTGAGATGGTATCATAACCCATAGGTCCCAGGACTTAGGTTGCTTTGCGATCCAAGAGAATCCATTGGGGGAAGGATTGGGCAGAGGATTGTTTGGGATCTAGGTGAATCTATCGAGGGATGGATTGGTCTGAGGATTGTTTGGGATCCAAGTATCGAAGGATCCATTCAGGATCATTTAGCATGGTGGCATGGAATAATACAATAGGTTTTATGGGATCCTAATATCAATATACATATGCTTATAGCATGGATAATAATGGATTGCTTGAGGGAAAGCAATATTTGTGTGAGAGTTTCTAATATTCCCTTTTCTGGATATGGTCAAACGGATAGAATCTACCCAAGCTATATGCATTCATTTTTTAAGGAAAAATAATAAATAAGGTTTCTAGAGAGCCCATCAAGCCTATAAAGGGGATAGGATCTAGGCTTTGGGATCATTCGAATTTTATCTATATAATTGTGTTTTTGTTGAGAACTTAGCATGACAAGTTCTAGTTAGATCCCAGGGACAAAAACCTTGTGGGCGTGCTTTGTATGGTGGATCCATCTAGGATCCACGATTGTGCTTCATTTTCTTGATTTCTCATTTTATGGGAAGCCTTGGATGTTTTTGGCAAGGGTTTATATGTTATCAATCTCGCATGTATTATTTGCAATAATTAATTAAATAATTGGCAAAAATTTTCTTTCTAAATCCCTCAGTGTTTGGTGTTTTTTTGAAAGTATTTTATTAGTACACTTAAATGTTTTGGATCCCATGATTAATTATATTTTTGGGATCTTACATGCATATGAATCTCAATTTGTTTTTTCCGTTGATGCTCCACAGGATTTCTATAAATTTGTACTTCATTTTGATTATCACACCATAAGAGAGTAGGTTGATCTTCTTGAATTCCAAACTCAAGGCATAACTCTCGCATCCAAAGAAATTCTTGACCTGCGAGAACTACAACTCTATACTAGACTTTTTTTGTCGATAATACAATTTCTTATTATTTCTTGTAGGACCAAGTAATAGGAGCAAATCCAAGACTAAAAACAAATCCATAGGTGGATTTCCGATCATCCACTCATTTATCTCAGTCAGAATCAATGAAAGCTACAATCTCAGGAGAACTAGTAGTATATTGAATGCTAAAATTGGAAGTTCCTTGAATATATCTGAGAATATGCTTTGCTTCTTTCCAGTGACTTTAATGAGGATCCTCAAAAAATCTAGAGACCAACTCGACTACATAGGAAATGTTAGGTAGGGTATGTGTCAAATAAAGTAGGTTTCCAACAAGCATTAGGGGAATTTTGAGGTCTAAAATGGGCCTCCTAAGAAAATTTTACAACCAAAATAAAATTTATAAGAACTAATAGAATTCAAGAAGATGATGTCAACCATGGGGCATGATTCATCATTTTTTAAGTAAATGGGTAAAAAGATTAAAAAATAACTACTTTTTCAATTCCTATTTTCAACTTATCTCTAGATGTTTTACTCAAATTTCGAGCAGGAGTGCTCGTTGGATAATTAAATTCCTCATCGAAGGAGTACCCATTTTGCATACTTTTGATGGACCCTGCTACACGAAAATTTTCTATTTCCCTCGAAAATTTGATGATGTAATCAAATATTATTTTATTATTTCAACTATTATTTTATAATTTCCTTAGGAGGTCTTTTTTAGACCTCAAAATTCCTCTAATGTTGGCGATACAATTTTGGATCCACCTTGGGAGTAGTGAAACTAGAAGTAAGAGTAACACCATACTGAAAAGGAGTATGTGAAGGCTTACAATTAGCCATGCCAAAATGCTAGAGTAAATCTAGAGAATATTTATGTTTTGTTGACGGTGTTGGACCTACCAACATTTTGGGGATGCCCCTGATATTAATTCCCAATTAGACCTCACACTGTTTGGAGTAAGAGTCCCAACATTGGGGTGTTAATGATATGCATTGGTTATGAATAAACATATAGTGATGCATGATGTATTTTGTGAGAACAAGTGTGTGACCCTACAGAAAGTCAAGTGGGATGGATGGAGGTTCCAACACACGAAGGGAAAATGAAGTGAGCCCCTTAGAAGCCTGTAATAGTATGAATATTGACAGGAACACTCAAGCATAATGATGTCACAAGATAATATGCGAAATAGTTTGCAAGTTAACCATGATGAATTAATACAAAAAAACACATTTAACAAGATTCATACCAATGCAAACGAAGTAGTTCATAAGCATAAGCGTAAGTTAAATAAAATACATTGAAAATACAACAAGAAGAGTCCTACTCTATTCACATCATATGCATGAAATTGTGTCGGCTCTGAGTTTTATTAAATTTGAAAGTTCCAACCATACATACACCATTGACGAACCACTAACCCAAATAATGGAATGTGAAGTCAACAACACCTGCTCCTCAAAATAAGTATGCTCCCTCTACATTATAGAGAAGCTAAGGATCTCACAAATCTCCCAGGCTCGTTCTAATCCTAATCCTAGCCAAACTATTGGCTCCCAAAAACCCTTTACATGAGTTATGGGGATATATTTATAACAAAGGGGGTGATTCTTCACAAACCCCTTTGCGACTCTTTGACTCCCCTCTTGACTCTTCAACTTCTGTACAAAATGACTCATTACATTACATCATCACTCTTCACATTCCAATATTAACACTTGGAATTTTACTTTACACCTAACTACAAATAATATTACATCTGACACACGTACCCATATAAGAAAAAATAGGGTAGAGACAATTTGACATCCTAACAAGAAAAAACATTATGATGCTTGAGTTTGAGGAAACTCTAGCTCAAAAAATTCCATTTATGTTTTTTACTCACATATTGGTGCCAAGCTCAGTAATGTGCGATGAAATCCCCAAACTATGTGATGGTGTTTGGATGGAAGCGAACTATTGCCTCCATAACATCTGAGTATGATGTTTTGGAGCCAATTTTAATTACCCTCTCAAGCAAGAGAAAAATTGTTCTAATCTAGATAGGATAACTGATGTTGTTAGGTCCCTGTATTACTAGTGTAGTCCCTTATTGTTGTTAGTTTAGCCCCCTTATTGTTATTGTTGTACCCCTGTAACCCCAATATTGCTATTATTGTGCCTTTACATTATTATTGTTAGGTCAACTAGGATTATATTATGACCCCATGGACTCCTATATATAGAAAGAGGTTTTGTCATTTGTATCATCCAATAATTATTCATTTATGAAATATAAAGGAGGTTGCCCCCTTGAAGTGGCTTATTTCTAAGGCATTAATCTCTCTTTTATTCTATTTTTTGAGCTAGTTTCATAACATTTGGTATCAGAGCTTTGGATTCTAGGGTTTCGCTGCTCAAAACAGGTCATCGGGGAATTTTCGCTATAACATATTTTATACAAAGTTTCGTAAGCTGAAATTTTTATCATGCAAAGATGAAATCCTAAGGAACATCGTGTAAAAATTTTAGATATTTCTTCACAATATTTTCGAAGATATGATATGTGGAAGTTAAGGTTTTTTCAAGCTCCTCGATTTCATCTTAAAGAAGTGACCATGGGAAAATCGCCATAACTCTCTCTCTCTCTGAGAATCAAATTGGAAATACATAAAAATTGGTTGCAAGTGCACAGACTATAGTTTCATGTGTATCAATTTCAGAGCCAAAGGAGGAAACAGTGACACGTGGCACGTCGTACAAGTTCACTCTATTGAACCAATCCATAATTAGGTCATTGTGGGAGATTTGGCATAAATTTTCGTTGAAGAATTAAAAATCAAGTAAGACCTGTGGCATTCAAAAGAAGATTCAGAGGGCTACTACAGGACCAAATTTCAGATATTGAAGATCTGAAATCACAGAGATAATTCAGTGTCAATATCAAACTCCTCAAAAACAAGAAAAAGGTGTGTACTTTTTTTGAATTGCATAAGCCTTGTTTGAAGAATCAGTTTGAATTGATTCCAAGGGCATATTGTAGAATAAATATCAGTATTGGTTTCTAAAATCCACCTAGAAAGAACTCAAGACCCATTAAGCCTTCAAACGACTCTACTATGACTCATGAAGAGGAAGAAGTGCAACATGACATATAAAAATTACACAAAAAAGTGCACCAAATTTTGCTCTCGCAAAGAACAATAAAAAATGAAATGGAAGTTTTTAAGAAAGGCATGGAAGCTAAGATGGATGGTTTGAAGAAAGTCGCGGAATATAAGATGTATGGTTTGAAGAAACACATGGAAGCTAAAATGGATAGCATGGAAGATGAAATGGAAGCTGGTATGGAAGCTAAGATGGATAACACAGAAGCTAATATTGGTGAAAAGGAGGAAAACCTGAAGAATGATCTAAAAGCAGACATGGCATGTTTGAAAAAGTAGATACAAGAAATGTTTCCTAATGGTGAAAATATAGTAGAGGAAACTCATCATGAGAACAAAATAAATGTTAATCGTAATTTCATAAAAACTAATGTTGGATGGAAGACCCACCATATTCCAAAGATCAATATGATGAAATTTGATGGCAAGGATCCTGTAACATGGATACTACAGAAGGAGCAATATTTTTATCTCAATAATGTGCAATAAAGACAAAAATTATGCAATGCAACTTTATATTTAGAAAAAAAATACATTTGTATGGTGTTGATGGCTTTGCTCCCGTAAAAAAATTGTCACTTGGTCAATTTTTACAGAGGAAATGATATCACATTATGAGGATATAAAGAGCATAACTTTTTTTATCCAATTGATAAATCTCAAACAAAAGGGTTCAGTGGTGGAGCACATTGAGAACTTCCAAAAATTGAATATAAGGGTAACTCATATTCCATAGGAACACATGATTTATGTCTTCATAGGGAGTTTAAAGGATAACATCCAACATGAGGTTCGTGTTTGGGAACCTGATTCATTGGAGAAGGCATTTAGGTTGAAAAAGAAAATGAATGTAAAATTATGGCAACAAGGAAGCCTACCACTCAAATCTATAAAGATGGAAGTGCTGCTACTCCTAGACTTCCACAACCTACAAGGTTGACACCATAACAATTGGAAGAAAAAAGAGAAAAATGGATTTGCTACAGTTGTGATAGCAAATACACTGAAGGTCATAAGTGTGTTGATAAGAAACTATTTTACATATATTGTGAAGTGGAGGAAGAAAATGAACAAGAAACTTCAAAAGAAGAGGATATACACAAGGAACTAACCCTAGAAGAAGAAGAAATGAGTCTGACTATATTGTGTAATGCATTGGTAGGAATTACCACTCCTCAAACCCTTAAGATAGAAGGGAATATAAGGAAGAAAAAGGTAGTAGTGTTGATTGATTCAAGGAGTACCCATAGTTTTATTCATCGTAAGGTAGCTAAGGAATTGAATTGTTTCCTATACCCAACACCAAAATTTCAAGTGATGGTTGCAAATGGAGGAACTATAAATTACTCTGGAAAATGCCATAATATCAAGCTAACCATGGGGGGGAAATTTATTGAATAGTTCAATGCTTTCCATTCCAATGGGAGGTGTTGAAGTTGTACTAGGAGTACAATGTTTACAATTTTTTGGGACGGTAGCTTTTAATTTTCAAAAAAAATTCTTGAATTTATTTTCGAAAGGAAAGGAAGTTGACTTATGGGGTATCGCAGGGAAGCCAAGAAAGATAATAAGCTCTAATGTCATGACAAAGCTTCTAAATATAGAACAATGAGGCGTAATTGCACAATTATGCTCACTAGAAGTTCCAACATCAAAATCATCTATTTCTCCAGATCTCCAAAAAGTCTTAGACAATAATTCCAAGTTGGTTGAAACTCCAAAAGGATGCCCACCTATTCATGATCATGATCATGTTATTCATTTGATTCCAGGAAGTGTTCCTCCAAACATCAGGCCTTATAGATATCCTTATGTCCAAAAGAGTGAAATTGGGCATATGATTGCAGAAATGTTAGAGGCTGGTATAATTCAACCTAGTCAAAGTTATTTCTCTGCTCTAATGGTATTGGTGCACAAGAAGGATAGATCATGGCGCATGTGTCCGGATTATAGGGAGCTCAATAAGTTCAGTATTAAAGATAAATTTCCCATTCCTATGATTGATGAATTACACGAAGAAATGTATTTTACCAAGTTGGATCTTTGTTCATGATATCATCAAATTAGAATGAAGACTAAAGATATTCTGAAAACATCATTTCAAACTCATGAGGGTCATTATGAATTTTTGGTCATGCCTTTTGGCCTTACAAATGCACCTTCTACATTTCAAGGGTTGATGTATTCCATTTTCAAACCCTTCCTTAGAAAATTTGTGCTAGTATTTTTTGATGATATACTAATCTAGAGCAAGTCTTGGAAGGATAATGTTCAACATGTTGACAAGGTGCTCAAAATATTGGAGGAGAAAAAACTATATGCAAAAACATCCAAATGTTTCTTTGGAGTACAGGAGGTGTAATATCTAGGTCATATCGTATCTCACGAGGGTGTTAAGGTAGACCATAACAAAATTAAAGCCATTAAGAAATGGAAAGTCCCCACAACCATAAAGAAGTTGTGAGGATTTCTTGGGTTAACAAGGTATTATCGCAATTTTGTTAAGAATTATGGGAGAATAGCAGCACCTTTAACAACATTATTGAAGAAACATGTATTTTCATTAACTCCTGAAGCAACTAAGGCGTTTGAACATCTTAAAGAGGCAATGTGCCTAGAACCGGTCTTAGCTACACCAAACTTCACAAAAACCTTTATTGTGGAATGTGATGCGTCAGGAAATGCAATTGGTGTTGTTTTAATGCAGGAAGGATGACCCATTCCTTTTGAAATTCATCCAATCAAAGGAAAGTATTTACAGAAAGATATTTATGAGAAGGAAATTTTAGAAATACTACATGCACTAAAGAAATGGTAACCTTACCTAATGGGAAGACACTTCAAGGTAAAAACTGATCATGATAGTCTTAAACAATTTTTGGAAAAAAGATTATCTTCAGAAGAGCAAAAAATGGGTCAAAAATATGTTGGGTTATGACTTTGAAGTCATCTACAAGAAAGGGAATCTAAATGTTGTTGCAGATGCACTCTCAAGAAAAAATGAAGAGGTGGAAGCATTGCTTTGTGCCATTTCCACTATCCAACCAGATTGGATAACGGAAGCAAGGGATGAATGGAAGAAAGATGAAGTAGTGTGGACACCCATTCAAAATTTGCATCAAGATTCTAGTACATCTGATACATTTAGTTGGAAAAATGATTCCTTATGGTACAAAGATCACTTATATCGTTGTAAGAATTCCCAAATAAAGAAAAATATTATTTTGGAATTGCACACTTCTCCTTTAGGAGGACACTCAGGATTTTTAGAAACTTACCACATGGTGAAGAAATATTTTTTTTGGGATGGCCTTAAATCTGATATTCAAAAGTTTGTGGTGGAATGTTTGGTTTGCCAGCAAAATAAAGTTGAGACAATTAATACCCCGGATTTTCTATAGCCTTTATCCATTCCAAGTCAACGTTGGGAGGATAATTCAATGGATTTTATCACAATTTTACCTAAGTCCTAAGGAAAGAGTGTCATCATGGTGGTAGTTGATATACCTACCAAGTATGCACACTTTTGTGCATTATCTCATCCATTTAAAGCAAGTACAGTCGCTACTACATTTATGGAAACAATTCAAAAGCCACATGGAAACCCAAAGATTATTGTAAGCGACAGAGATCCCATTTTTACTAGAAATGTTCGGATGGAATTATTTTCTTGTTTGGTTACTCAACTAGCTCATAAATCATCTTATCATCCTCAATCGGATGGTTAAACTGAGATAGTGAATAAATTTTTGGAAGGATATCTTCGTTGTTTTGTATTTGATAAACAAACACAATGGATCAAGTGGTTACCTGTGGTTGAATGGTGGTGTAACACTTCCTTCCATACTGCAGTAAAATGACCCCTTTTATGGCACTTCATCGATATCATCCACCGTCCATCATATCATCTTTAAGAAAAAAATCTAAGGTTGAAGCAATGGAAGATCACATCGAGCATCAACAAGAAGTTCTCCAACTCTTGAAGGATAACCTAAATTTGGCACAAAATCGAATGAAACAAGAGGCAAATCAACATCACAGCAAGAGAATTTTTGATGTAGGAGACTGGGTATTTCTATGGCTACAACCATACAAACAAATGTCCATCAAGCAAGCTAAGAAGGATAATAAATTATCGCCAAAGCACTATGGTCCTTACAAGGTGTTGAAAAATATTGGTACTATGGCATACAAATTGGAGCTTCCTGCTTTGTCGTGAGTGCATTTAGTTTTCCATGTTTCATGCTTAAATAAGGTTATAGGTGAAAAGCTTCCAGTTCAAACAATATTGCTAGAACTTGATGAGGAAGGAAAAATCATATTGGAACCTGAAGCAGTCACGGAAACAAGAACTCGACAGCTACGAAATCGATCAATTTCAGAGTATCTCATCAAGTGGAAGAACTTACCCACTGAAGATCAGGGAAAATTTCAAGGATCAAAGTTTATCTTAAAGTTTAAAAATATTAGCGAATCTTACTTGTCCCCAATATGTAAATTGTAAAATTTTTGATGATATTTTTGGAAAAATATTTAGGTTTCTAATTATTTTATTTTATTATATATGAAATTTTTGGCGATTTTTAGGGTAAAATAATTTTATACTATAAAATTTAGGCGAAACAATTTTCAAAAAAATTGAAATTGGCGAATCTTTTTTTGGAAAAAGCGTGGAAAATTATCCCACCTGCGAATATTAACCCCTAAAATTTTCCCTGCTTAATATACTACATGGGAGGATGAGAATTTTGTACAGAAACACCCAGAGCTACTCAAGCGTTGAGGAAAATACTTTTTTGAAGGAGAGGGACATGTTGGGTCCCTATATTACTAGTGTAGTCCCTTATTGTTGTTAGTGTAGCCCCCTTATTGTTATTGTTGTACCCCTGCAACCCCAATATTGTTATTATTGTGCCTTTACATTATTATTGTTACGTCGGCGATGCTTATATTGTGACCCCATGGACTCATATATATAGAAGGATTAGTTCTATATGTTCTGTCAGTTCAGATCCAAATTCTCTGTGCTAGAAATATATCTTAGTTGCTCCAAGTACTCTTGGATCTCATGCCTAACTTGGTGTCTAGGTTTAGCTTCAATGAGAGAGTCAAATGATGGGATCTTGTGTGTTTTCACCAAGAAATCCAAACTTTTATATAACCATACATATGAGGCTGGAATACTTATAATGAATGAGGAGAGTTGCTTACTGCTCTGAATCAACATTCAAACTCTTTCTTTCTCCGGATCTCCTTTTGGCTTCATTTTATTTAACAAGTTAAATGATTATCGTTTGTATCACATTGTCCATTCATGCATAATGATGATGGAAACATGTACATTCTCAAGAGTTTTGATAGAGTCTTTTATTTGTTGTTGCAAGCCTTGCAGGTGGAAAAATGCCTTATTGATCTAGACTTATGTAGGATTGTAATAAAATACAGAAATAAACATAAACACAGAGATGCAACAGAAATAAAACTTATTTTCATTAATACCAAATAAATTAAATATTCTTACAGACAAAATGGAAATAAACTAGCTCTGGTGATGGTAGCTTATCTCTGAGAAGAGACGTGGCAGCTACATGCCTTTGAACTCTCTTACAATGAGGCTCGAAGGCATATTTATTATTTAGAAACAATGGAAAACCCTAATCATTAAAATACCTAACCCTAGGAGATGAAGTTGCAAAACTATGGGCCCTGTTTGGCGTGGTTTGGGTAAATTAGTACATCAACTTCCCGAGGTCGTAAATTTGGGATACGATCTTCATTTTATGCGCATAATACCTCGTTAGAGAGATATATCCAAGGAATACAACTTTCGAGTGGAAAACATTGATTGAAGACCTAGGTTGGCCTCGATTTTTCCAAGATATTGAAGTGTGACACATCTAATTTCTTCCTTGAAAAAGGTTATTCTGGCATACTCATCCAGATAATGCAATGAGGACTCTTTTTCTAAACATATACCATTTTGTTTGATTCTTTGACCCATAAGTATAGAGGTAGGCCCTGATCATGCAACTCCCACAATACTTTTATTTTTCCCCTCAGCCACCGCATTAATTTGTGGTTTATAGGGTGATGTCAACTCTCGTTGAATGCCTTTTTTTGCACATATATTTTTAAACTCATTTGATACATATTCCTCATCATCATCGCTACTGAGAGATTCAAATTTGTTGTCATATTCTTTCTCAAAAAGTGCTTTAAATTCAACAAATTTGGAGAATGTATGGTCTTTCTTCTGCATGAACAAAATCTAGCACTTATGTGAGAAATAATCTACTTATATAACCTAATACATGTGCTTGGCCATGGAGGCTTTCAAGAAAGGTCCACAAACATCATAGTGGATCCTTCCAAGGATTGCATGCACCCTACTATCACGATCAGTGAAGGTGGATTTTGTGTAACTCCCCAAGGTACACCCTTTATATGTATTATGATTCTCCAGTGCTCAATTAAGGAGGCTTATGGTGATATATTGTGTGATATTAAAATCTCCATGGTGCAAATTTCCAAGTATTTTATGCCACAATTTGTTGATATCTCGACTCTGTACCTTATTCGCCTTTGTGCTCAAAGCATCATAATCCTCCAGATGAAACCTCGTAGAGTTTATTCTCTTGAACCGTGATCTTCTTCACTTTTCCCATGGCGATGTGTCTCAAGAGTTCCTTTCTTTTGTTGAATATCACATCGTTGCCATGGTCTTCCAACACCGTAATGGAAACCAAATTCTTCTTTAGACCCAGAAAAAACATTACATCCCTGATCATGGGAGTCAAGCTAGACTCCATCTAAAAAGTAACTGAACCAATATTGGTTACACTATACCTCTTATAATCTCCCATCTCTATGTGCATCTGGAGGTCCTTCTCCTCAAAGTGATTGAAGAAATATGTTTTCCCCGTCATATGGAATGAGGCACCGCTATCAAGATGCCAAAACATTCCCATCATTGGGATTTCCATGCATGCAATGAAGGTAAAATCAAGCTCTAATTGTGAAGCAAGAGCTTCACATACCACTCCTCCTGAGTTCATGTTGCTTGTTTTCTTGTGTTGGAATTTTTTGCCATAGTGCCTAAATTCATGATAGTGAAAACACTTGATTTTGAAAAAGTACTTTTTCTTGCCCACTTGTCTTGAATATCCTTTGGATTGGTATTTATTCCCTTTCCCTTTCTTTGCCTTTATAACCAATGAAAAATTCTCTTCATCTTAAACCTTTATTTCCCATCTGTTTCTCTGCCTTATTTATTCCTCCACTAGATCATACCATAACCACCCCTATTGTGGTAGTTTCTCTCTACCATTTACAAAATCTTGATAACTATGCCAACTCTTGGGAATACCCAAGAGAGCTAGACCCACCAAATATTTTTCAGGAATGTTAACATTGACCCATCCATTTTCATCACGAAACAATGTAAACCTACTCATGTGCTATGCAATTGGTTCATTATTTTGCATCTTTATGTTATGAAGCATGTACTTGAGCATCAACTTCATGTGGCCACTACTATTCTGGAAAAACAAAATTCAGTGCTTGCCACATTGCATACAAATTCCCTTTCCCATAGATATTCAAGGCAATATGATCTTGAACTCTGTCCAATATGACTCTCCTTGCCCTAGCAACACACTTCTTCCATTCTGCTATATTCTGAGCATCAAATGTTATTGGTTTCAGAACATTATAAATTTTTTCCTTCAAGCCATTATCCTCCAGTACTTCCTCCATCATGTTCCTCCATGCAACATAATTCGAGCTTCCCTCAAGGGCATACTCTAGTTGTTGTCCATTGAAAGTCATCTTCTCAATCCTAAATAAATCCCATGACAAGATCTGCAACCTCAAATCCTCCTGTAATGATAACTTCAAATTCTCTTCTCTATTATGAATCTAGCTTTGATACCATGTAGAATTTTAATTTTAGATTCAAACTACTCATGAAATTTACTAAAAAGTAAGACTCAAATCTACTCTTCCAATAGGTGGAAGTAAATTCACAATCTAGAACACAAATCAATAACATGAATTAATGTTCAACATACATACATAAACATATATCTAGGGGAAAAAAAAATTTCAAAACCCCTTACTATTTTTTGCATTAATTAAAGAATATGGATGAATACAACTCTCTACTCAACCTTGAGCTCAACTTGCACAATTATCTTCTTTCCTCTGTGTGACTGATTAACTTTGGCCAACACTTAGCCAAATTTTCAAGCCTCTAAGCTCCCATTTCCTTGCATTGTTCCCTTGGGAATTAAGCCCCTATTAATTAGGAAAATTCTCAATGATAATTGCACAATTCCTTTAGGCCTCCCTTTAACTACATTCTACAGTTTAGAATATTCTATAACTGATATTACACTACCCTTGAAATCAAATCTGAACTGGGTAACTCGAATTTCATGCATACATGAGTTAATTTAGGCTGATTGATCAGATAACTGAAATTTCATGTTGCATTTCAACATTTATGCGGTAAATGTGGTAATTTAGTTGCTCTATGCACTTGGATATATGTATAAATTCCATCACATACCAATCCACATTTTTTTTTTTCCTACATTGCTACTTCTTCCATACAAGGAATTCATTTGCAAAATATTAGGTTACAAAATAACTATGTAGTGATTGTAGATACACTTGTAGTTAGTTTTAAATTTATGTTCCCATAACACTCAGTAGTAAACATGGATTGGTTTTTCATTTAGTTTCCACTATTATTTCATCCCAATGAAATTATTTCTTCATACACCACATTTGACAAATATGATAACATAAAAAATTATGGGTGAATTCTTGAAGAGTGATGCTTTACTCTTGAGATGGCATATGCAATTGAGCATACATTATGCATGCCCAATTTAACACCATCGCAGCTTCCATTATGTGGTGTGTCAATAGGATTGAAGTTTATTTAAATTGTGTCAAATTCTTCTCACCATATAGCTTCCTCATCAATGTGATTGGATACATGTATGATTATCTAAGATAGGTGGTTGTAAATACAACCTTTCATCATGAATTAAATAGTTTCTCTTTTATCCACCACCGTTAGAGATTCTTATGATAAATATAGTCTTTATCAAAATGCATCACCCATTCATCAGTCATATTTAATTTATTTTTAGATAATGTATATTAATTTTATAGGTTAAAGGGGTGAAGTGATGTGATAGCATTATCATTGCCATACTTTGTTAATTTTTTGTTGATGTTATCATGATTACTTATCCATGAAATAAAATCTAGGCATAACATAAGAGATATTCTAGTTACTACCATGTGACAGCACAACCTTTTGATATCATGGAACATTATTATGTCAAGATCATACTCCCCTAATTCTAAGTTGGAGAAAAACCTACCTCTACATAAATTCTAAATGTAGAAAAATTATCAATGATTAGGTTAAGACCATTTCAAAACTCCTTCACTAGTTGCATGATTGCAATAAGTGCCAAACAATTAGACTTTTCAATCAAATGAAATTGTCAAAATATTCTCAATGTTTATAACAACACTTTTTCCCTTTAGAATAGGAACTTTATATGCTTTGTGATAAAAATGCAATGTTGTAAAGTTAAATTTCAAAATCATGAAAAATTCTTGGCTATACTTTGTAGATGTGTTGCATGCTATTCAAAAGAGAACTTTTGTTAAATTACACTAAGGCAATTTCATGTTGTAATTTTTTGGAAACTTGAGTCTTTAGAAACTTGAAACATCATTTCACTTATTGAAGAACGATTGTACACAACACTACAAAATTCGAAACCTATCATAACGTTTTGAAATATGTATTTCGAAACACTTGCAATGCTCATGAAACTTTCAAGAGATTGAGCCTATTTTCCATTTGTGTGATGCATAATTGAAGTTATTTTTATTTATCATATCAATTTAAAGGATGTAACCTTTCAAAACTTGTGATTTCTTGCATTGGGATAAGATAGACCTTATAAGGTTTTAGTGAAACCAATATTCAAAAAGTTTATATTCAAAAGAATGTGCAATGCCACAATGGTTTAGAAGATTAAAATTTTAAGATAAAAGTTACCAAGACCATGATATATCTCAAAAATTTAAAAGACCATACAAAGTAAAAAAATGAAAGGATTGAAATTTTTGGAAGTGTGAGGATGTACAAAGATTCTAAAGATACAATTTTGAATAAAAAGTGAATAATGCCTAGAAAACTTAAGAAAATAAAAACAACTTGGAAGATATTCCCGATGCATAATAGTTGATATTTATAAAGAATGTAGAATGACATAATAGTTGAAATATGGAAATCTTTGAAATATAGCACAAAATTATATAATTTTAGTATATGCAAGCTAATAATGAGTGTTTTATGTCGTAAGTTTAAAAGGACTCCAAGGGACATGATTTTTTTTTTAGACGAATAGAATATCTTGAGGTGAAAACCTTTTATAGAGTGAAAAACTTGAGAAAGGGTTTGCACCTTGAGATAGTTGATCTTTGTTGGTGCTTGATGGATACATGGTTAACATGGATCTATACTAGGTATCTGTGTGTGTTCATGTGAGCACACACGCGTGCGCCTCGTGTAATTTCCATTTTTTAAATTAAATTTTTGAATGCATAAATTGATTCAATGCATTGAAAATCCTTACTTATTGAAAACACATGTAAACACCAAATAACATATTTATATGGGTAAGTTGTGTGTTTCATATTATCAATAAATTCTACATATTAATACACATTTTCCTCACCCTTGGTTTTCATCTTCCAAGAGGTCTCTTGGACAACTATGATTTCTATCCTTCATTTGAGGTTTTTCGCCTTCCATTCAAGTGAATGTGTGAAGTCTACATAACACAAGAGTATTATGCTTCCAAAAATGTAGACTACACAACTTAAATTTGTAATTTCATGAATCTTTGTTGGATTGCAGATGAAATTGACTTTAAAATATACTTGAAAGAATGTCAAAATGTAGAACAGTGAAACTACTTGAAATGTTTTAAACCTAATTTTTTTCAATAGCTTTATATATTATATATTTTTTCGAATCATGTATAATGTACACATAATTGACATTGAAATATTTTATTTAACACATGCATTGAAATATTTCATTTATAAACCACATTGTCAACATTAATTTTTTTTTTCAATATATTTTTAAATATACATCAACATTACACAACCCTCCAATTCAAAAAATTTATGAATTTAATATTGAAATAAGTTAATTAATATGTATATTTAAATATTTTATTTAAATTTCTATTGAAATATTTTTATAAGTATAAGAATTATACATCTTCCTTACAATAAAAAATTATATATATATATATATATATATATATATATATATATATATATATATATATATATATATATATATATATATATATTAATTTTGTTAATTTTAATTTTTTTACTTTTAATTCTCTTATCTCTCTAAACTTTACATGAAATTATGTTACTACATGAACATTGAAATATTTTATTTATGGCAGTGAAAGAGAGTGAAATTATTGGTGTTTTATTATGCTTTTGAAACTAGTTAAATATGTATATTGTTTTTGTTTTCTGTTATAGTCAACATTTTATTTATTGAGTGAATATATTTTTTTTTAATTTCAAAGGGACACGTGTTTCAGGTTGACCACATAAGGAATTACACATATTCCTCATACTTAGTTGTAGAATGTGTATTTCAGTTCAATAAGCCATTTCATACCAACATTGTGTATGTTTTTTCATAAATGCAATCAAAATGTCTCTGTAAAGCCAATCTTTTAGTTCTTTTTCTTTAAACTATTAGTCATGTAATTTTTTGTATGCTAGTATAGATCCATCCCAATTACGAATCTAGCAATCATTGATAGGGATCAAATATTTTGATGTTTAAACCTTGTTTAGAGTGAAAATTTTGAAAAAAAGGGTTTGCTCTTTGAGAACTTTTATCCTTCTCAATGCTTGATAGATCCATAGTTACAATGGATCTACAGTGGTTATATGTATGTATTTTTAGCCATAATAAGAATATAATATTTATAAAACATGCATTGTGGACACAACAATTACATCAAAAGAGGGGCTATTCCAACTATCAAACTCACACACGTGACTCTTTAGAATACCAGTGGATAAAAAATAATGAATTCTTTGATATTTAAACCATGATGATTAAATGTGTAAACATACCAAAATACATGAAAATTTTGACAAAATTTACAACACATAATAACTAAGAGGAGGTGTAATTACATCTCTAGACCCTTTGCACAAAATTATACAAAACATAGCATAATCACAAATTATAAAAATACACTCCCAATAATTCAAATAATTGTGGATATTTACAAGAGTTAGGGTTTATTTTCCTGTGATCTTCCTTACCTATTGCTATAGGTGTCAGAAGTGATATTTTCCTTAACATATCAGAAAAGAATGGACAGGAAGAGGCACTATTACCTTCACCCTTTATACAAGTACAAAATTTGTTTCCTTCATTTTATTTGTTTTTGTAGGTGTGGCTTATTTTTTTATCCTTGAGTCCTTGTATTGGGTTAGTTTAGAGGTTGTATCAAATATAAATTCCAATGACATTTGAGAGTATAACTCTTTATCCTTATCTTCATGTGCACTTCTAACATATTTATTAGCGTGGAAGCCAATTATCGTATCTCATTTTTCATATATTACATTTTCATCCTATGATTTTTCTTATGTAAATCTATAAAATGAAGATCCGAGATGGTTCATGGTGTTTCTAGAGTATTGAAATTTCTCTTCCACTTCTAATGCAAACTCTTCCTCCATGAATAAATTTTCGTGAATCAAAAAATCTTCTGGGGGAAGTCTACCATTTAGCCCCTTAGAACTCACATGTTGGGAGTTGACCAATTATATCTCTTGTTGTAGAGGATTGGGAAATTCCCCTTCTTCATTTTCCTAATTTATGGCATCAAATTTGTTCCCTATCAAACTTTTGTTCTTGCACAAGAAAAATTTCTCACCTTTGGTAGTATTTCTTTTGAGAGGGATGGTATTTATTTCCCAAACCATTTCCTTCTTTTGTCCTTGTGGTTTCATTTTTTTGGGGGGCACCCTTCATCCTTTTTGGTTGTTTCCATTATTATCCTTCCTAAATATTTTTCTCAATTTCTTCTACTTTCTAAATATTCAAGAAAAAATCCCATAATTGTGATAGTTATTGCATTTAAATGGTAATTAATCATAATCCATTTCCTTATAATCAGCATAATTATTTAGTTGGAAGTTTATTGTCATTAGGAGTCCTTTATTACGATCCAATTCTACTAATATTGACACAATATTTAATACCTTCTTATGGTTCCACCCAATTGATATAGTGACCCATAAAATTGGCAATGTTACTAAATTTATCTTTATTCTAAAAGTGAATAGGAAAATATGGTAGTTTAAACCAAATAAGTAAAGTATATGGAACATAATTTTCAAGGTTAAAAACTTTATTCCATTGATATAGATATAAGCCTTAATCCCCAATGAAATATATCTCACTTCAAAAAAATTGATCTTGATATGCTTTCTTTTCAAAGAGGAAAATGAAAAACCATGTCCCATAAAATGAAATAAAAATTTAGGCATTCAATCATGGATCATTAGTTTTTATTCACCCCATGTTTTAGAGAGTGTAGAAAGGTACATAACCCTATTAAATATATGATCATGCCTCTCTCTATTGGCCTAAAGTCCATTACATGGGATTGTTTGTCAGAGACTGCACCTTTTGGTACTACACACACACACACACACACAATATGTAATGTTTCAATGTTTAAATTGCATTTTTTAATACATAAATATATTCAACATGTTGAAAATCTCCTTGGGAACTTAGAGTGTGTAGACTACATAGCTTAAACTTGCGATTCCAACAAATATATCTTTTATTTAAAAAAAAATATAAAAATACACCTCGAAAAATGCCAAAATATAGAATAATGAAACTACTTAAAAATGTTTAAACATAATAATTTTTTCTTTTAAGTTACTATATATATATATATATATATATATATATATATATATATATATATATATATATATATATATATATATATATATATATATATGCATCATACACATGTGACATTGAAATATTTTATTTAATATGAGAATTGAATGAATATGAAATATTTTAACCACATCTCTTTTATATTAGGTTGTAATATAATAACTAACTGAGTGAGCACACAATGAGATTGAGATTATTGATTTTTTATAATACTTTTAGTTAAAACTAACCAAATATTGTTATAATGGACATTTTTTTTTAATTTGAAGAATGTTTTTTAATTCAAAAATATATGTGTCAATTCAAGACTAAGAAAAAAAAGAAATATACATTTCCCTCATACTAAATCATAAAATGCATCTCTTAGCGCAATGAAAATTATTATTAAGGTATAGAACCATATATAATCTTAATATAACTACTCATTTTGTACAGCTCATAGGATCACATATATAAGGAACACAGTCTTATTTGTCCCTTCCTTGTTATGGACTATAACACTTGCTTCTAGGTCAAAGTGAATTGACTCTCTATTATTGTTCCAAGTTTTTAAAATTTTAACCAAATTTTTGGGAAAATTTTGAATATTTCTATTTTCCTGTAAATTCAAAAATAAAATTCTAATTTCTAGAAATATTATTTCTGATTTTCAAGTGGTTATGAAAACCTTGATGTGACATAATTCTCTTAATGGAGGGAAATTTTTTTTCGATATTTTCAGTTCATGAAAAATCATTTATAATTAAAAAAAGGATAATTGTGTGAGTAACCATTCTGTCAGTGAGTGCTATGACACTATTATGTCTGAAATTGTTACAAATTTTCTTAATGATGCTAGAATGGATGGGCTTCCAAGTCGCTTACTTATGTGGGCGGGTTGGGGGGGGTTGTGGGGGGGGGGGGGGGAAGTGGAGGTTGAACAAATATGCAGAGTTTGAAGAATTTTCTTCTAGATTTATATCCACGGGGTGAAATGATGGAGGTGGGTTACACTTTTTGGTAAAAGAGGGTGTGTTTGGGTGGAAAAAATAATGGCTTGATTGAGCCATTTAAGTGCTCAATCGAGCCCTTTTAAGCACTTGATTGGGTTATTTGGGAGATAAAAATGTAGCTTTATTGATGGTTAAAAACTAAACCTCGATCGAGCTATAATGCTCGATTGAGCCATTTTTATATATATACCTCTCCTACGATCTGTGTGCGCCATTGGCATAAACTATAGGTAAACTAGGAGCTTGACCGAGAGTGTGATAGTAGCTCAACTGAGAGTATTGGAGCTCGATCGAGCAATGTAGCATCATATGAATCTTGCCAACCACCTCACCAATTTCATATAGGCTTAAACGAAGGTAGGTATTTTATCCTTTTCCTTTCTTGTTTAATATTTTTTTTAAAAAATTAAATAAATTAATTTTAAAAAAAAAGCATGTACAAAAACCATGAAAACCAATTAATTAAAAAAAAACAACCATACAATTTAAACCACAAAAACCCTTCAAAAAAACTTAGAAAATCACAAAACCAACCAAGAAAACAATAAAAAAAAAACCCTTCAAAACAACTTAGAAACCCACAAAACCAATCTAAAAACCATAAAAAAAAAACCCTTCAAAACAACCTAGAAAACACTATGAAACTACCAAAATAAACTATACTTTAGGTTTTAAATTTGTTTCTTACTTGCAATGTTTTGTTTATGAAATGCATATTATCTGATTTTGAATGGTAAAAAATAATTTTTCTAATTATTTTAGGTTTTAAAGTTTTTCTTTAGAAGTTTTCTGAAATAAATTTTCAACTTTTTAAAATTTTTGCTATTTAAAATGCATTTTAAATTTCTAGCAAATTTGATGGAAAATATACCCCAAAAAACTCCAAAAAATGAACAACGAAACTATAACCAACAAATAAGTAAATTATGAGCTAAATATTGACTTGATGAATATGGTTGCTCATAGTGAACCTCTAGTTATAAAATAGGAAATTTTATTTCATTTTAGTATCTTAAATTTAAATTAATTTAAAGGTTAAATATTATTTTAATAATAAATGTAGTACAGTTCTAGTTTTAAAAATAAAATATTAATCTTTATTAATCTTTATATATATATATATATATATATATATATATATCAAAACATTTAGTTTAGTCATATATAATATTTAACTATATATAATCATAACATTTAACATAACATATATATAACTATGTAACTATATAATTATTTAAATATAACTATATATATTTAGCTAGATTATAATGTTATAACATATCACATAGCTAGATATATTACAGTTCTATATATATTTTTTATAACATAATATAAAATTATTTAACATAACATAACATAGTTCTATAACTAGCAATTGCACCAGATGTTGCAAAAGAAACATTGTAAGTTGATATCATAACATGGAACTTTTATTAGGAATAAAATTGTATTTTACATTCAAGATAGAGATGCACCCATCATTAAAACATATGTATTATAAACAATAACACCTCAATCATTATTATTAATCTCGTTTGTGGTACACTTGAAATTATGTCCAAATGCTTCAAAATCTAAAACAATTACTACATGCCTATGTCCATCTTTTAAATTTCTTCATAATAATATATTCACACATATTGATGAATTGTTATACCAATTTTTGAAACTTACTCAAAACGAATAATAAATATGACTTTAATTCCAAAAATTGTTTAAATATAAAAAATGAAAGCTTGCATTATTCTTAAATTCAATTATAAAACAAGACGTGGAAGTAATAAAGTGTATGACAACCGTTCATCTAAGACAGAAGTGGAATTCATGCATATTCTACAACACAAGAACCTACATTCATGTCTAGAAAGAAGATTATAAATTATGGAAAGGCTTTGTGAGTATGAGTAATAGATGTGATGTACATAATCAATATTAGATTACATGAATCTAATATTGTTACTCATTATGTTTTTACCCTCCTCCATGAACCACACCACAAGATAGGGCAAGAGGTGAATAATTTGTTGTAAAACTCCTAGGAATATATATTACATTATTGGATCTGCAAAGATGACATTGAGTATGTCATCGTGACCATATACAAACATTCTGCATCTCTCTCCTCCAGCCTCATCTCTAAATACTAATCTAGTAATAATCTTGTCAATATCCTTCTCCTACCCGGTTGTCAAACATTTGAAAAGGGAAAAATACTTCCCATTGTTTTCCCTGACAATATAGAGAGGGTCTAGAATAAAAGCAGCTACCCATGCTCGGTGGTAATTCTTGGAAAATTTGTTCTCAATGATCTATTTCATAGGTCCCTCATCTATGTTATACTTGACACATCAATCCTTAACCATTGTATTTAATTCATCCTAGAGTGGTAGGCATTGTCCTACCAAAGGTTTATCGACTGCAACGTCTTGTACCATCATCCTAATCATCTTAACCAATGACACCACTACATCTAGGTCATTCCAGAACTGTATACTCTATATCATATCTTCAAGTTGCCTACTAATAGGACAAATTGCATAAAATACCTTGAAGGAGTTATCCAACACTATAAGTTGCAATACCCGCACTTAATTAACAACATCTTCCATCATAGCATGATGTTATTTGAATCCATGTCAAATAATATATATATATATATATATATATATATATATATATATATATTAATATTAAACCATGAACGTGTTATTATTATTTCTTCATGACAACTGGTGTGATTTTATCAACTACGAAGCAAGGAACCATATAGAAAACTTACAAAAATATCATTTTGAATTTCCTCTCCATAAAGGCACCCTCTTTTATCAATATAATCTTGGTTGTACAACAAGAGCCGAAGGGATTTCCTCAGTTTCAAAGAGGACCTTGATGCATCTTTGTATTCAGAAAATAATTCTTTATGCATTTCTTTACCATCATATATAAAATTTGGAGCATCTTTTGATTCAAAAGCTGATTTTATCTGTTCTTTGTTGTTCCCAGAAACTCTTTTCAAGTTTTTATGCATTACTAATTTTGTTGATATTTCTAATGATCTTGGAATATGTTCTTTAGACTTTGGAATACATTTTGGTGACACTTTGGTGGCTTATTTACCTATAGTTAGACCCCTTCCATCTATTCAATATCTCTGCTTGGAACCATTTTTGTTTGCTTCTATCCTTCTTTGGACTCTTGCATCCGTGAATAATTTTGGAGGATCTCTATGAAATGAATTTGTAACCACATCTATGATATCAATTGAATGCCTTGATTAATCAAGAGATAACCTTGGTTTTTCTCTTGAAGGAATCACACACCTAGAATTTTCGCAAGCTTGTGACAATTTGGCATTTTTTTTCTCAGTGGAAAGCCTCGTCTAATTCTCACTTGTTTTGGATTAGAAAGTATTTCTAGCTATTCCAAGAGTATGAGAGATCATATATTCTTTGAAGGTAACATTTTTTCATATTTTTTCATTGTATTCCATAGGATATGAACTTGAAGATGCATTTGAATAGCCATATGAATCAAATAAGGGCCCCTGAATATCTTGTCTTGAAAGAAAAAATATTCAATTAACTTCCATATCATTTACTCTGTAATGAGGATGATTCACACTACATGTTGTATATAAGAAAAAATTTAAATTTCCTTCTTAATAAGCATTTTACAAGTTGACTTCAACATAAATGATATAACCCCTTCTTCATTCAAACAAAAGGTAATATATTAAATCGAAACGTTGAGAAAAGCCCTATAATTTAAATTCCATTCACAATATTTAAGAACTTCAAGCATGCAATATGATTCCCACATCTCGTTGTTGGCATGTGACTGCACACAAGGTGGAGAAGTGGGCCCCTTATTCAATCTCCAATCGCATATCGCAAAACTCCATACATGTTACCATTGCACTCCTTCAAAAAAACCCTGATGCGATAAAAACATTAGCCCTTTTCACCTTTTCCCACATGAACCTTTATCATTCATAATTCATTCCTCTCTACTTATTGCACTTCACACATCAAAATTCGCAAGTTTTAACACTTACCTTCCGCCTCTCATAACTAAAAACTCTCGATTGTGATGTCCAGGCGGCACCACCTTTGGGCCACGTCATCAAAGTCCCCCCACGACATCGGTCCTGCTCTTTTCAGTGTTAACCATCACTGCTAAACCTTTGCCTATCACACTTCGCAAATCGTAGGATTTACCGTGTATCCCTCGCTTCTTATAACAAAAACTCTCAATCTACGATATGTGGGCGGCCCCACCTCCATCTTGTCACATCACCTCCGCCCATTGCACTTTGCAAATCTCAAGTTATAACCTTTATCCCCTGTTTCTCATAACTAAACTCTTTGACTTTCTATTTGCGATATAAGTTGGGCCCCAACTCTGTCATGCCACGTCATATTCCACTCACCGCCATCACACTTTGCTCCTTACAGAGTATAACATTTACCCTCTGCTTTCCCATAACAAAACCTCCAATTGTGATTTGCAATATATGTTGGGTCCCACTTCCGTCATTCCACATCATCTTCCACTCATAACAATTGTGCTTCACTCCTCGCGGAATATAACATTTACCTTCTGCTTTCCCATAACAAAAGCTCTGATTGTGATTTGTGATATAAGCTTAGGCCCCGCCTCCCTGCCACATCACCAATAGCCCTTCCATGGCCTTTGTTCCGCTCTTTTCAGTGTTAATCAGCCCGCTAATCCCACTATCGCTTCTGCCATCCTCCCCTCATCTCCTCTCCCCATCATCCATCTGACGGCTCATGATTTGTTTTACACCCCCCCTCACCTTCTTAAGGTTAACGATTGGGGGGGGGGGGGGGGGAGGTTCAGAATGGTCGGTTTTGGAAACCGCCTTTGGTGCTACATGTTGGCCTGCTGTGATTTCGCACCGCCCCCCATCCAATACCATAAACTGGACAGGCCCCCCTCCGAAATCCGGTCTCTAGTTCTGCAAGATAAAGCACAGTTATGGTTGATTCATTTTTCCCAGGAAATCTCCATTAAAGAGCCAAGCACGCGTGACACAACCTGCCATTTCATAACGATTAATTTCAATCATGAGAATGAGGGAGTGGAGGCTTTCGAAAATAGATGGAATCATAAGATGGAAGCCAGACTACCCACCTATTCACAACCACTCCTCACCACCCCATTTTGAAGATTTCGTGATTTGGCCTCTATGGCCAACTATGTTTTTCTTTTACTATTTGATTGTGATGGTTTTCTAGTGAAATCTCGATTTCACCCAATTTTGTTTGATTCTCTGATTACAGGAGTGATTTCTTGATGCACGCTCTACTAGTTGGTTAGGATCTTTTGATCTTCACATGTTTGGGCCGATCAGGAATGATGATTCGATCGTAAACCTTCAAGGAGAACTCTATATGTAGGGGGTTCAGAGATGAAAGAAAGGTTCTGAATTTTGGAGAAATTTTGTTGTAGTTTTGTATAACTGTGTTCTTTATGCTTTGAGACACATCTTTGGGAGAGATTTTTTGAGCATAATATAATATACAACGTTGTTCTTTGGATTCCAGATGGAGAAATAAGTAGTATGTATCTGTATTCTCTTTTTTATCAGTCATCTCCTATTTATGTATAATCATCTTTCAATGTTATGCTGCTTTGATTATTTGTGTAATATAGCTGCCGGTAGTATGCATTTTTATCCATGAATTCATTTATGTATAATGCTCATGTGTTAGATTTTTTGTGCTCCCTTAATTTGTGCCCCACAAATAATTTTTTTTGGTCATATTCCACTTACAGTCGCTTCCTATCAGTTCACGGGAGACAGATTATTAAGACTTTTAAGCCTGTCTCTCGCAGGTTCCTCCTCCGCCATTCCTTCTCCACACCTTTGCATATTTTGAAATGTTTTGCTCATTGTTCCATACTTGTCCCATTTGAAAGCCACCCAAAAATACATCTTACTGATTCCTCTCATAGTAGAGGGTAATTTAAATGAATCAGACTCCAAGGTATTCACCATTCCTGAACCACCAAAACCATTATTCTCTTTATCCATATTCTATCAAAGGCATCCTTATAAATTTTCTACATCTAACCTCTAATTTCAAGATGTCCTAGGCACTGGTCTTTTCCAACTCAAGGCTGTCTCTAGGAGCTACAACATCTTTTTGGTGCCATTTCCGGGAATAAGAATGAAGAAATATTTTCCGTGGGAGACAACATAAATTTCACCCTTCAGACAAGTGAGCAGGAAGGGTTGGGATTTGCGTATTTCTCACCTTGGTGAATCCACTATAAAATAGTCCTATTCAGAAGTAATCCTGGCTTTCACTAGGCCTCACACCATATTCAGATCCACTATCTACCCCCACCTCTAAATCAGATGGTTGTGTCGTGTTTCCTTTTGAACAAGTATGCCCCCTTGGCCCTCCCTCAGCCTCTAAATGATATGCTGCAAGACTATCTAGAGTTGTTACCATGGTTTACAGGGGAAAATAATACTCTGGCATAGAGACATATTGAGAACTTCTGCACCTTTGCTGAGAATATGAATGTAGATCACTTAGATGTGGTGTTAAGTATTTTTTTCCAATCCTTGGATGGAGAAGCCCGGAAGTGGTTCAAGTCTATAGCCAGAAACACAGTCCACACTTAGGAAGAAATAGAAAATTTCTTCACATTAAAATGGGGAGAAAAGAAGGACCATGGATACGTTCTCACCGAGTTCAATTCTCTAAAGAAGAGACACAATGAGGATGTAACAAAATTCATAAAGAGGTTCAATAAGATCTATGATAATATTCCTATTGAAATAAATCCTCCCCAAGCAGCTGCTAAGGTAGTCTTCGTAGGAGCTTTCGAACTGAAGTTCGGGTTCACCCTAAGAGAAATAAAATCCACATACCTAGATCATATCTAGGCTGATGCATTGGAGGTAGAAGAAAACTTTTCTTCTACTGGTAAATTCAAGGGGAAGACATAACATGAAGCCAAAATAAAGAACATGGAGGAGGCTTCTACTTCAAATCAAGAGAGGGAATCACAAGAGTATAGAATTTAAGAATTGAATAAGCTAATCAAGAACCTTTCAAATAAGTTGATTAAGCTTGAATTGGAGGCCAAAAATTCCCCTCCTCATCCCAACCAAATAATTCCTAATTGATGGTTTAATCCTCAGTATCGGAAAGAGGAAGGAACAACAAGACCACATTCAACCTCCTCTATAATTGGAGGGAGAAGTGGAGGGTTAGGCCGAGGAAGTCACAGACATTGAAGAAGATCAATTCCTTGCCTACTCTGATGATGAGGAGGTTGAACTCATCCTGCAAGGAGAGCAAGAGGAGAAGGAACTCCCTCAACAGGATCAAGATATTGACATTTACTGTAGACAGTTCATGGATTTTATGAAAGCTCAACTCCATAAGAAATATGACCTCAAGTCCTCCAGGAAGAGAACCCGAGTGCAAGAACAAAATGAAGAGTCAATATCAAGAGAACAAACCCCTCCTAGTTCTGATAATAAAGGGAAGAAGCCATTAGAAGAGTTAGACCCTCATAAGGCCACTACATCCACTTCCACAAAGCAAGAAGCTAATCCTACCAAAAATGAGAAGTCATCATCTATACCCTTGAAACTTCCTGACCCTCCTAAAGAAAAGTTTAAATAAGCCATTAAAGAAAAAAGGCCCACACCCTTCAATATCCAAGAAGAACGACCCATGGTGTTTTGGGGACTGAATGTAGAAAACCAGTTCCTGGCCTATTCTGAAGAAGAGGGAGGCGATCTTACCCTCCATGAAGAAGGGGAAGATTTGGAGTGTTTCCCAGAGGACAGCACTAAAAATCAACAATAGTCTAGTGATCTAGAAATAGAGGCAACAACTCTTAATTGTCTAGATCCACTGGAACATCCTCAGCAAGCAGCATTTTGGAATGAGGTTTATTTTCCTGTTACAAATATTCTAGAAGACATTATCTTGCATATTTACCATGGCCCTTTGGTTAATGTATTGCAGTCATCAGTAAAGGAAGAAGACGATGTATGTACCAAGATGCTTGTCCTACCATGGCAAGGTAAAGTTAAAAATTGGTTAGAGAATCTTCCAGCTGCTAGCATGAGCACTTTTCATCAATTCATGCAAGTTTTCCTCGGTCAATGGGTAATCATGGGAAATATATTTCTTATCATAGAACAGTATGAAAATTTAAAAAGACAGCTAGGGGAGATAGTACAATATTATTCAGCCAAGTTTAATAAGGTGTATCATTCAATGCCTGCTGATATAAGGCAACCCCCAGGAGTAGCTCTATTGCACTACCTAGATGCCTTTAATCCAGAGATGGCATTCCAAGTAAGAGAAAGGGACATTGCAACCCTTGAAGAAATGAAAAATATTTCAGTTGATGTGGAAGTGAACCTGTTGAATAGAAGGGAAAAGTTTAAAATAGAGGAGGAATTGATCCAATTTGATTCTCTACTTGTATGCTTTAATTAATCTCAGATTTTGAAAGGGAATCTTGGTCACATTTTGGTTGATAATCACAAGAGAAATAATGAGATGTCAGTGGAACCAATGCTACATTCATCTAAAGCACTTCATGACCCAATAGATGATACGTTAGATGGTTGGAGTTTACAAATTCAGTTTTCATGTACAGGTAATGATCTCAAAAGCTGCTATGATATGGATATGATCAGACATTCTGCCCTATTACCTAGTTCAGAATAAGTATCGACACAAAAATCATCAAATAAAATGAAAATATGTTCCGAGTTGTTTGAATACATGGAGAACACATGTGCAGTACCAAGTTATGAGGTTGGATCGATTGGGTCAGCATATTCAGAAATAGGTCAAGTGTATTTTGATCCAGTGTCTATCTATATTGAGAAATTATTCATCACAAAGCCACCATACCTTTCCAACATTTCTATTGTTTTTCAAGTTTACCAAGCTCCTTGCAATGGATATCAGACTAGGAATTTCTATCAAATACCATGAACAGGTTTGCTCATGAGTTTGGTGAAAAAAAATTAAAGAACAAAGTTATTAGAGAAGTTTCTTGCCTAGTTACACTGGAATTATTGTATAATTTAGAATAGTAATAATTCCAATGGATTAGGGTAGATAGGTGTGAAAATAAGCTCAGTGCTATGAGCATATTTCCATTTTTAGTTTTAGATTTCTTTGCAGTTTTCATTTTAGCATGGTTCAGTTTTCATCATTCAAGATTTTCAGGGTGCAGTAGTGATTTATGTTTTAATAGTTTTTAGTGCACAACTCAGTTGCAGTTTCAGCTTAGATTTACAGTATGCATTTTCGACTCCATGTGCCCAATAAAGCACAAGAATTCAGTTTTATAGGTTCTTGACGCACTTAGAATAACACGTTGTCCCCAGATGGAGCCAATGTTGGCTTGTGGCCACACACAAGATGGAGAAGTGGGTCCTTTCTTCAATCACCAATTGGATATCGCAAAACTCCATACATGTTACCATTGAACTCCTTCGAAAACCCCCGATGTGATAAAAGCCTTAGCCCTTTTCACCTTTTCCCACATCAACCTTTATCATTCATAATTAATTCCTCTCCACTCATCGCACTTTGCACATATCACTTCGAAAATTTTAACACTTACCTTCCACTTCTCATAAATAAAAACTCCCGATTTTGATGTGCGAGCAGCCCCACCTCTAGGCCACGTCATCAAAATCACCTTCACGACCTCGGTCCTACTCTTTTTAGTGTTAACCATCACCGCTAAACCTCTACCCATCGCACTTCGCAAATCACAAAATTTACCATGTACCCCTCGCTTCTTATAACAAAAAATCCCGATCTGCGATCTGCGGGTGGCCCCACCTCCATCCTTTCACGTCACCTCTGACCATTTCACTTCAAAAATCACAAGTTATAACCTTTATCCCCAGTTTCTCATAACCAAACTCTCTAACTTGTGAAACGCGATATAAGTTGGGCCCCTCCTCTGTCATGCCACATCATCATCCACTCACCGTAATCGCACTTCGCTCCTCACAGAGTATAAAATTTATTGTCCACTTTCCCATAACAAAAGCTATGATTGCATTTTGCGATATGAGCTTGGGCCTAACCTCCCTGCCACGTCATAAATATCCCTTCCATGGCCTTTTTTCTGCTCTTTTCAGTGTTAATTAGCATGCTAACTCCACTATCACTTCCGTCATCCTCCCCTCATCCACTCCCCATCACACATCTGACAGTTCATGATCTATTTCGGCCCCCCCTCACCTTCCGAAGTTTAATGATGGAGGGGGGGTCCAGAATGGCAGCTTTGGAAACCGCATCCGATGTTACGTGTCGTCCCGCTGTGATTTCTCAACTCCCCCCCCCCATCCAATACCACAAACCTAACAGGCCCCCCTCTGAAATCTGGTCTACTTTTCTGCAGATAAATCATAGCTATGGTTGATTTAGTTTTCCCAGGAAATCTCTGCTAAAGAGCCAGGCATGCACGACTCGAGTGGTCGTTTCATAATGTTTAATGTGAATAATGAGAATGAGGGAGTGGAGGCTTTCGATAGTAAATGGAATCATAATATGGAATCCAGACTACTCACCTATTCATAGCCACACCTCGCCGCCCCATTTTGAATATCTTCGTGATTTAGCCTCTATGGCCAACTATGTTTTTCTTTTACTCTTTGATTGTGATGTTTTGCTGGTGAAATCTCGATTTCACCCGATTTTGTTTTGATTCTCTGATTACGGGATTGATTTCTTGATGCACACCCTGTTAGTTGGTTAGGATGTTTTTATATTCACATGTGTATGTCGATCAGGAATGATGATTTCATCATAAACCCTCAAGGAGAACTCTATATATGTGGGGTTCAGAGATGAAAGTAAGGTTCTGAATTTTAGAGAAATTTTGTTGTAGATCTGTATGACTGTGCTCTTTATGCTCTGAACACATATTTGGGAGAGTTGTTTTGAACATAATATAATATACATCGTTGTTATTTGGATTCCAGATGGAGAAATGAGTAGTATGTATCTGTATTCTCTTGTTTATCAGTCATCTCCTATTTATGTATAACCATCTTTCAATGTTTTTCTGCTTTGATGATTCGTGTAATGTAGTTGCCGATAGTGTGCATTTTTATCCATGAATTCATGTATGTATAATGCTCGTGTGTTAGATTTTTTGTTCTCCCTTAATTTTTTCTCCACGAATATCTATTGTTGGTCATATTCTACTTACAGTCGCTTCCTCTGAGTTCACAGGAGACAGATTATTAAGAATTTTATGCCTGTCTCTTGCGGGTTCCTCCTCCTCCATTCCTTCTCAACTCCTTTGCATATTTTGAAATATTTTCTCATTGTTTCATACTTGGCCCATTTGAAAGCCACCCAACAATACAGATTACTGAGCCCTCTCGCAGTATAGGGTAATTCACATGAATCAGACTCCAAAGTCTTCACCATTCCTGAACCACCAAAACTATTATTCTCTTTATCCATATTCTGTCAGAGGCATCCTTATAAATTTTCTACATCTAACCTATGATTTCAAGATGTCCTAGGCACTGGTCTTTTGCAACTCAAGGCTGTCTCCAGGAGCTACAACACTCACTATGGACTAATGAATGAATCAACTTAAAATCAACTCAGAACAAGTCCATTTGTGAGATTTTATGATACATGAATTGATTGGTTTCAGAATTTGGATTTTTCAATAGCATAAGCTAAATAAGAATTTTTCATTAATGAGTATGAAGAAAAGGTTCCAAAGTTCCTTACCTCTAAGCTAGATGGTGATCTACAAATAGTTAGTGTTTTTGTATTTGTCATACAAAATCTAAAGTTATGCAACTCTTTAAGCATATAAAAACACACACAATTTTTTTGACAAAATATGTGCATAGTCATACCACATTCTAAACAAAACTGGTATCTTCACTAGTGTCAAGTTTAGGGCTATTGGACGATGACCAAGATGCATAAAGTATTTTTGTTCCATATAAATGCTTTCAAATAATAATTTGGTCTCTATCAAACAACTCGATAAATCCTTCCATGCACCCAATTTTCTTCTCCATTTCTATCTCCACCTAGGGATCATCTATTATCCCATGAAGAAACTTTGCAAACATTTTTTCTAATCAAATGTCAGTTGTAGATATATTGCTTCAAGAAGTTATGAAAGATATTAGAACACAAGAAGAGTGCTCAATTATAATGGTATGGATTTGTTTCTTTCATCATTGGTATTGCTAAGCACTACACTTCTCCCCATGAATATTTTTCATATACTAGTATCCAAATGTTCATGTCTCAAGCTATCCAATAGAAGAATGAGTTTCTATATTTTCATAAAAAATCAGAATATTTAATCTATAACCATGTAAGCTCATGCAAGAATTTTATATGAATTAGGGAATGAAGCATTGGATTCTTCATTGGATATTGTAATGGAGACGACAATATTGATAACTAACATGAGGCACTATTTTGGAGAAACAAATGGTACATTGGTACACACTACCATGAGAATTTGAGTGAAAGAAGACTAGTCTACAACCTTTTTTTAACTTCAAAAATACTAAAATTAGTCTTCACTCATAATTCCTAAAGCTATATGGGCTTGGTTTCTTAACCAGACATAGCCCAAAATTATAATCCAGTGGGTCATGATATGAAGCTATAGATACCATCTTTTTTTATATCTATTACAAGGTTGGTTTTCTTACCTATACAGATTTCAAAATATCAATCCAATGGATCATGACTTGATGTTGTCCAGACCATATTCATATAGATTGGTAATGAAATAACTAATGCTTAGAAACCAATGAAATTTTTAGGTAGAAAATTCATAGCAAATGACATAAGCTCATGCTCTCAATACGATGTGTTAGTGTGAATTAGTGGATAGTGTGAATTAGTGGATTAGCACTCCAACAACTAAAGCAAGTAATACGTGCCTACTTCCATTTTTAAAATTTATTCATAATAATATATTCAGGCATATTAACGAAATATTATACCAATTTTTGAAACTTACTCAAAACTGATAATAAATATGACTTTAATTCCAAAAATTGCTTAAATATATAAAATTAAAGCTTTTGTTCTTATTAAATTCAATTATAAGATAGGTCATGAAAGTAATAAAGTGTATGAAAATCGTTGATCCAAGACAAAATTGGTAGTCATGGATAATCTACAACACAAGAACCTACATTCCTGTCTAGAAAGAAGATGATAAATTATGGAAAGAAACTACAAATATCAATGATAGATCTGATATACAAAATAAATATTAGAGCACATGAATCTAATAGTGTTACTCATTCTTTTTTACCCTCCTCCATGAACCACACCAAAACATAGGACAAGAGGTAAAGAATTAGTCCTAAAACTCCTGCAAATATATGTTACATTGTTGGACCTACAAAGACATCTTTGAGTACTTCATTGTCACCTTCTGCAAACAAGTTTTCATCTTTCTCCTCCTCATTCACAAAATCTCTCCTTTCAAGTGAGAAAGTGAAGCAATAAATATCATCTTTTGATATTTATCCACTGCAGCCCTTGAGTTCCCATGAGTATAGACCCATCTTATGAATGACCAGTTACATTTTAGACCACAAGAAGTACCCTCCTCCATGAACCACACCACGAGATAGGGAAATAGGTAAAGAATTAGTCCTAAAAATCCTAGGAATATATGTTACATTGTTGGATATGCAAAGAAAACATTGATTACGTCATGATCACCATTTACAAATAGTTCTACATGTTTCTCCTCCTCATTCACAAATTATCTCCTTTCAAGCCTAACATGTGAAGCAATAAATATCATCTTTCGAGGTTTATCCATTGTATTCGTTGACTTCCCATGAGTGTAGTCCCATGTCATGAATGACCATTTACATTTTATACCACAAGAAATTGCATGGAGAAATATCAGTCAGATAGAAACCTTTCCAATTACTTTAAACACACTTAAGAATGTTTCCCACACAAGTCTACTAATTTGAGCATTGGCGATTTTCATTTTACCAATGACAGGATCGGGTTGTTTTACCTGAAATTCTTGTGAATACAATGGAGCTAGGCCCTCATCATGCCATTTCATGAGCTCAATCTGTGCAATATGTGTCTCGTCTCAATATACCAATATGGTAATAATATTGTCAACATGCATCTCCTGCGTAGTTGTCAAACATTTGAAAGGGGGAAAATACTTCTCACTACTATCCTTGACAAGATAGAGAGGGTCTAGAATAAAATAAGTTTCCCATGTTGGGTGGTAATTATTGGAAAATATCTTTTCAATGATCTCTTTCATAGGTCCCTCATCGATGTTATACTTGGCACACCAATCCTTAACCTTTATCTTCAATTCATCCCAAAGTGGTAGGCACTTTCCTACCAAAAATTTATCATCTTCAATGTCTTGTACCATAATCCTAATGAATTTGGCCAATGAAAATTGCGAGGCCATCCCAGAAGGTTATAAACTTATATCTTGTATCATATTTTCAAGTTCCCTACCAACAGGATCATCTACATAAAATACCTTAAAGTACTAAAATTGGAGTTACTTGTCCTATTTTTGTAGAGTTTGTTTCTTTACTGGTTGTTTCTGAACAATTTTTTTGGTTTATTTTCCATTTAACATTTCATATTATGAAAGTAAGGAAACATATTGAAAAAATCTCACATTGTAATCCAAAAAATTACAAACAAATTCTAAAATCCCAAATAATACCTAAACAAATGTTTTTTTTGTGTGTTAACATCAAATATTTGATAGTCAATATCAACATATCAACGTCGTGATTTTGAAATTTCCAACATTCATGGCACACATACATTTGTAGAAAAAATTATAAGAGATTAAAAAATGGTTTGGTGTTATATTTACAGGTGATGAAAACTTTAAAAGACCTAATTTTTCTAGTCATATGGATACATATCTTTTCTTGTCTCTTGCACCTCGAATGGAAGTACATTTCCCTCCTTAGAAAAGGCTCCATGGAAATTTCATCATACCATTCAGAGAGACGAACCCAAAGCAATAACAAAAATATCTTATTAGCATGCTTCCAAATGAATGTCTTCTTTCAAATATTCTGGTGTCTACTAACAACTCGAGACCGCAGTGTATCCGCATATGTATATAAGCATTGTATTATATCTAGAGCACCATGCAGAGAAGTGAAATATCAATATATTCAAGCCAAGCCGCAAAACTTACGGAGAAACATTAACAAAGATCCGTCCGAACAAAGTAATTTATGTCAAGAGAATGCAATTTTTACCGAGGAGAAATAATTGGTTACCATATTCTATGTTGTAAACCTTATAATGGCCATAGATGGTCGTGAATAAATATACAATTAGTTAAAGTTTGAACTCAAATTTTATACCCAATTTTTAATTTTATTTGGTACAATTCTATGAAATCAGTCAAAATATGGAGTTCTTCGGTACAATTTTCTGAAAATCTCTCAAAATATGGAGCTAAATTTCTTACCTTTTGATAACATATTTTTATTTGATGTATGATTTCATCTCTGTAACTAACTATTCTGCATACGTTAATCAATCTGAAAATGGAGGATGACTTGTTAACAAGAGGCTTATCCATCTCAAGGCTAGAGATAATTCAAACTTGAATCGGTGAGAACAACATTTTTTTCGTGAGGGGTGATTCCTCTTTTTATTTATTAATTTTTTTTATCATTATTTTATTTATTAAATTTCTATTTCAATTATTTTATCTTTTTGATTTATTTAAATTTAATATTTTTTCCAAAATATTTTTTATCTTTTAGCTACTAAACTAAATATTTTGAAACTAATATTTATTTATTTATTTGAGTGATATATATTTTAAATAATTTAATACAATATAATAACATTTATTTTCTAATTATTATTAAAACAATGTTTTTTATATTCGATTGCATTACCATACTCCAAAATACACTTCTTCATTGTATCGATGTTATTTTTTGAAACAAGTTGAAATCCTAAACATTTGTCTCAGAAGACTTAATCGATTCAAATCATATGACCTTTGCTTTGTATCATATCTTTTATTTTCTCATTGATAGTGGATACACGCAAACTACTCACTAGAAAGAGACACATCATGGCTAAAAGAACGTCCATCTGTATATAAGTCTTAAGAAAAATATGCAACATAAACAGAGATCTAGCTAAGTGAATGACCATCTAAATTTTACCCCCGCTCCAAATTAAACATACAGCATTTTAAAACTATTAATAAATTCAAATTAATACAATATAATAATTATAATAAAACATTGAATTTTCTATTTCGCTATCACCTTATTGGATGCAGAAAATGGTCATACATAAAACCAATAGATTGTTGAAAAGGGGGGGCATGTGTTCATCCCCTACTATGGAAGATCCAACCGATATTTGAGGAGGAAGTCCTCCCAAAGTAGAAACTTATGAACATATTTCATATTTCGAAGTAGTCCATTTCTATAGACATAAAAAAAAAGGTAATATGTTGTCATCATAGCAGTAGAATAAAATGTAATATGGTGTTCATTATAGTAAGGCAAAGAAATAATCAAAACATGAAAACATTTGGGTCCCATTACTTGCTTTCACCATAGCTTGTAGCCTCAAATTTAGTCCAATCGATACTGTCAGAATCCACTACAATTGAACTCACAACCTTTACGATCACCCCACTCAAACACATGAATAGCTCCCATGTGGGTTGTCCTCCATTTTGATCAGGGTTGTAGAGAAATAGTGCCAACCCACAACCTCTTGGCCAAGAGAAGTGTGCAAACATGTTGATACATTGAAATTAATCCAGGAAGAGCCATTAAAGTACAATATTGGACTCCTTTCGAGTAAAAGCTAAGAAGAGGACTAAAATAGTTTGAAAAATTTATTTCAACAAGAATTCCCATTGGGAGTGATCAATCTTCTAGAAAAATTAGATATTACATAGTGTATGGAATGTTTACATTCTTTCCAACCCCCTCACATGTATATGGAGTAACTCCGCCCTTGGATCTGCAATCATTGTACATAAGATACCAAACTATTGTCATGTGCACTGTGTGAAATTGCCTTGAGTAGAAAATCATCCACATCTTCACGGTCTCTATTTGTGCTTGAAAGGAAGGCACTATTTTCAGGCTCACATTTCAGGCAGTTAGGAATCAGATCATGATTCAAGCGGTTGACGATTCAAGCAGTTGTCTATGGTGGGATCTAATGGCTAAAATTATTTCAATCGTCTAATAGTGATCAAACGATGTGGGTACAAAGTGGCAGCCTAATGGAGTTCTTCTGAGAGGAATTCCTTACGACATAATTATTTAACATAACATATAAAGTTATATATATATATATATATATATATATATATATATATAACATAGCATGTAACATAACTATAACTATAACTATAATGAGAGCTTGGCGGAAGACTCAGACAACGGTGGGAGCAACCTGACAGAGGACACCCGACAAAGCGATGCAGAAGCGGACAATGCGGCTCACTCAGCTTTAGCCAAGCAAACTGATATGGTCTCCACTTCGACTCTGGAGTTGGCCCCCCAGCTCTCAAAGAGGGATATCGAGACCATGTCCGACTATGGTTGTTTCGTAATTAAGGAGAATCCTCAACAGGAAAACCATGACACCCAGAACTGGTAGCTGCATCTCCTTGGCGCTCCTATTTTTTAGTTTATATATGCTCCTTTATAGTTTTTATGTCTATATTTATCTCTTCCTACAAAATTTGTCACTCATGTTTATGCTAATGACTAGTTTACCCTTGAAGGGTAACCCATTTTTTGAATTTCTGAACTCATCAAGGGTTGGTTTCCCCCTGAAGGGCAACCCATATTTTGACTTTTTGAACTTTCTTCATCCAACAGGGATTAGCTAAGCCAACAACCCCTCTCGTGAAGTATGATTGTAATTTTTTACATTATAATAGAAATTAGCGTAACTTACAAAAAAAAACTATAACTATAACTATAACTCATAAATATATAATTATAAATACAACTATATATATTTAACTATTATAAATTTATAACATCACATACATACATACATACATACATAAAACATAAGATAATTCTATAATTATTTATCATAACATAAAGTTATTTGACACACACACACATAAGCATTACATAACATAGTGTAACATGTACATTGTGCATAACTATAACTATAACATTTAACATAGCATAATATTTAAAACATAACATATATATATATATATATATATATATATATATATATATATATATATAAGTTCATGTTTCAACAATGTATCATTGACAGATACATTAAATCCACCATGAAAAGTGTATTTGGTGTAGTGAATAAAAGCATTTAGGCCATTTTCTAATTTGTACCATATTACTTCATTATGCGTGTGTTGCACAAGAAAGATTGTCTTCATGTGCTTGCACCTAGTACATGTCATGTGTCAAAGTCAAATATTAAGAACTTAAAGTCTATTGTAGTATTTGGTTGGCAAGAAATTTTATTTGTTTCACAAATATGGTTATTTCATTTTTTTAAATATATATATTATACCTAGTTAGGACTTTAGGCTAAGATTATTCTTCTTGAGTTTAGAAATGATTTTTTTTTCAACATTTGTTTCTTGGATTAGTTTATATGTATTATATGTAATATGTTGAGGCATCCCATATGTGTGCTCCAACTATAGGTCATCACAATGCGAGAGGTTTTGTTATATGTGATCGGGCTCGAGATAAGTCATGTAGCCCACCAAGAGTTCATGTTCCCCTTGTATATCATACCACTAATGTTGGTCGGAGTGTCAGGGGTAGTCTTTTTGTATCCATTGATGAGCATGATACATATAGTAGAAATTCTTCCCCTATTTCACGTACACCTCCTGTATTTTGAAATCCTATTTAAACTTTGTGTTTATGTCATGAAATTGTATCTAATTTTTAAATTTTCTTCAACTAATGTGTTTGACTTTAATGTATATGTTATTGTGCTTCTAGTTTGTTAATTATATATATGTTAAATTATGTTTATGATTTGCATGCCCTCAATGATCTGAATCTGAGGATTAGAGTGCCACATCGATCCCTTCGTGGGATGATTCTATAACTCATATCGCATTGGAGGATGTTATGACCCATCATACATAAATCACAATAGAGATAAAGAAGATATCTACCAATTCACTAACTCAACCTGCATTTTCTTTGATGTTGGATAGAATTAATAGGTTGATCAAGACATACCGGACTCTGGGCCCACATAGCCACATATTATAGTTCATACAAAGGATCAAGAGGCATGAGGTTAGAGGCCCATATTATTGGGAGATGGTGAAAGAGGCCACCAAGTACATTGATGTTCGTGGAAAGTTGTTCAACATACCTCCAGATCTCCCTGCTAGACATAAGGTTAGATTCCACTGAAATATTTTAGGAATATTAATGCAACCCCTTTTATGTAAGATATATTCATTGGAGCTTGGGGCTAGTTCCCCCACCATGACCAAGTCATCATTTATTTTTCCAAGAAATTATATGCAAATTTCGAGTTAAATATGAGGTTTGATTACACTGATACTGGATCTCATTATTATGGACCCATATTGGGATGTACCTATGAGTGCGAGGGGGATCGTAGGAACCTTGGGAATATACCACCACCTTCGATATTCTTTCCACTACCATCTCGGAGCTCAGTATTACTAACAAAGATAGAGAAGTTATCACAACTTGGTGGTGAGACGTAGGAGACTATTGTAGACAACATGTGAACATCATTGGATAGTGTGCATGTTGCATTGGATGGAGAGATTAGGAGGCCATCGAAATTGCCTCATGACCCACAAGTTACCTTATATGATGATTCATTTCTTGTGATTTTACCCTTTGAACAACTTTTAACATATGCATGTATGTATCCTGATGCAATTCGTGAGACTTGGAGGGTGCATGTGCTATGTGACACATACTAGGTACATATATATACAGAACTTTTGACTCTTATTGTCAAATTGTGCATAATTATTTATATTCAAATTTATAGTTTGTATTAGATTGCATATTTATATTCATAAGTTCATGAGAGAATGTAGACACATCCCAGCTACATGTATGATCTTATGAGGTCATCGGAGAGGGCAGTTGATCACCTAGGGTATCCTTGACCAGGTTATGTTTCCACGGATTCTCCTCCACCTTATATGTTCACTAATGTGGAGGAGAATGACTATTTACAACCACATGGACCAAGAGCTGAGGTAAACGTTTTTATTCCTATGCTCTTAACATTTTATTTTTTAAGTTACACATATATGTTAATTACTTTGTAGACTAATTATAATTTTTCCTTACCATTGTGTACAAAAATCTATATGCAGAGTGTCATTGATGCCATTTTTATGTGGAGAAATGAGTGGGATGTTTGGTTTAGAGGAATCGATGATGTGGTTCCATCAATGCAGGCCTGATTCATCGAGCCACAGGCAAGGTAGCACCAAACCCAAATTCATGATCATACCGATGTCTTATCTAACTTGGATTTAGACTCAAATGAGGTTAGTAGATTCATGTATATGTAATTAAAAATGTGGTTCAATATCATTTTTTCCATATTGTTTATTTTTCACAAGTAAATATCTAATTAGTTTGAATTTGAATGTGTTATATTGCAATACTAGCTTAAGGACACTTACTTTGCGGGACAAAACTCACATAGGAGTTCTGATGGTATTTAGAGTGTCATAATCTGTATATTCCTAGGCTCATTTCATAGGGAACATTCACATTTGTGATACAAAATTTATACATTTTCATACATGGAAATTTTATGGATATACATCATGGACATTATTTTAGTTTAGGAATGCTTATTATTTCAAATTAGGGATGTTCATGTGATCTTTGTAATTTGTATATATTTTCATATGGATATTTTATTGATACATGTATTGACTATTTCATTTTATGGATTTGTATTAATCTTGTTTATGGATGCTCATTAATTTCTGAATCTTATGGATTTGTTAAAATTATTTGAATAATTTAATAATTTATCTATATACTATAACTTCTATTAGTAAAATATAAGTTCAATTTTGATTTCCAATTTCATTGACTAAGAAAATAAGTACAATCTTAAGTTATGATGCACGTCACTTTGATACTTAAAATGAAAAAAAAAAATATCATGTATAAATTAAATATTGAATATGGAAACAATTCTAATCATGCTTCATATTGGCTTGTAGAAAGTTCCTTTTGGTGCAATCAACATGTATGTTATTACAATTCAATTTTAAAAATAAATTATTTGAATTACAAATTCATATATATATGAAATTTTTTGTGACCCACCCATATACCATTGCATGGGAAACTTTTTTAAGTATTTCAATCAATTTCTTATCTCAAGGTTCAATTAAAAAATACAAATAGGATTGAAATAAGTTTTATTCAATTTTAATATTAAAAGATATCATGTAAACAACAAAAAAGTTTTATTCAACATTTTTTATTTTGATATTATCTACAAGATCTTAGTGATAACATAATATAAGTCAACTCTATTGAAACTTAATACATAGGTCAAAAAACAATATATGGAAACATTTCTATAATTTTATATAATGTTATCAACTTTCCCAAATTTACTAGTTATCCAAGTATTGCAATCAATTCCTTATGACGGAAATAAGTTTTATTCAAATTTTAAAAACTAAAATATGATTGAAATAAGTTATATATTCAATTTTAAAAGATGTGGAGATGTAAAACTTACAAATACAAGTTTTATTCGATTTTTTTTAGGTTATATACAAAATCTTAGTCATAATGCATGTCGTCAATAATTTTTTTTTTCTTAAACTAAAATCAATGCACAATGTTAAACTAATTTCCTTGAAATTAATGTACACTCTGTATCTAGCTACATCATTTATAATAAATCAACATCTTCACTAAAATCAATACATCTAATGCAAGCAATCAAATAGGATGATAAATCAACATCTACACTAAAATCAATGCATCTAATGCAAACAATCAAATATGATTAGAAACCAACGTCTACACTGAAATCGATGCATCTAATGCTACAAGAAATCAAATAGGATTAAAAATCAACATCTACACTAAAATCAATGCATCTAGTGCTAGCATTCAAATAGGATTAGGAATCAAAATCTACACTAAAATAAATGCATCTAATGCAAGTTCAATCAAACAAGATTATAAATTAACATCTTTAATGAAATGAATGCATCTAATGCAAGTAATGAAATAGAATTAGAAATCAACATCTATACAAAAATCAATGCATCTAATTTTCAAGAAATAAAATATGATTATAAATTAGCATTTTTACACTGAAATCAATGCATCTAGTCCAAGTAATTTTCTTCCCTTTCTCTCCCCCCTCTATCTATACCGATATCTCCCTCCATCTCTCCTTATTTGTCTCTCTATCTCACCCCCCAGAAACACATGCTCTCTATCTTCATATTTATCTATCTCTCACTTCCCCCACTGTCTGTCTCTTCTTCCCTCTCTCCCCCTTCCACCTATATCTTTGTCTCCCTTCGTCTTCCCTTCTTCATCTCTCTATATCACCCTAAAAACCTAAACATTGTTTCTGCATATATATCTATATCTCCCTCCCTCTCCCTCTCCCTATGCCTCTCTCTCTCTCTCTCTTCCCCTTCTCTCCCTTTGTATCCCCTTGTATCTCTCTTCCCTCTTACTCTCCTCTCTCCCCCTCTCTCAATATCCCTTGCCACTCCCTCTCTCTCTCGATCTCCCTTGTCACTCCCTCTCTCTCTCTCTCCACCTTTCTCTCTCTATATGTGTTTCTTCTTACTTCCCTCTCTCTCCCCGTCTAACTCCATATATCTCTTTCCCCCTCCAATTCCCTCTCTCTCTCTCTCTCCCTCCCTTTTCTAGACCTCTCTCTCTTCCTTTCTCTCCTACCTCCCTCTGTCTCCCCCCCCCCACGTCATTATCTCTCTCTCTCTCTCTCTCTCTCTCTCTCTCTAGCTTCACCCAGCATCTTTATAGATTATATCCCTCCCTCTCACTCTCTCTCCCCCTTCTCTTCATCTCTCCTTATTTGTCTTTCTATCTCACCCCCAAACATACACTCTCTCTCTCCATCTCTCCCTTGTCACTCCCTCTTCCTATCTCCACCTGTCTCTTTGTATATGTCTGGAGCTTCTTCAGTCACTATATTTTCCTCCAACACCATCTCTCGATCTCCCTCTCTTTCTCGTGCACTCTCTCCTCCTTTCTCCATCTCCATCTTTGTTTCACCCTCTCTCTCTTACCCTTCTCTCCCACTCTCTCTCCCTTTTATTTCAAAAAATTTAAAATATGAAGAAATATTTCGGTAATAATCACATTACAATGAACATTTTCGACGCGTTTCGAACCAACCAGTGTGGTTCATCATCAAGACTAGGTGACAATTAAAATACTTTGACAATTAAATTATTATATTTAAATATATATTTGTATTTTGATGTTGAACAACAATTTAATTTTTTAATATGATATATATTTAAAATGAAAGATTTCAAATGTATGATGTACATTCTCCTTGAGGGAAAATGATAATTTTCCATGGAAATATTATCTAAATTTTCAAAAATATTGTTCCAACTACCTCCATCAAAGATACATAGAAGATTTAGTAACTTCCAATTTAAAATCTTTAGGTTTAATTTCTTTAAAGGTGGCTTTAGGTTATGATTACTTCAGGATATTAAAAGTATTATATAATTTATTATATTAGATTTATAATAAAAAAATAAGGTTAAATAAAATTAACATATTTAGTGAGCTTGTATGACTTTTTTTGTGTTAATGACTCTTTTGTTGACACTTATGACGTATATCAACCACATTTATTAATGTGATTGTGCTAGAGTATATATTATAATATAAGAACTTTTATATTATATATTAATGTTAATAATATTATATTAATAAAAAAATAATAAATTTAATATTAACATTAAAATATATTAATATTAAATCTTTTGTAATAATATATTTTCATCATTTAATTTAATAATAATAACAATAATATTATTTTAATATTAATATTAAATTCAATATTTTTTTTTACATGACATGATAACAGAAATTCTAATCAGATTTGAAACTTTAAAATTAGGTAAAAACATAATTTTAGATCATTCAAAAATTAATTATAGAGGATCAATCGAGCCATAACGCTTGATCAAGCCCTATTAACCACATATATGGCTCGATGGAGGGTTTATGAAACCTTCGATCGAGCTATTTGAATTTTAAATTTATGGGATCGATCGAGTGATTTAAGCACTCGATTGAACCACTTAAGTCCTAAAATCGACAATTTCAACACCGTTTCTGCAAAATTTTCTGCAACACCATTTTGTACCCTCAGAGACTTAGGGTTAAATTTTTCCTTAAGTGGCGAAGTTTATCAAGTTGGATTCATGAAGGAATTATCTATCAATGACATATGAGCTTGACATATTGGAATTCATAGGATAGTTTCATCTAATTTCTTTTAAAAATAATTCTTGAAATTTTTTTGCACTGTTTTAAATAGGTTGAATAAAAAATCAATGTCATAAAATATAAATAACTTAAAAAATTTTAAAAAAATACTACTATCTTCATTCACAAGTCCTCTTTAAAAAGGCACTTTTGGTTTCTCAATTTATTTAGATAGTTGAAAAAAACTTACTTAAACACATACCTTTGCAAAATGTAATTAAAATATTACTTCACCAACTTCGAAAAATAATAAAAAATATATTTTTTCCTAAAAAAATAATTTTTTAATATGAAAATATTAGTTCTCTTGGTGCATATATATATATATAAATAAACATTTCATTTCATGAAAAATTGATATATTATATATTTTGCAAAAAATATCATTAATACAATAACATAATTTTCCACCAATTATCTTTTCATTTTGAATTAAGAAAATTTTCATTAGATAAAAAGAAAAAACTTGAAATTTGAAATTTTATTACCACATTTGCTTCAAAAATATAACCTTCTTCATATTTTCGCACCACAACAATCATTTTCAATTGACATTTCTAGTCCAACCAAACCACCATCAATTTAATCTTTAATTTTTAGAAATATTATGATATTGGAGATTATACTTACCAAATTTATTTAACTTTATCAAAAATTGAGTTTTATAAAAGACATACACTGCAATTTATTATATGTCGCTTATTTTTATTGAGTGATTTATTTTGCAAATTTCGTTACATTATATCATTTTATATGGTGAAATCTTAAAAAAGTTATGATAAGATACAATAAGAATTTTTAGTTTTAATAACGTCATAATTTAATTTAATGACGAGGATGATGAGATGCCGATTTTATTAATAATATATATATATATATATATATATATATATATATATATATATATATATATTATTTCATAAAATTATATGTATTTTAACTTATTATTTGTGTTAGAATTTTATAGTTAGTTTTTTTTCATTATTATATTCAATTATTGGTAATTAAAAAATTATAATAATTATATAATATTTTTCTTTATATTGTCAATAAGGTTAGAAATCAATATTTATTACAATTAAATTATAAGAATATGATAAAATGTGAATCTTATCACAATTTAATTATAATTATAAAATATGATAGTTGCTATTAAAATTAAAGGTGAATATAAATTCTAAATGAATTTGATAAAATAGTTGGTAATAATTTAATTTAATATATATTTTAGGAAAAATGAGAATTTTATTTTAAATTTTTAATAAACTAATTATATAAATCATTTGGATTCCATTTTTGTAATGATGATTACATGGGCAAGAAAAAACAACTTGCAAATTATAAATTCAATTAATTTAAATTTTAAGAAATATATATTTCTTTTCCATCAATATATTTAATTTAATTTGAATATTAAAGAATATATCTTTCTTTTCCACCACTACATCTAATTTAATTAAACATAATAGCAAGATAATTAAATCTTCACGATTTCCTTTTCAATCAAAATTTGTAGAACCATTAATAATCTTTTTGTATAAATATAATAAGTTGTTATTTTTCAGTAGATCGGTATTCTTAAATGGTTTCATTAAACTAAAAGTATATACTACAAATGATAAGATAAATCACATTATTAAAAAAAAATATTTGAAAATTATAATGAGATTTCTTATTTAAATTATATATATTATATTTTTTATTAAAATAAAAAATACAATTATTTGCCAAATTACATTCTTAAACGAAATTTCTTTAAAAATAAAACTTTTAATATAAAATATTACCATAAAACTTATATTTAACTTGATAATAACCTTTCTCAAAAATTCTTAATCTTTTTTCTTTTAATATTATCCTTAAAAATTCGAGCTCTGTTCAGGGAGTCGACTGGGTGGTGGTATGTTCAAAACCTCTTTTCTTTGCTCATTATGGATAATCTCGCTACTGCTCAGAAGTGTGGGTGGTTTATTTTGCGTGATCATATAGGTAATGTAATTTCTGAGTTGGATATGCCGGCTCAACAAAGAGTGGAGCCATGTTTCAGGGACCCCTGCATTCAGGCAACCGCTCACAAAAATGGTCTTTCCAAAATTGATCTAAGTAGGGAGTTTAAGAGTCTGTTTGTCAGAGTCAGTCTGGTCATGCATGCAGATGTCTCTAGTAATTCCCCTAGGTTGTGGTTGTGGAATTTAGATCTCAGTCGCAGTAAAACAGCTGTTTATTGCATTGCTCTCATCTGCATGAAGTATAAGCCTACCAATTCAAACCCTGGGTCTATGAATGAGCCTCAGATGTCAATTGTAGTAGCGAATAGGACCCTTTTTCATTCTGTGTCTATGATGCAGAAGAACTCCAATTGTATTTTGAAATTGACCGCAAGGACTAGTGCTTTCAGTAAGGTTAAACCTGCTCCTCATCTGTCACCGTGACAGAAAGTTGTCGACCAGTGATTAGGAATGAAGGCAGCAACCTTCGTCTCTTTATTATTAATCAAATGGTAAGGTGAGCGTGAGTTGGATAATTTGGCGGGATTATAGAACTGCTCAAGTTGTTTAATAGCGTATTCAGGCATATAAGGAGGGAAAAAATGAACGTAAATAAGACAATCAATGGGGAGGGAAGACGGAATTAACAAAGAGAAAATCAAAAGAAAGGCAACAGGCAATCATTTAGGAAAGGATGAAGCACTACTGCATGAATAGTTGTGTTCAAAACAGTATGGGGACAGGTGAAGTGGGGGTTGAAAAAGAGTTAATAGAACGAGAAGATATTGCGTTGAAAAGAGAAAAACGCTAATTTCATCGCTGAAGTGACGAATACAGAGGGTAAGCATAATAATGTTTTGTGAATATTCACTTATATTGGACATAAATGTCATTATTAAAAACCATACAAGCTATCCCCGTGCAAGCATGGATATAATAAAGATGAAATAAGAATATGGATAAACTTGGAAGAATGTACGGATTGACTTTCGCTATCAAAGGTCACCATCTCCAGGGCAGACAGATGCACATTGGGTAGACTGACAATGTACATGGAAAAGCAATTACAACAGAAAAACATTAGAGTGGACATATGAGTCTGTTGAAAGACCACCACTGTTTCAAGTTCTGATGCTTAGTTTCTCTTTACTGATGTTGAATGTTTATAGGATTATGCTATATAATTAAAAGACAGCAGTTAGAAAGTAATATTTTGGAACAGTTAGCTAATGTAGGACATAGAACAATGAAACTTTTCCAGTTTTGGAACGCATTTCATGCTTATAGATGGCCAACAGACCTGGTTTCCTTTGGGCAGGTTGAGGCTACAGTTGAAACTTTCATTTTTGTAACCTGCTTTTCAATGGAAAATAGTCAATAGAATGGACCTACGATATTTACAAAAAAAAAAAAAAAAAATATTATCCTTAACTTGATAAATACCTTCCTCAAGATTCTTTAATCTGTTTATTTTTGATCTGGTAAGTGCCGATGTGATTTAAAATTCTTCCTTCTGTGAATGGAACGCTTAATTGAAGGTACATAATGGCTTCACATACAATGTGTTAATAGTGATTTCCATATTAATTAAAATGTATTATCGATATTTCTATGAATTTACCATAAATTTATGAGGCACATTTTGTATATGAAAAAGTTTCTTCTCAATCTTTTATTTACAAAAATAAAATATATATGGAAAAAATCATAGAATAAAATGTTTTATAAACTAATGATATGCTTACAGATAACATCACAAATTTCAAATCTTACGAGTAACATCACAAATTTGAATTTCTTTTGTTATCGAAATATGGGATTCCGCAGTAGTGATTAGAATTTATAGTGTTTTTTAAATTTTTAACGAAGTTTGTTAAGATTTAATTTAACTACGTCCACCGTATAGATTAGGTTTTAGGTTGGAATATGGGATTCCTTGGTATAGATTACGTTTTATAGCGGTTTGTTTTTTTTTTAAGCAAAGAGATTAAGATTTAATTTAATTATTCAATTGTTTTATTTATTTTTGTTAAAATTTAATTAAATGATGAAACTGAGATTCAGTTTAATTATTAAATATTTTTATCTGTTATGTAAATTTAAGTCATATAATTTTTAACAAATTTTTAAATTTTAGTTATTTAAAATGTATTTTAAAATAAATAAATTTTAATTTTAACAAAATTTATAATACATTGAAATTTTGAAAAAAAAAAAAAAAATCTAAATTTCAAAAAATTTAACAAATTAAAAAAAAAAAAACCACCGAAAAAATATCTCAAATAATCAAACGACACTCGGTATTTCACTTTACATTTTTTTTGTTTTTTAAGCGAAAATTTCCTTTGGATATGATTTATAAAGTGAATTTATACTTTGGATTACTAGACTCATTCTCATTCTCACACATTTACTTTACTCACATGTGATTTAGAGAAGGAATCGACCCTCCATCTTTAGACTCACACACATGCTTTTCCAACATAGATGTGACTTAGATTGTGGCCCAAAAGAAATCCACTCTCCATATTTCTACAAAATGGAGGTTGTTATAATCCGTTGTAACTAACACAGGTCGCATCCAATCATCCTTGTTGCAGAGCCGTTAGGCAGCAGGTCACAATCGTAGGAGTTAAATCAGGTCACAAGCTCCAATAACTACACCAAATATTTGGCAACTCATAGCATGTGCAAACCGAATATGCCATGTGAGGTTGGGTCTACGAATCATTGTGGTTATGGACTTTGCAGTGTTAAATGTTTCATGTCGGAAATGTGGGCCGTGAGGAACTGGCCTACGTTACAGATCCTCATGATAGAAATATTTGGTGCTACAAGACCCCCAAAGTCTTTCTAGTGCCTATAATGCCTATTGCAGAGGCTATAGTTTTACTTAAAGTTTACTGTTCTTATAAGTAAATTGTGTATGGAATTATTTTTGTTTGGGATTGGACCACAAAATTGGTATAGATTTTACTTAAAGTTTGTTGTTTTTTTGGAAATATTTTTGTTTTGAATTCGACCACAAAATTTATATAGAATTATTCATATTTCAGATTGAATCACAAAATCTGTAAAATAAAACTTTCTCATTAACCATTGGACCACATTCTTGAGACTAAAAACATTCTTAGTCTCAATATTATGGACTGTGGAGATGCAGATTTGGATGCTCCATGCATATGTATAATGCTTTCATCTAAAAATATATCTTATAAAATAACATAGCAATGATCCCTCTTACTTTAACTTTGTTTTCTCAATCTTCTTCTCATGCTTACATCGTATGGATCCTTGATGTTCATCTCATATTTACATCATATGGACGTGGCAGGGGTTGAAATTTTCGAACTTGTTTGCAATGCTGGAGGCTGCCCCACAGGGTGGTTAGTATCTTATTGTTGTCATACATGGTTGTCATCTACTCCACAAAGTTTCTGCATCCATCATTATTCTTCCTTCGGTACACTAGCTTCTGGGGCGAATTTCTGTGAACTTATTGCGGCTGGTGAAACAGTTTCGAATAATAGATTTATTATTTTATGGTTTTTTTTCAAATTTAGTTCTTTCGTAAGAGTCAAAGCTGGTCTTTTTAGGGACTATTAGCTAGGTAATTTTAGGTGGTAGAATTTTCTTTAAACAACAGTAATATTCCATTTACATTTAATAGCTATTTGCATTCTTAGTTTGGTAAGTTTTGTCATTCTCATTCGGTAAGTTTTAACATTTAATATTAAAAGTTTCATTAACGTATAACTTAATAATTTTATATATATATATTATCTAATAAATAATATTTTTAATATTTCAAGATTTAAAATTTGAAAAAAAAAATTCAAATTTTTTATTAAAGATTTTTTAGTGTAATTTTTTTTTCTTAACTCAAAAATATTTCTATGGTTTCAAAACTTGAATCATAATCAAAGAAGATTCATAATTAAATTAGATTATTAGCTGCAATGCAGCATAGTCTTTACCTCTACCACTAATTAATTGATTAAGGTAGTTTAGGGTCTTTGTTTTGTTGTTAATAAAAAATGCTCCATTTCCACAATCATTTTCACAATTTATCATTATTCCATAATTATTATTGGTTTCAAACATATCAATAAAATTGTATCTATAGATATTTTAAAATAGTCATTTTGGCATTTATTTGGTGAATTGACGTGTAATCAATAGACCATATGAGTGCTTAATACCATTTATTTTTTGTAAAAAATTCAAGAATATGCACAAGTCTCTATAGCTAGTATCTATCATAACAAATTATGCACAAGTCTCTATAGCTAGTATCTATCATAACAAATTGAAATGATCTACAGATCTCCTTCGCACACTTCTATTCACAAATTTCTTCCACATAATGGAAGCTTCATTCACATCTTCACACTTTACATATGTGTATTGATTAATCATAGTAAACACATTAAGAAGATCATATTTATCGATATTATAAAATAGTTTTCTCGTTTTGTATTCCGCAAATCTACATGTAATCAACACACTTGTAAACAACCCAAGAAGATGCATAGGGGTCTACAATTAGCATCTGTTATAGTATATTGAAATGATATGCTATGCACAATTGTTGTGCACATTGCCTCATTTTCCAACAATATTTTGGCGATTATGGGATGTAAAAGAATAATCAATATGAATCAAGACATCATAATATCTTAATTAAGGCTTAATTCTATGATTAATAGATACCTTTTCATATCTTAATGAAAAGTACTACTGAAATCATAAGTATTTATAGGAGAGTAATGGTAAAATCGTTATATATTTAGAGCTTATGTGAATTCAAGCCTATTGATTTTTTAGTGGTTCTTGTTTATTGTTTCATGTTTATTCGTGCTACAGAGTTGTCACGTTCTTATGTTGTTTAGAGTAGGAAGAAATTGTAACAGGTTCCTCTCATCTAAAGGTTGTTCATGTTAGAATGATCAAGGGAACATAGTCGAATGAAATATGGACACTTGTTCAGAACCTAGAAATGAAATGGAGAACAAATTCCAAGTATTCTTGTTTAACCATTGCAGAAAGCAGCATGGAACAATATACATCACTCAGTAAACCCATATTTTTTCTGATATCAACTAACAAAGTTTAGTATATTGAAAGGAAAGAAGTAAAAATTACAATTAGAATATCTTTGAAACTCATAGCTTATAGATTCTCTTTATGGTAGGAGAATTCATAGTATTGTTTGTCTTGTCTCCTCAGTTATCATCTTATTGCGAACAAGGACGGTGAATAAATTGAGAGACATTTGCAATGCAATACAAAAAGAGACAATTGTTTCTAACTATAGTTTGTTCAATGCTCAAAATAATATCCATTAAAGATAAGAAATTAGTTAATGTGGTGACAATAGCTCCCATATTTGTTATAGAAAAATATATATGTGTAAAGAACTTAGTAAGAGATTTTTTTTTAATTAGGTTATGTACGCATGAAATGAGATTTCTGAAACAATGTAACCATAATCATCACTTCAACAATACTTCCTTAGAATTGATGTGGGTAGATCTCTATTTTCTACATCAGTTAGTTAGAAAAAATCACAATGAATACAATAAAGCATCAATTTTTATATGTCCAAATTGCATGAATCATGGGTTTTTTCCCTTCTAATTGCATGTAATCTAGTTACTACTTATTAATTTTTCTATTCGTGTTTGTGTTAATACTGAAATTGAAATTATTACAGAAATATAATGATTATGTATTAATTGTGATTTTTCCATTGTAATTATTTCTCAGTATTTTTTCAATATGAATTTGTGGGCTTTGCACAATTTATAAATTTTCACCTTCATTTTTTGCACGATGTATCAACAGTAGCAGTGGCAAGAGATGATATGCAAATATTAATATTGCATTATAATTCTAAGACAGGTTGTTGGGAATCTCGTTATTTCATTGGTACGAATTCTTCCCAAGGAGGTGCAGAGATGCCATTCATTGTGCACAGTGTGGAGGTGCAGAGAAGAAAATAACAATAGATGACATAAATGATTGCCAAAGCGAAGCATTCTTGGCTAACGAAAAAACATGAACCTCATATTGCTTTAATAAATTAATCCCCCATCTCCGCACTCCGCAAATTGCAGTGCGACAAAAAACCATTTCATTATTATCTATTAATATCTAAAAATATATATGTTAATCATAGGATCAAGCCTTATTTAAGGTTTTAATATTTGGTAATCTAGGCTTCGGAAATTTTATATGTGTGGAGGGGTAACGTATACGGAGATGTAAAATAGAGGGAACTAAGGTTTTGTCACACATATCATTCTTCCACATATCCTTCCAATCTACTAGAAAGGATATTGGATGTGAAGCCATTTTTATGTGTGTATTCACTCAATAAATGCTAAATATACTATTTTATAATGTTGATCAATTTGTTAAAAACAAGTAATCATTACATAATGTGTCACAGTAAATGTTATTAAGCATTGAAAATATCTCTTGATTACGTATCATTTCATTTAATAAATGCTTACATTAATGGGAAAGGGAAATAATCAAATACACAAATAAAGTTAGCGAAATATTTTAAAATCAGGAAAATATTTTTTGTTTTATTTATCGAAAATATGGGGAAAACAAGTTTTTACACATAGAGAAGAGAAATGGTTAAATCAGTGGTGATCTACATTCGGACATAAGGTATAACCAATGAATTAAAGAGAAAAGGAGAAAAGATCAGTGGTGAAAAGGTTCGTGGTTTTTGAGTCTTATACTCATGTGATGAAAATGAACAATGGTATGTACATGTGTTATTTCATCATTTATAGTATTGTTGCATGTTTTTTTTTTCTTTATTTCACTAATTATATATTTTTTATTCTTCTTGTTGGAATTTTATATAATTGGTAAGATTCACAAACGTTTTTACACATTGTTTTATAGTGGAAACATTTTTACACTTAAAACTAAGTATTTCCAATTGTGTAATTTATAATTAAAAAATTAAAAATTAAAAAGATTTATTTAATGTGTTTAAATATAATTTACAATAGACTTCGCCTATAATATTTGGATAGACATCACGATGGATCAAAATATTGTAATTCTAAGCATAAATTATTAATTTATAACTATATTTTATTAATATATCAATCTAAATATACTCATATTATCTCCTTCCTCAAATTACATTGTGAGTATCAATCTAAAATAAATCACAAAGTGATAGAAGATGGAGAAGTAAAATCATATATGTGTTATATATGTGTACTAAAAGGCCTACTACAACCATCATAAACGTTTTTCAATATAGTAAAATAACCTCCCTTATTTTCACTTATATGCAACATATCTCCATAAATATAATTACAGTTTAAAACATGTTGTACAATATCTATGATAATAAGGATTCAAGGTCCCAATCCTTATCAAATATGAAAATGAGAAGAATATAACCAAAATGAGAAAATAGGGAATTTGGAAACAACATTGAAGATTTATTCTAGATTTAGATACTTATTGGTTTATTAATCAGTTCACATGTTTTTTCCTCAAGTTTATTTCAAAATCAATATAAATCATGTAGTGGTAAATCTATGAGGACTTCAACAAAAAAATTATGTATTAATATGTAAGATTAAATTCTTGACATGAGAGTTGTTAGCATTGGAATCAACACTTGGAATGCTTCAAGTGCTTGACCAATCACATCTTACACTCCATGGAAATTTAATGATTTGGATTATATAATTGGTAGGTGGTTTAAGATATCAATCACTGACAAGGGATTTCAGTCAAATTCACTGTCACACCAATGAGGGTATTTAGACCTGATATGGTAGCAAAAGATAAGTTTGTAGCTTATGGCAGGAAGAAAGTATGGAAAAATAGAAGGGACAATGGGTTTACAAGGAAAAAATCCATTGCTTTGATGAAAAATAGCACAAGAACTAGGTTGAAAATATATCAATAAGAGAAGGCTATCTCAAGACTTACAATATAACTTATTGAATATCATGAAAAGTTACTCTCTTAAGGAATGCACTCTAAACAATCATTATGCACATCTCATCAAGAAATCTCACTAAGTAAGACTCATAAAAGTTAAGTAAGATGGATAAAATTTGAGTCTTACTTAGTGAGATTTCTTGATGAGATGTGCATAATGATTGTTTAAAGAGCATTCCTTAAGACAGTAACTTTTCATGATATTCAATAAGTTATATTGTAAGTCTTGAGATAGCCTTCTCTTATTGATATATTTTCAACCTAGTTCTTGTGCTATTTTTCATCAAAGCAATGGATTTTTTCCTTGTAAACCCATTGTCCCTTCTATTTTTCCATACTTTCTTCCTGCCATAAGCTACAAACTTATCTTTTGCTACCATATCAGGTCTAAATACCCTCATTGGTGTGACAGTGAATTTGACTGAAATCCCTTGTCAATGATTGATATCTTAAACCACCTACCAATTATATAATCCAAATCATTAAATTTCGCTAGAGCGTAAGATGTGATTGGTCAAGCATTTGAAGCAGTCCAAGTGTTGATTCCAATTCTAACAGCTCTCATGTCAAGAATTTAATCTTACATATTAATACATAATTTTTTTGTTAAAGTCCTCATAGATTTACCAGTACATGATTTATATTGATTTTGAAATAAACTTGAAGAAAAAACATGTGAAATGATTAATAAACCAATAAGTATCTAAATCTAGAATAAATCTTCAATGTTGTTTCCAAATTCCCTATTTTCTCATTTTGGTTATATTCTTCTCATTTTCATATTTGATAAGGATTGGGACCTTGAATCCTTATTATCATAGATATTGTACAACATGTTTTAAACTACAATTATATTTATGGAGATATGTTGCATATAAGTGAAAATAAGGGAGGTTATTTTACTATATTGAAAAACTTTTATGATGGTTGTAGTAGGCCTTTTAGTACACATATATAACACATATATGATTTTACTCCTCCATCTTCTATCACTTTGTGATTTATTTTAGACTGATACTCACAATGTAATTTGAGGAAGGAGATAATATGAGTATATTTAGATTGATATATTAATAAAATATAGTTATAAATTAATAACTTATGCTTAGAATTACAATATTTTGATCCATCCTAATGTCTATCCAAATATTATAGGCGAATTTTATTGTAAATTATATTTAAACACATTAAATAAATCTTTTCAATTTTTAATTTTTTAATTATAAATTACACAATTGGAAATACTTAGTTTTAAGTGTAAAAATGTTTCCACTATAAAACAATGTGTAAAAACGTTTGTGAATCTTACCAATTATATAAAATTCCAACAAGAAGAATAAAAAATATATAATTAGTGAAATAAAGAAAAAAAAACATGCAACAATACTATAAATGATGAAATAACACAAGTACATACCATTGTTCATTTTCATCACCCTGATTATCTTCCTCGCTTGGCATCATAACATTATTTTTCTCAAAAATATGTTTATATCTAGGGTTGTGTCTTAATACAAGCCAAAAATCCCTATCCAACACATTTGGGTAAAAAACACTTGGTTGCAGTGTTTGGGGAAAACACAAGGATCCCTACCTTCATGCCACATATTTCTAGAGTTGGTAGATATTAGTCCATTATCACGATTTTCCTTTACATTACTCTGATCAAAGGTTTCCCACCCCTTGCACCTAAACATAACTCATTGGAACAAAGAGAACTCCACTTGAATGATCTCTTCTATCATTCCAATGTAACCTAATGCCCCTTCTATTAGGTTTTGATTGTGGCTCCTAGCACAACTAGATTGGTCGAACTCAACATCCACTCCACAGTCTTGTGTCATGCATCCATCATCAACATCCTCCATGTGAAAATGATGTCCATATCTCCACATAGATGGGAACAAATGCACCTATAAACTCGAACATAATTAAAATATAAAATATAAATGTTAAAATTCAATGGTGCATTGTGAAGTTAAAAATTTACATAAATATATTATTACCAAGTTGTTGCACCCAATCCCTATGTTTAGCACATCCTCTTCAGTAGGTAACAGCCAAATGCATTGTATTTCTCTTTGACCTGATTAACAACCCAATTGTTAGCGAATTTAACTTGCATATTTTATTTTAAATGACCAAGATAAGGAATGCTTATACCATTCAACCATTTGAACTCTTTCCTGTCACTCTCCCATTTTCTCCTCTTATGTTCATACAATGTGACCCACAGTTGTGTCGCTTCCATATTGTAATCAATGAATTTTTCGATGGCTTCAATTTATGAATTCGTTGATGATATCAAACCAACATATCTAGTACATATGAGATCAAAATATGCATTAATATGAAGTTCAGTGTGAATATTCACTATGTAGAAATTTGACCAATGATAAGTCACTTACTCTTTATCATGTGCCTCTTTGCATTTGTTTAGAGAATCTCCCCTTCTCTTTTTTCTTCATCCCTTTTTTCGTCTCAAATCATCGCACCTAGTGTGTTTTCAATATGATTTATGTACTCACTGGCATAATAGAAACACTCATATGATATTTACCCATCTTCCATAGATCCCTCAGGTTTTTCCATTTTTCAAACAAACCTTTCAATTTTATCATGTACATCTCTAAGAAAAACATCCAACAACAAGAAAACACTCCAACTAATTCAAGCTTGACCAAGTTACAATTATTACAACTAGACTATGTTATTGAATTGTGTAGCTTGGGAGGTACTCCACAAGCCTGGTGAGATGGGTTTGTGTGATTTTGGTCACAAAAGGCTTTGTGGGAAAAGAAGTCAAGAAAAGGGATTTTGGACCCAAGATGGGGTTTATAATCTAAAAGAAAATTAAAAAGGACAATTAATATTTCCTAAGGTCTAAGTGGATAAAATCCGTAAGTTCTAGAGGCTTCTTAAGAGGTCTAGGAAAAACTATTTAAGGAGTCCTTAGGATGAAGGAACTAACATCAAGTGAAAAGGAGCTCATTTTATTAAGGGGACAAAGAGAGATGTAGTCCTAAAGAGGCCATGATCGTTAGCATGTCTAGCATTTATTAAGATGACTTGGTATGCTTTGGCATGGTTTAATATTAAACTTATTTTAGATAAATTATTGGAAGGTATAATAGAAGTAACAGAGGATGATTTGACACTTATAATACACTAACACTTGGAACTTGACACTTATTTCCACCTAATGTTGGTGTGCATAACATGCCCCTCCTAGAAAATGTAAATTGATGACTTATTAACCCTACGATGTGTTAATTTCCTTGTAGTTTAACTTGTTTCTCCTTTTTGATGCCTTGATAGTCTCTGGCATGTATCGTCACACCCTTGCACATCTTGGCATGCATTAGCACTATACACATCTTAGCATATTTGACATGCCTTTGAAATATCTAGCATATGTTAGCATTCCCTAGCATGCCTTGGCACAGAGGCCCTCACAACTAACCTTACATTTTTTCACGACTTGGGAACCCAATCAATTCCTTAGCTATTGTAGTTCATGTGACATTGGTATGCTTCAGCCATAACAACTTGATCAATTTCACCTACTACAAGTAGATTGTGCCTTGTTCACCTAAGAACTACCCATACCTCATCTTAGGCCACTCATGTCTAAGTTGAACTTTTCCCACTTAAGAACTTACCAAGACAAGGATCACATCTAGCCATGACCATAAAATAACTAAGCAACATAACTTACGTAGGCAACATTTCACATGTTTATCGAGTTCATATAAATAATAGAGCATTAACTGAGATTTTCCAATAACCAAAAGATAGACAACACACACAAGATATAAGTCGTCACAAGCCGAGTGCCCAAAAAATTATACACAACAATGTACAATATGCAATTTTCTAAAATAGTTTAAAACATGATCATTTGGCCAATGTGTGCCACATGTCATATAAAAATAATAGATAAAGGAAAAATAGTGTTGTGCCCAACACAAATTATCACTTTGTTTAAAATTGCTTTGTCGAGCCCCTTATCGCAATTGTAGGCTTACCTCTTGCAAATCCTATTATGAACTTCTTCTAACACACTTCATCCTTAGCATACATGAATTCACTAACACTCCCTGTCACACACTCTTATTTTTTAATTTCCATTTATTTTGACCTAGTTCTCCCATGTGATGCCTGGACATTCCTTAACACTCCTCAACATGCATTGAAATTTTCCAGCATGTGTTATCATGCCTTTTCATTCCTTGGCATGCCCTAACCCTTCCTAGTTATCATGCCCTCACAACTACCCTTGCTTAATTTTCAACTTGAGAACCCAACCAAGTCCTCGCTTGACTATGGGAGCTTAACCAAGTTATGATTACTACAATTAGACTATTTTTTTGAAGTGTGTAGCTTGGGAGGTAATCCACAAGCCTGGTGAGATGGTTTTATGTGATTTTGGCCACAAAATGATTTATGGGAAAATAAACCGAGAGAAGGGGCTTTAGACCTGAGATGGGGTTTAAAATCTAAAAGAAAATTAAAAAGAAAAAATAATGCTTCCTAAGGTCTAAGTAGATAAATTTCGTAAGTTCTAGAATTTTCTTAAGAGGCCTAGCTAGGAAAATATATTAAAGGAGGCCTTAGTATGAAGGCAAGAACATCAAGTGAGAAGGAGCTCATTTGATCCACATTTGATCAAGGAGGCCAAGAGACAGTGTAGTCCTAAAGTAGGTCAAGTTAGAGGGCTTAGTAAGCATTCCTAAAGGGAGGCCATCATCATCCACCAAGAGTAAGATCGTCATGTGAGGGTTCACAAGAATGTCACATACCTCAATGGGTTCGAGATAGGCAGTAGGATGGCATATTGTTGTTTCTCTTATGGCAGATCAAGCTCAAGAGATTCGACTCATAAGAATTTGGGCATGTGATTTTAGTGGTGTTTCTGTATTAAGGCCACATCAAATTTTGAAATAGTAGAGAGGGTTGAGACCCTACCTGGTGGTGGTTACTAGGTTGCAAGGTCTATGATAAATACCAACACAAATGGAGGAGGGTCTGCACTAGAATTTAGGGCTAGAATAGAAGTAGTCTCAGGTGTAATATTGACTGAGGTAACTGTAGTTTGAGGGTCATAGAGATCTAAAGTTAGGGTTAATATTTAGTCAAAGAAATGACCAGAATCTATGGATGCATATGAGCTAGGCTGAGTCTCTTATGGAGGAAAGAGTTGTCATTTTTGCTATGGTTGGATATGGTTTGTTCTAAAGCAATTAGAATAGAAGTATAATTCCCTATTTAGGGAGGTTTCCTAGCATGTTCAATCCACAAGGTTTCCTAGACTATGACAAATATGCATAGAAGAAGAGAGGTTGTGACCCTTAAAGAGAGGTTTATCTCTAAAATATATACCACGAATTTGGAAGATGGTTTGCAAAAGCATGTGCGGAGATGGAAAATCCAAAGGAAGGTGGAACTTGAGTAGAATATGGAGCAGAAGAAATGTGCCATATGAGGAATGGATTGACATGAAGAGGAGTTGATTTTTTTGGACTATCCATAGAGTTTTGGACAAATATCTGAAGCAACCTATAAATAGTTAGTCAATGGACTATTAATGGATGATTTTCGACCCTAGTTCTTTCATCTACAAATTATTAGAAGGATGATAAGATGAGTAGTTCAAATTTGTTCATAGATTGGACAACAAAGAAATTGGTACACAAGAATAATGATTTTGAGAGGACTCAAATCACTATTAGTTGGCATATTTGAAGAGCCCTAGATGAGGGCATTGTTGTGGGCACTAGATCAGTAACATAATTTACTATGGTTGGGAAAATTGATGGCATTCCAAGTACAATTGCAGGGTTGTTAGGTGTGTTAATCAAGGTTGTCATTTATGTCAATATCACATTGTTCGTGATGGAAAATTATTATGACGTGTGATGTTTCCTAAATTTCCATTGATCATAATACCCTAATGATGATTCCTTGAACTAACCATGAAGATGCCTTAAATCTCGGATGATGTCCTTACTAATAAGGAATTCTAAAGATGACATGTCAATCATGTGCCTATGATTGATGCTCATAGTGATCTAGCCTTTAAGTGGCAATGATGTATCTAATATACAAGTCTTGATGAATTATGGAGGACTATACATGAATGACCTTACATTGATGAAATATAAATCTCATGATGGGCTCTCTGGATGGAAATTAATGGATGTTGCATTATGACATGGTTGGTAACATGATTGATGCTACACTATCACACATAATGACATACATAATTATGGCATGGAAAATGATGGGAGATATGACATGAATGACCTCACCATACTTGATGGCATATAATGACATTGTTGGATACATGACAATGGAGAAGCCATTAATGACCTCTTGTTGTCCTAATAACCTTCTGCACTAAAATGTCCAAACAGTCATATAGAAAATTATTTTTTGACATCTTGAAAACATAATTTAAAAATGGCTCCTTCACCATCTTAAAGAGGAATCATTCCTCTTTCCATCAATCCCTCATATGCCCCAAAACTCCCCGTGGTTAGAAAGATATTGATTTTTGAAGTTGTGCAATAATATTTTTTTGTTGAGCCGACATGTCCTAGCTCCCAATGTCGGCCCGCCTTAGTGACATGTCTCCTCACGCAAAACCAGTATAAATACATGCTGTATAGTCTCATTTCAGTCATCCAAATCAGTGAAAATAACAGAAATTCAGATAGAAAAGCTACAAAACAGCAAGGAGGCCAAGATGGCATAAAAGAAAATTGTTTGGGAAATATTTTGTTATGGTTTTTGGGTCTTGAACACATGTTTCTAGCCACTAATTCAATGAATAATTCATCTGAGATAATTTCAAATCCAAAGTAGAACAACGAAAGAGAAAAGGACTTTCTGGTGGATTTCTAAAGAATTTAACTCAAACTATCTGTGGTTTGGACCATACAAAAATCTATGGACAGGTATCATCTATGGAAGCTCAGACCTCCAGTAAACTTGGCACTTGTTAAAATTTGTTTATGGGTGTGCAGAAATTGAAAACAAAAACTTGTGACAAGTCTCAAAGAACAATCTAATTTTTGGAAGAAACTCGGACCCGTAGCTTATCTCTTGGACCAACATTTGACCTTAGTATCAGTCCTGTAGCAGCTAGTGGAGGAATAAAAATTATTGTCACATGTGGTCACAAAATTGTTGGGGAAGCTCATTAAAATATCAATTCTGTGTCATTCTTGGACATACATCACAATTTGGAAACCTTGAGGAAAACTTCCTAAGATACCTTAGACCTATAACTTGCCTTTGTTGTGGACAGTCATGTGGTTTAACCAATTGGATTGGATTTGTGGGCATTGCCAAAGGACAATGACAGAATTTTAGACAGCTTGTGTTGAGTTTCCTTTGTGACACTTTGGAGCATCTTTAGAATTATTATTGAAGCAACATTAACATCACATCTTGAAGAATATTTTTACATTGAGAGCAATATATTGGGCATAGTTTGGTGCAGAATTTTGGGTAGAATTGATATGCATCTTGAAGTAGATTTGGAGTTGTCTTGAGATATTCTTGAATACATTTTGAAGCACCTATTGAATAACTTGTGAATAAATACCTTGTTGGGAAAGTAAAGTGAAGACTCCCTTGAGAATTTCTTGAAGAAGTCCTTGAAGAATATTAGACCAGGTGAAGAACTTGGGGTGCCAATTGAAGACATCTTGAAGGTACCCCTGGAGATCATAATACATCGATGATGTCATTATGAAGTAACCTTGTGTTTAAGCCTCGAAAATCGTTGCTCCAAACATTGGGGGATAACCACCCGGTCGGGACCTTAGGACAACTCCTTTTCCGTTTGGTATGGTGGCTCCGACTGGATTTATAGGACCAGTTTCCTAGTGATTTAAATGGGTTGGTAATGGAATGATTGGATGGAGGGAAATGAGACTAAATGACTAAAATAAAACTATCTAATCTAATTTAAAATTGATAAAACAATTCTAAAACTAACCTGGGCATCAAATGTGAATACAACTTTAAATTGTTTCAATTAACCAATAACCATGAAAATGTATCATAGCTTAATTGAAATATGCAGTAAAAAATAAAGATAACTCTGTTTAAGAAATTAAATAGAGTTATAATAACATATTTCATTCATCATTATATATCGTTTTCATATACTGTAAAAGATAAATATTTTTACACACTCAGAAATGATATGTATAAAGAAATATTAAAGAGAATACACACAAACGATAGCAATTTAAAAGAGAATATCATATAACATAAGAAACTAACAGTGAATAGATAGAAATACCATGTCCATCTCGATGTTTTCCAATGCAATCCGATATTCAAATCTAGCAACTTCAATGTAAAATCAACTCCAAGATACATAAATGCAATTCTTAAAGACAATTTCACAGAGAATCACTAGATGTGATCCTTTATAAAAATATAGGAGTCAATGGAGTACATAAATGTAATCTCCAAGTCAAAATATTACAAATTTAGGACCCCTTTCTAAATGCATGAAATGGGTTTAAATAGATACTTAATAAAACAAAAATAACTAAAACTATTCCACCAATCTATCTAAATTAAAAAAATATCTAGAACAGAAATGAGATTTTGAGGAAAACTGACTCATTGATCATCTGTTGCGGTTGATGTGTGAAGATGGTAGATTTTGAGCATTTCCTTCACTTCTTCAGGATGACTAAGCTTTGAGTGCAACTTCCCTGTATATGTGGCATCGGAGAATTCGAGAATGATGCAATCGATGGCATTTGAAAGAAATTTTATTGTTGTTTGTTGACTATGTGGCTTGATAAGATAAGTCCACATTGTATCCCATGATATTCCTTGTAGTTGGCCAATTTACTGATTTTTATTAATTATCTCTTGTTTCCATCTGTGATCAGTTTCTTTTACCCTAGGTAATTGTTCGGGACTACAATCTGCAATTAAATTGATTGCATATAAGTTATCATTCACCAGTTGTGTTACATTGTTCATTATGCCTCTACCTCTAGATGTGGCTCTTTCTGCTTTAATCAAACGATGCTCCCATTCTGCAAAAATAATTTCTTTATGTATCTCCATAATTTTGGGAAGATCTGCTTTTCTCCCTGATTCTGAATCTTGCCATAAAAGAAATTCAGAGATCTTTTCATCAGCTTCATCATATTCAATTTTAAGAGTGACTCCTTCATCTATCAAGGAAGATGTTATTTCACATAGGGATTCTGCTTCTGCAATCTTTAGAAAAAATTCATTTAATTGTTGAGAAAATAACTTGTTTGTCTCCAAGGCTTCATTTTTGAATTGATCCAGACTAGGATAATTCTTAAACTTGTCTAATTTAGATCGTAACATATTCTCTTGCTCAATCTTTGAAGTCTGCTCATTTTGTAGAAGAGCCTGTAATTTTGCTATTTCTTGATTTAGTTGTTGTTGCTTTTCTAGGGTCTGCTGATCAATCTTCTCTTTTTCAACAGCCAGTTGCTCTTCTAATTGTTTAGATTTGAGCTCTCTATCCTATAATCGTTGTTCTAACTAAATGATCTTCTGTTGGTTTTCTGCAACCTGTTCTTCTAACATGGCTATTTGCACATCCTTTTGCTTCATCAACTGTGTAACTTCAAAGGCTTTATCTATAGTAGCAGCACTATAGGCACCTGCAGACTGGGATAATTTGGTGAGATCCTCAGATGGATTCACCTCAGCATTCTTATAAACAATATTCATGAATTCCCCCTATGATGCCAAAAGTTCATCTTGATCAGTTCTCCTTCTTTTCCTCTGTTTTCTTACAACAGCCCTATGCTTAGGACTGTAAAATATATCCAAAGGAGGAATTTCTTCTATTTTCAACATGATCTCACATGTGGGATTCTCAGGGATGATTTCTACATCCTGGTCTTTTGGATCATCAACTTGGGAAGTGTTCTGTTGTCCTATTTGCTAGGAAAATTGTTCATATTGGCTCAGTAAATGAGGAGAAACAATAATTTTGGTATCTTCTTCTCCTCCAAGTTGATAATTTGCACTATTGTTTATATCACTTTTAGGTGCCTATTCAGTATTTTTACTATATGTGCCTCCTTTTTCAATATGCACATTGGCATCAGTACCTGTGCTTTCTTTTCTTACCTAGGCCGAAGACTGCTATACATCAATCTTAGCAGTTGTTTTTGTCTTTTCAATATCAACTTTGATGCTAATATCTTTCTTTTGTATAACAGGATTAGCTTTTGTTACTTCTTTACCAGATGTATTCCCTGTTTCTCTCTATTGTGATTCATATTCTTGTGTAGAAATTCTCAACTGATCTAGAGGAACTTTGAGTAACCTCTGACTTCTAAATAAAAAAAAATTGTTCATGTCTTTGGCCTGAAGTGTGGACTTGGCCAAATCAAAAACTTTAGACATTTTATCTACAAAAACAAATAAATCATCAAACATATCTGGTTCATGTTCGAACCAAGAAATTGAAACAGAAGTAGTAAAATCATATGCCACCTTCCTAGGATCATATTGCCTTCCTAGAATTGTTGAAATTTTGAGATCAGTTAACTTAACAACTTCTTTTTCAGCATGGAAAAAAATGCTGAGAGTATAGTCACCACATTTAAAAGGAAAAGTAGGCCACATAAGCTTTTTGTTGTTCTTCAAATTTCTAGACATGCCTTCTACTGTCAGCTAATAAGAAATCCTGTGCCAACATTTTGTCTGGAACATACAAAGGAAGGATGTGTGGCTCTACAATACTTCCAAAAACTCTGACATATGTGAAATTTTCCTCCCCGAACCAATCTCCAATAGAGGATAAATCAACTCTAGCTTTTTCGGAAAGTCTAGGAGGGAATCGGCCAAAAATGATTTGGTAAATTGGAATAAGAAAACCATGACAGACTCTGTAAACATGACTTTTGAAATGCCCCTTCCATAAGAACTTTTGATATATATGAATTGGAACCGGTTCTTTAGGAGTCCATTTCCATCCTAATAAGGGGAATTCAGAATTGAAACAAATGGCATCTAGGATATAACCACAAAAATAAAAAGGAGTGGAATTTCCTGAATTTTTGTCTTTCATGTACTCAAGAATTCTGTTGGCTATCTTATCAGGAAGAATGGCAGCCCAATCCATTATTTCAAAACTAATAGCATAATGTATTAATGGGACCATTTGAATGGAAAACCTAGCTGAGTTATCATTTCCAAACAATCTACACATCATTGCTGCGGGATAACAGTATGGAGGCAAAAGAGACTCCATAGAGTACATACCTGAAGCTTCGTGTCTATGCTTTTCAGGAACCCTTCTTCATTCTTTAATTGGTTATGAATGACTCTCATAATTCGCAGCAAATTCCTTGATGAACTCTTTGTTATAAAATTTTTGTGGGTCTGGAAGGTGGTACATCACTTTAATGTCCTCTGGTTTGAATGACCCGAATATTTTTCCAAATGTAGAAACAAAATTTATGTCTTTGATAGCCACATTATCAATCACCCATCTAATAAAATCAAAATATGGGAAAATGTTTGCTCGAGCTACAACTCGGTGCATAAATGAGTTTGCTAATGCACCAAGAGGATTTTCAGAATCAAATTCTGAGTCGGCTTCGTCGGGAACTGTGGCTTTAGCTTCAACAACTCTAGGGTTTTCCTTTTCCAGTAAATTGTATACATTTTCCCATGTCATTTTACCAAGTCATTGGCATGAGGTATATGTAACTAGCTTAAGCTTTGCTGGTTTCTCTTTAGGTGGCATAGTGATCACAGGAGCTTTTGCAGCAACGGTGGCTTTCGATTTCCTGAATCTCTTCGACATTTCAGTATCGGGCAGTGTTTCTCTTGTTCTGTGAACAGAAAAATTGGATGTTTTATTGTTCTGCAACAGAGAAAAGCTTTCAGCCAAAGTGAAGACGTAATAATGAAAACAGCTATACAAAAGGATTGTTCGTTGAATTGTATTTATTATATCCATGGTTAAAACTTAAATGCCCTCTAGGGAGTCACACTCATGCATTTAATAACAAAACAAATTATTGTTATTCGTTTGATTTGTGAATTAATGTTAACGTACAATCAGAGATTTGGCATATTTCGAAATAAGTGTAGGTAAATTACCTTTTAAAACTTTGAAACACGATGAATAATAATATATGGACATTTAAGTTGTATTCACATCGCAATTCATTTAAAAACGAAAATGAAATAATACTTATGGCAATTTCCAATTGCGAAGATCATGCCAATTTAAAATAAAATAAACCATTTAAGAATTTCTCCGAAAATGCGATTGCGATGAGGTGGGGTCCGTCGCATTGGAGTCTTTCACTCACATGAATACAATGTTTTGATTCTTCCGCAATGCGATTGCAATGAATTGCATTACATCAGGAGTATGTAAAAGAAACATACATTTTGAAGTTTATCGAAATGCGATTGCGATTGAGCGCGATCGCATCGGAATTTTACAAAGCAAAAACAAACTTTAAAGAATTCTCCGATTTTCCGATTTGAAATTACTGTTCATATCAAACATTGTTAAATAAAAAGACTTCATATAATATTTTCGATATGATTTAAGGCTTTGTTTCTCATCAAATCATAAAGTTATTAAAGGTTTGTACACTTTGTAAAATAAAAAGTATGTAATGTATCCTTTTATCAATGAATCTTTTATTTCTAAAAAATGATTGGGATTTTTTCTAAATCTTTGATTTTTTCCTAGAAAGAAAGATAAAAAAGGGGTCCTATTTTTAAATAGGATTTATTCTAAAATTTAAAAATGGGGAGGGTTTTTGTACAGTACAACACCTTGTAGATATTTGTTCCGGTACGATGAAGAGCAGTGGTGATGCCTTCAAAAAATAAAAGTTTGTCATTGATGATGTGATGTGGAGACTAAGTGTGATTGGCCTTGTTGAAGAAGACATTGGGAGCTGTGAAGAATAATCGAACACATCTTGACGAAGTGAAGCTAAGGGTTGGAGACTAAGAGGTTGGAGCCTTGTAGAGACAATTTTGGTGCCTTGGAAGATTGGGTTGGATCCCTCAAGGATAGGAGTCCTCAAGAGACCAAGTTGGAGCACGTACCAGAGCTAGGGTTGGAGTCAGAGCCTGTACTAGAGATAGGGTTGGAGCCATAGAGTTTGGAGCCTAAAAGTGACAAGGTTATTGCTTTGGGAAGATAGGGTTGGAGCCCTAGAGGCCGAAGCCCAGTGAAGTCCAAGTTGGTGCTTGGCATCTTACAGGTTGGTGCCTAGAAGGATTGAAGATTGGTGTCTTCATCTAGGGTTGGAGATCTATAATATTGTATTGGATTTATTGTAAATAAGATATTAATAAAATTATTTGTTCTTATTATTAATTTTGTGTTCTGATTATAAGAGATCTAAACTGGTAAAAGTAACAATTGAAAAGAAATATTGATTCACCCCCCTCTTAGTATTTCCAACAATTGGAATTAGAGCCAGTACCTTCATTCAAAGCCTAACAGCTTGAAGGTTTTTCATTAGAACACAAATGGAAAATCCAAGGAATAAGGGCTCCAAAGCATGTGAAAATGTCCCTTCCTCAATTAAGAATTCAGATGTAAACTAGGTCAGCAAAGCTCCATTGTTCAATGGAAATTTTGATATATGGGAGGCAAGAATGAGGAAATTCTTGAAGACGCAACGAATTTAATTTTGGAAATCACTGATTACTGATGACATGATGGACGAAGAATCCAAGGAGTACAATACAAGAGCGATGAAGGCAATTTTGAATGGGTTACCAAATTCTGCGAAGGCCAATTTTGAAAAAAATTCATCAGCAAAAGTCATATGGGACAAAATTCACGATCTTCACTCAAAAGAAGCATTGACAATGATCTCTAGTCTAGAAGATGATGGAAAACAAGAATTAAGTCCATAATCCATCAAGGAATCTGAAGATAAGAGAGATGCCAACAAGGCTAAAGAATACCTAGACGATGAAAATAACAAAGAAGACTTTGAAGAAGATCTCCTGAATAAAATTATGGCTTCCATTGAAGAGATTAACAGGTTGAAAAATGGAAATGAGAAACTTAAGAAGAAAGCGCAAGTTGGTGACCAAAATAAGAAAAGGAAGGAAGTTTACCTTGTCAAGATTCAAGCTGAAGAAAGAGATGAAGAGCTCGCCTAAATTAAGGAGGAATTTCATCAAAACAAAAGAAAGAATCATGAAGAATTCATATCCATGACAAATCAATTGGATAAGGCAAAGAAAAAGGAAGAAACTGTCAAGCCACCTTGAACAAATTTGAAGCAGAGATTGGTCAATACAAGGAAGAGGTCTTCTTTCTTAGATCTCAACTAGAAGAAGCAAGTAAATAAGCGCAAGGAACCGAGAAGGTGATGGAAACTTTGGCATTCATAGAAGGACAAGTTGATGAAGCAGAAAAGGAGAGAAACACAATGATATGCTAGCTAGAAGAAAAGGATGAAGAAATCTTCAAACTAAAATTAGTCATCAATCTTCTCAAGGCTAAAACATGTGAAGCTACAAGAATAAAAGAAGTAATGGAGAGCAGTAGAGCAAAGGATAATGAAGAAATATTCATAATGAAATAAAATATCAACTCCCTTAAAATCGAAGCACACGAAGCAACAAGGATGATGGAAGAAATGAAGAAGCAACTACTCATAAAAGATGAATATTGTGAACTTTCTAGCATGTGTTAACACTTTCTGGGATTCCTTGCGTACCTTGGAATTTCGTAGTTTTCATGCCCTCGTAGATAGCTTTACGTATTTGCGACTTAGGAACCCAACCAAGTCATTGAAAAAATAGTGTTGTGTCTAGCCCAAAGTATTCCTTTGTCTGAAACTGCTTTGTCTATCCCCTTATCACAATCATATGCTTACCTCCTGCAAGTCCTATTATGAAATTCTCCTAACACACTTTGTCCATGGGACACCTGAAATTCACTAACACTCTCTAGCAAACACTCTTATTCGTTCGTTTCCACGTACATATTTCTCCCTTGTAATGCCCTGACTCTCCCCAACACTCCTTGGTATGCATTGACACTATTTAGCACACATTTTTTTTCCACTTTCTTTACATACCCTCCCTACAAGGGAATCCTTATAGGAAAAAATCATTGTTGAAATATTACGACAACACCTATTGGAAAATAACCATGTTATCCCCTATAGCCCTTAATACCTTCTCAATGCATAATTGAAATGGAAAACTGATAACTAGACCTAAATATAGATCTCAATGTTCAAGTCAAAACCAAAATAGAAAGAATCACACCATGGCTTAATCATTGGTAAAATCAATGACCCCCTTTCAAGATTATGACCTTGTTTTTACCATCCTCAAATTTTAGATTTTAAACCCACATTAAGAAGGGGATATTTTCACCTTAGCCTTTGCAACCTGTGCCTAACATCAATCTATCAAATGGACTAGCTTGGATATTGGATATGTTGGGTGTTGGATTTCTAGAGTACCCAATCAATTTTTTTGAGGCCAACTCCCTAGCTCCAACTAAAATTTAGTCATATTGAAGAGGAAACTTGAAAAATCTTGCTAATAGGAGACATTTTTCCTTCCTTTTGATTGATTTACAACAAACCTTAATGCCTCTCCTTTCTTATCTTACTTTTTTCATTCTCCAACAAAATATCATTAATCTTATATCATAAAAACTTTATATAGGTAAGCATTGCAATAATTTTTCTCAACCCATGCAAGTGGACCTAAGTCCATGGTACAACCCATCACACTCTGAGATGGTTTTAATTGTCTCCTCATAGTTAGGGCATACTACACCTTACAATGCCAAATGGCTAAGCCATCTTAAACTTGTGTGAATTTTCCATTAATGGAACACATTCTAGCTGGTGATCATAAAAAATAATGCACCAACACCGCTAAGGCACACCAAAAGTCCAAGATACCCGTATATGTGGCCAGCCTTTAGACTACACCACCATAAAATGTACCTTCAACTTTGGATGTCCCAAAACACTAATATCCTAACCCAATATGGCCTATTTTTTAAATTTGTGTAATTCACTCCTTATCAAATCCTTGCACCTCACTAACACTCCATGACAAATCTACTGCACTGGTCACCTTACAAGTTCCAACACATCCTTTTGCAACACGACAAAGCCACTTGTATATGTTGCAAAAACCTTGCCAAATTCTTTAGTGGGTCACACATATATTTCACATTTCTTCTTCGTCTTGCAAAGTGGTAGTGCTAAGGTGAGGGTATCAACTTTGATCAAGGAATGTTCACTTAATACCATTACCAATTTCGTTCATGCAATTCTTGAAATATCTTAATTTTGCTTCATAACTTCTCACGGTGCTCAACTTCCTTGTTTGTACCTCTAAGTGAGACTACAACCCCCCAACCTCTCTAACAATTCCACCTCTTCAACCCTTGTTAGTGTCTTCTTAGACATGCACACATGCCTCAAACAAAACGTAATACTACCATCCAAAATGTGCATGCTCGTTTCATCTTTTAATCCCTCGCTAAAACCACCTCATCACATTTCTTAAAATGAAATGTTCACATCTTAAGGAAAAACACATACTTTGCTTATGAAAACCTAAAATATGCAAGTGACTTCGAGATGACTTCATTTTCTCAAGATAAAAACATAGGGTCTTACAACCCCATTCACACAAAAATTTGAATATATTTAACCTATAAAATGGTACATATGCTAGTCCTTTCAAATTTGTCATATGACTTTCAAGAAACTAATACTTGTGTTTTAACTATCAAATCCACTTACTATATACTCTTTTTTGTGTACACCCACCTAATATACAAGAACATTTAAATTTTTTCAATGTAACCAAGTTAAAAACACATGTTTCCTCTATACACTTAAATGTTTTCAACACAACCAAGTTAAAAACACTCTTACATTCAAATTCCAAAAATACATGTTTACTTCCGTAGAATTTAACAACAAAAACATTACATAAAATTAATAATCTTAAAATTAAACCATGATTATTATAATAAATAATCCCACCCTTTCCACCACAACCAAAATCATGCACTAGCTATTTAGTTCCTCAAATACAACAAAGATCTTACTATATATGTGAAAATAAAAAATAAATTAAATCATTATTATTATAATAAATAATCCTACCCTTTCCACCACAACAAAAATTAATCATGCACTAGCTTGTGAGTTCCTCAAATAAAACAAAGCTCTTACTATGTAAGTGAAAATAAAAAATATTGTAATTATTGTTTTTCAAGAAGCTAAATTTAATCATTTTTTAAAAATTTGTATTAATTTTGCATTACGAAATCCCTCGCAACCCCATTCTTTGTTTAAGCTCTAGAAAAAGTAGTATCGGCTAGCTTTTTATAAGGAGGGCACAAAAATGAGATTAAAGAGAGCTGCGACTTATGGTTTTACCAGCAGCAGACCCGATATCGAACCCCACCACCGGATTTTCGACAGTGCCAAGGTATGTTCCATGTTCAAAATCCTCTATTTTTTTGCATCCAATCCAACTCTTGTATGCTTAGAAAATAATCTTTGTGCTTGATATTGTTATTGTTAACAGGGATGGCAATGGAATATGAGTCCGAGAGACCATTTATCAAAATAAAGGAGCAGTAGCAGAATACCCGACTGTGAGACTTATATTCTCAAAAGGCCAACATTACGACCAGCAGGGCCGTTGCAAGAATCTCCACACCTCGCTCTGCCTCAAGGGAATATAAAATATGCTCCAAAGCCTCGACAACGATGTCACCATCAGTAATTTCTTGTTCCATTTATTCATTCTTTATTTTTAGATTGTTGGAAACCCTTAAATTTTGAAAATAAGTAGAATTTACTTTAAAAAAAAAGGTATGATTCACAAGTAGAAATTACTTTAAAAAAATTGTAAATATTCTGCAATGAGTGAAACAAAAAAATACTATGTGATATTTTCACTCTTTCTCACAAATAGTGAAGCCCAATGAGCTAGATGCTCTACATAGGCCGATGCCTTCCTATGAAAGCTATCAAAAATTGGTGAATGCATTCAAGTGTCACCAATTGCATGCTCTGCAGGGTTCTACTTGGTGTAGAGGTACTTGTGGCAGGCCTTTCACTAGCCAAGATCCACCTGCTTACCTACTCGTATACTCATTGCTCAATCGATTGCCAAAGCTCCATAAGAGATGCATTTCCCAGTTCTAGTGCTAACACCCAAAGAAATGAAATGAAATTGAAAGGAAAGTACATTAAGCCTTAGCCTTTACAAGAAACATGTTACCCCTCAAAATGCGTTTTCATTTTCAGCATATTCTTTCCAGTAGTTAATCTAATCTTAGTCAAGGAAGGAGGACAAAATCAGCAATCAAAAGCATGCATTCTCCAAAAATTTTCTAAATATAATAATATATATACATGAAAATTATTTTTAAAATCCATTCTAAAAGGATGGTGTTCCAAGATCGTAGGTTTGACTAAGACAATGTGCATGATCGTATCTATCTTGCCAGTGATGTTAGCACAGAGTAAGAAAATACTATTTTTGTTTGTTGGCCCTAGATAAGGGTTTTGGATATAGAAGCAATCAAGTAGCACAAATCAACAGATTTTTTGGATACCCATTACAACATGGGTGCACAAATCAAAATGATGGTTGAAGCTTGAGAATATACATTTTCTAATTGGTGTCTGTATATCCTTCCATTGCATCATATTCATAACTCTTTAATGCCTTACTTACACCTTTGTAGGCTAGTACTGTAATTGACTTCATGAAAAAATATAGCAATAGAGGTGTGAATCATACCGTACTGTTGGAAACAAGTCTAAAAATTCAATATATGTGTGATGGATCTAGACTCTTGAAAGGTGGCTGCATCATCTGCACATCAGTGGCATCTAATGATATGTGGCTAATATGCTCATCCTTATCCTATTATAGAGCAATGAGAAATCATCAATAGACATTTGCTCCATAAGCATTATGGTATGAATGAGTTTGTAATGACACACTCAAATATTTTCCATGGAATCTGCATAGGAGGCACAATGGGTAAACCCTCATTCCTGTAGGCACATGTGGTAGAAAGTTAGCCCTTATCAGATCCATATCTCTTGTTTCTGTAGTGCCAGCTATTGCATACTTATTTCTGTTGAGAATTTGGAGGGCTGGAGGTTAATTCAAATTCTCTTTTGATAATTACTTGTGAGCTTACTTGAGTTATTTATGTCTTATCTTCTTTAGCTTATTTAATCTTTCATCAAGTCAATTATCAAAATACACAAGACACACAAATTAGGCTCCTAGAACTAGGGTAAAAACTATCCCTCTTGGAGAGGAAAACCCACGATAAATTCTTCTTATAGATCTTCAAATGACAAGTACCATGACCCAGAATTAGACCCTTGACCTATGGATGCTTCCAAGACCTTGTTAATTCTTCTTTGTCAATCTTCCATGTTGATCTTTCTTTCTTGCACCAGTCTGTATTGTTCTTTATTTTATTAACTACGAGATATTTACCTTCCTCTCTTTTCTTATCCAGCAGTGACCCTTAATTTTCACATCCACTTCAGACCTTCATACTGCAGACCTGATTCTATCATAGATAGTAGGTGCATATTAGTGAGATTTCCTGAATCTTTTATTCTAGACTTGAAAGCAACATACATACATTCATCCACATCATGGTAATCCACACACATCATGGTGATCTGTTGAACTTAACATTGTTCCATTTCAGAGAAAACGACACTTATATACAGAAATTTTACACAGAGCAAAAAATTTAGCTTCATAAATCCATTTTTATAACTTCAGTAAATCCACATTTTATATCTCCTTAAATCTGCATATATATCACTCATGAAGTTATCCACATTTTTTTTCAGGTTATTCGCACTTCTACTTCAGTCAATGGTGGCATTGTTGTTCTAGAGACTGCAACTCTTTATTATATTTCTGGTCATCAAGTATATATGCCTCCTTTTCAAACTTAAGTCTCCATTAGATGATCTCAAAGGTTCACATTCCATATCATATATATCCGCACTGTATTACTAAGAAAATATGCACTTCGTCACATATGTAATCCGCACAATATCTCTGAAAATCTTGTATTTCTATTTCTGAGATTCACCAAAAATCTTACTCAAATAAACCGCAGAGGTGTGTGTATATATATATAGTGCACTTTTCAAGTCTTTTAGGCCAACCATATAGTCAGCTAGAAGGCTGACTTCTCAGTTGATAATTAGGCTAACCTGTAGCTGCATATTAGCTGACTTTTATCATCCATCTCCAGCATTGATTTCAGTCAGTTTCAAGCCATCCTTTTGTGAATTCTTCTGCAAGGTGTTGGAGCATCTCTTTTGACTAGATCCTTCATATATAAAAGATACTTAATTACATTTTTATCTAGAATACAAAGCCTTAGATAAACATCAAGAAGAAGTCTATTTAAATTGTAATAAAATCTTGCTCATGAAACCCATGAAGAAATTAAAAAATACATTTTATTACCTTTGTCTTATTCTTTACATAAAATACATAATTACATAGTCAATATGAAGATGGACCTAGTTACACTTTTCAACACTCCCTCTTAACTAGGGAGGTATTCATATAGATACATGGTCACTTTCAAATTGAAGAATCACATAAGAAGGATTGGATTGGTAATCGCATCTATATAGCATCATATCAACCAACATTGTCCTAGTGCAAGGCCTTGACTAACAACCCCATCTCTCAACGAGAAAATGGGCTACAATTTTGGTGAGACACATGACTTATAGACACCAAATTAATTTTCTCTCCAAGGTACATACCCCACCTAGGTGTTCCCAGAGTATGACCTTCTTGGACTATTCTTCTCTTGGGTAGCCAGCCCTCAAATAACATCAGTCCTTGACTACTCTTATATTGAATGCCTGATCTCATTCTCAAAGAGTATCGAATGCTAGATGATTACCCAATCCTCCATTTTGTCTTCCAGGTGAAGATTAGAAAGATGTGTCTATCCACTCTCTTCACATGGCCTTCACTAAGACTTACGGTTGTTAGTCCTGGTCTAGTACATGGCACATGTAATAGAGAATTACATATGTCACTCCCTCTTAACATAGGAAGGACATACTTCAAGTTTCTTCCAAGCAAGAAACTTACCACCAGGCTCTCTATCAACCATGGTCCTGTAGCAGCAATCCATCTACTCATGAAGAATTCCTCTCCTCGATGTCATGGATTTCGATATTGAGTAATCTTCAACTTTTGGCTTCATAGGGCATAGATCATCCATCACTTTTAGTCACGAGTCATGCCCACTATCAAAAAGTGATTCATCAGTATTTCTCATCTGGTCCATCGTTATGTCATGTTGCTTTCCTTCGAATCATCTCCAAGGATAATACATCCTTTCTCATGATTAGCAGCCCTACACAAATTCATCCAAATAAACATAGACATATGAAATTTTAAAACAAAAGTTACCTCAGTGATTACCTTTTACCATTACATGTTCCTGTCAACATCGACATCCTTTATTGAGATTGACACATCTACTAATGATATGTTTTTTCAAGGGTCTTCTTCTTTACCAGACTTCTGTCAGAGTCTACATATCTTCCTAAGAGATCTCCTAGTCACATCTTCTTGGCTTCCAAATGATAATTTCCATTATACATGGTTGCATTTCATGATCTCTTCCTTTCTGCACATTCTTCATTCCCAAGAACTTACAAATTTTCCAGTTCCTCATTCATATATAGCCACCTCATATTCCATGAGGATATATATATGTTGATTTCATCTCTCAGTGCACCGAGAGATACTCCTCCATAGATCATACTTCTAAATACATAAGTCCATTACTTGCAACTATATGACATGACTTCACAATATCCAGTGTCTTTTTTTTTCTTGAGTCATCCTTTTTTTTGCATTCCCTTGACTTGCTCCATCAGTATGTCATCTGAATTTTGTGTCCATGATGACCCTTGATCTTGATGACTACCTTCCATTAGTAATGTTATTATAGGGGTTTTCTTGGAGATGTTTCACCAGAACCTCCTACCATGCTTCGATCAGGATGCTACATTGCTTCCTATCTTACAACCAATAGAAATCACTTAAAGGAGAATATGAGCTAAATCATAGTGGAGATCCCTTGCTTCTTCTTTCTTAGATTACTTTGCATCAGGTTCTTCCTTCATTTCAGAGACATGGGCTTATTCCCTATTTCTCTTGTCCTTTTTAGATTAAGGACAATTTCTATTATAATTCCCAAGTTCATCACATCCAAAGCATCGTGCTTTGTCCATATTTCTTCTTCTACTCTGAGGAACAAAATTACTGAATCTTCCTTTCTTCTTGGACATGGCTGCAAAGGCTTGATTCCCTTCACTTGATTCTATATCAGCTTTGGCTTTTACTCTTGTTTCCTCTATTTTACATAGAGACCTTAAATATTGGAATGGTGTGGCTTCTTTCTTCCCGAATAAACCTGAAGTGAAGTTTCCCTATTCTTCTAGTAGTGCATTCAGCACCACTGTAGTCATCTCAGTGTCAGACATTACTTCTCCCAGTTCCTGTAGTTGATCTCAAAGAGATTTCTTCTCCTGCAGTACTCATAGAGAATAGCTCGACCAATTTCAAATATATATTCCTTTTGATGATTCTATATTTGGTACATTGGAGATGAGAGATTCTCTTATGGATTCTGTAAAAATCCTTTGGGCTCTTATATATCCTTTCATGTATTTGGCATGGCTTCATTGTCCTTGTCTTCTATGCAGGAAAGTTTGAAACCCTAACCAGTTTGTTGCTTTCTTTGCAAAGAATACATTTTGATAGATTCATATGAAGTCATAAAGATACTTACTTGAGTAGATTCTTTTATTCTTCTATCAGCTTTCTTGTTGAAGATGATGGCAAGAACTCCCTCTTAAACTGATTTCAAAGTAGGTGATCTTGGATCCTCCTTGTTGTGTGGATTATTTGAAAGTCTTCTTGAGATGGTTTGAGGATTTCCTTGATTTGAATTTTCACCCAAACTTTGATTTTTTCTTCCTCGAGTGTCTCTTTGTCAAGTCGTCCTTGTGTTCACCACCTTAGCTCTGAAACCATGTTGAGAATTTGAAGGCCTGGAGATTAATTCAAATTCTCTTCTTGATAATTACTTGTGAGCTTACTTAAGTTATTCATGTCTTCTCTTCTTTATCTTATTTAATATTTCATCAAGTCAATTATCAAAATACACAAGACACACAAATTAGGCTCCTAGAGCCAGGGAAAAACCTCTCCCTCATGGAGAGGAAAACCCACAAGAAATTATTTTTATAGATCTTCAAATGACAAGTACCATGACCCAGACTTAGACCCTTGACCTATGTATGCTGCCAATACCTTGTTAATTCTTCTTTATCGATCTTCCATGTTGATCTTTCTTTCTTGTGCTAGTTTGTACTGTCCTTTCTTTTATTAACTGTGAGAGGGAGGGTAAATCATAGATTTACCTTCCTCTCTTTTCTTATCCAGCAGTGACCCTTAATTTTCACATCCACTTCAGACCTTCATATTGCAGACCTGATTCTGTCATAGATAGTAGGTGCATATTAATGATATTACCTGAATCTCTTATTCCAGACTTGATAGAAACATACATAGATTCATCTGCATCATGGTAATCCATGTACATCATGGTGATCTGTTGAACTTAACATTGTCCCATTTCAAAGAAAATGGCACCTATATACTACACTTTTAAATAGAAGAATCCACAAACTTCAGCTTCAGAAATTTATTTTTATAACTTTAGTAGATCCACATTTTATATCTCCTTAAATCCACATATATATCACTCTTGAAGTTATCCGCAATTTGCTTTAGGTTATCTTCACTTCTGCTTCAATAAATGGTGGCATTTCTGTTCTAAAGACCACAACTCTTTATTATATTTCTGATCATAAAGTATATACGCCTACTGTTCGAACTTAAGTCTCCATTAATGTTGTCAAATATTCGCATTCCAACTCAGATATATCCACACTGTATTACTAAGAAAATCCTCACTTAGTCACATATGTAGTCCGCACTGCATCTCTGAAAAGCCCACATTTCTATTTCTAAGATTCACCAAAAATATTACTCAAATAAACCGGAGAAGTGTGTATATATATAGTGCACTTCTCAAGTCTTTTAGGCTAACCATACAGTCAGCTAGAGGGCCGACATATCAACTGATACTTAGGCCGACGTGTAGCTGCATATAAGCTGACTTTTATCATCCATATCCAGCATTAAGTTTAGTCAGTTTCAAGACATCCTTTTATGAATTCTTTTGCAAGCTCTTGGAGCATCTCTTTTGAATAGATCCTTCATAAATAAATGACACTCAATTACATTTTTATCTAGAAGACAAAGCCCTAGATAGACATCAAGAAGAAGTCTATTTAACTTATAATAAAATATTTTTCATGAAACCCATGAAGCAAGTACAAAATAAAGTTTATTACCTTTGACTTCTTCTTTACATAAAATACATAATTACATATTCAATACGAAGACTGACCTTGTTACACTTTTCAACAATTTCCACTAGGGAGGATTCTAGTCATTGTGACTTTTTGGCACAATAGAAAGCATGAATAGTAACAATATTATTTTGTGACACTCAACTCTTTACATGCCAGATTTTGTAGTAGAAAAACAATGCATTTTCTATGATGATTAGACCTATAGCACAATTGGGAGACATATAACGACAACAATTTACTAAGACAACATTAAAATTTAAAATGCAGGAGACTATAGGGATATGATGATGTAGCTACAATTTGCAAATCAATTTGTGGGAATATCCTATAGATTGTCTTGATCATCAAAACAATAGCTGAAAGGTATGATTTTAGATCTATAAAACTAAGTTCTTTTTCCATCTTGGAGAATTCCTTGCCTGGAATAAGGTTTGTTTAAAATAAAAAAATCAAGAAAAAATTCCAGATTGAGAGATCTAAGGACCCCTTAACTCAGCCATCACACAAATCCCTAGGATGAACTCTCTTACAATGAAATTTATTTCAAGTAATATGACACAATCAATGGAAGATTTTAAGGTGGAAAAAGAGCGCATTATTAAGGTAGGTTCTGTAAAATATTTGTGTGGTTTAAAGAGTTTGGAAGATAAGCTCATAAGGAAACTCCCCACCAAAAAATGGAGTTGTCTAACAACCCTTGATATTTCATGCACATATCTACACGAGTTGTGTATATTTCTCCTGACCTTCCTTACCAACTAGCTGTAGATGATGTCCACTTAATTTTTGGTTGTAGACAATCCATGGAATCCCTACCAAAAAATGGAGTTTTCCTAACAACCCTTGATCTACCTTGCACATATCTACACGAGTATATTTTAGTAGTACTCCCACTTTGAGTTGTGTATATATTACAAGTTTGATGGAGTTTGTTAGCCTTATTTCGAGTGCTCCACTATGAAGACAAGTAGTGTGTGGAGCCCTTTGGCATGGTCAACATGTGCATTTTTTAGGAGTTCTAAGGAGATGAGAACCCCCTTTTTTTGGGTTTATCCTTACAAAAATCATGCCCAACTTCTGTGAATTATTATAGCATTCCTAATCTACTAAATTTAGGTTCTCCATATACAGGGGCATCACTAGAGATAATTACCAAAAGTAATGGTTTGAGTAGAATTTATTTTTCCATTGGAGATGTAGCAATCTCGCAGGTATATCTTTGTGTGCAAATTCTCGGTTTGCTCCATAATTTACATTTTTGGTTTCTTTTGCTCTTAGATTATATTATCCTTCAGTGTTCAGTTATTCTTATTTGTTACAAATGAGTTGGACTAGTGTAAGGGTTGAATTTTCTCCAGTGGCTTTCAAAAGCATTTGCACTTGATTCTTATCTAAAGACATGAGTCAAAACATGTTGCAATTCAAGTGCTTTTTCTCGTTAACAGTCCAGTCATACTCTCAGAGCAGTATTGGTTCTATGATCCTTTGCCAAAGTGCTCGCAAGTATCATTTCATCAAACATGAAAACTGATGAATACCCTTAAAGAGAAGTAGGTTCTCCATACTAAAGGTCTTGATACTTCTTTATGTTCCATACTCATGAATACAACAAAGGCAATATCTTAACAAATAGCTTCATTTCCAGGATGTCCTCTGCTACCAAGAAAAGTGTCCAGAATGGACCCTTTCATGTCCAGGATGTCCTCTACTACTAAGAAAAGTGCCCAGAATGGACCCTTTTCTAATATAGAAAACCTCTATGCTAACTTTCACACACTTCTTAGGGAAGATTTGCTCCTAAGAAGGTGTCTCCAATATTCTTCATGGTACCCAAAACAAAGATCTCCAAGGTTACTTCATGATGACTAATGCGTCATAGTCTTCAAAATTATCTCCAAGACCTTCAAGGTGTCTTCAATTGGCATCCCAAGATATACACCTTCTCTAAGCCTCTTCAAAGGCTTCTTCAAGAACTCTCCAAGAAATTTTTCACAAGGTGCTTCAAGAGTGTCTTCACATGGTGCTCCAAATACTTCAATATTTGGTCAACAATCTGCTCTAATATGCCCATTGTCAAGAACATCTTCACTTGTACACCCTTTCAAGTTCACTATTCATTCATGCTCATTCATTATACTTCATAGGACTGAAATACAAGCATGTGGTCCATGTTTTGATGTCTGAGCCTAAAGTGGAATTGAGCCTTCAAACCTTGATGTAAATCTGGGTCAACAATATACAATTGTATCACAAGTATATCTAACAAGTGAATTATCTCAGGTCTTCCACCAATGTGCTGAGTCTAAGATTGTTGTTTATGTTAGGACATGAAAAGCCTTCACTATCACACTTAGCACAGTCATAGTAGTAAGTCCGAGCTTGTTAAGATTCTAAGAGATCTAAGTTGTGTTGTGTCCAAGGTGTATATCTCTGTTTCTAGCCTTTGCAATGCTACAAGAGACTGTCCCTTTTCATGTCCAAGGTCTTACAAGTGTGATATAACACACTTCCCATTGGTCTTAAGCTTAGCCTTCACAAGTGACTAACACAGATCCAAGCTCTTGTAAGGAGTAGCTACAGGACTATAGTCTGAACCTCTAAGCTGCAATTTCTAGTCTTTTTACACACAATTCAAGGTATCAAGACAACTAATTAGAGCTTATTGTTCACAATTTATCACATGTCCAAGCTGAAGACACGAGCTAATCTGAGACTTCACTGCCTTCAACACCAAGTTTGAGCTAGCTCACATAGTCTTATGCATTTTTAACAATTATCCTAGGCTTATTACAGTTTAAAAGAAGTTATGTTGTTGCCTGCGGAGGTGTCCTACAACAACCTACTTCAATTGACAAATAATCCTATTTTTAACCCAAACCAAAAGATTCATGTCCTCGCTGTGTTGTCCATTGACCAAAATTTTGTGAGAGAAATGATAGACGGTGCTTTCATTTATATGAATTCGACACTGGAATGAAGGGACACGTCCTTTGGAATTGAGGCCGACATGAGAGGCCTTAGCACATGTCGGCTCAAGGACTAGATAAATACCCTTAACTTGTAAAATCTATATCTCCCAATCTATTTGGAGTTTCGGGCCATGTAAGAGCTCATTGGAAAGAGGAAAAATACTCTTTAAGATGGTCTAGGTCCCATTGAGAAAAGATGCCTCTAAGGTGGAAAATATTATTTTTCTTTGTGACTGTCCTTAAATTTTATGCATAAAAAATTTGGGATAGCATGAGGAATGTTTGGGATAGTATGGCTTCTCCATTGTTTGGCTTCTTCATCATCATAGGATCATGTAGGATATCCATGCCATCCAATAATAGTGTAGTCATATGTCACCAACCATAGTGCAGCATTTATTAATTTTCCATTAGGATATTTCCAAGTCCTTCATGTCATGTCTCCAATCATTGTCCATGTCATTAAGACCTTCATCAAGTTCCATCACCAAGTGTGGTCATTCATATATAGTCCTTCAATAACAAGGGTAAGGACATCATCTGAGCTCTAGGCTTCTTCATCAAGAGTAATAACATCATCATCATTTCTAGTTCATGGTTAGTTCAAGCATCTAGGACAAGACATCTTCTTAGTGGCTTGACATCCTAATGGTATCATTAATAGCTTGTCATATTCATTATTGACATCCTTATCAAACAAGAGGGACTTGTCAACATGAGAAATGACATCATCATATTATGCATCACAAGAATATTTTTCATCCCAATAATGCCATATTGACATCAATGATAACCTTGTTTAACATCTATAACAAACTATTACATAATCGGTCTATAATGAGGACAAGTGGCATTGGCAAGGTATCTCTCTCCTGACCTTCCTTAACAGCTAGATGTAGATGATGTCCACTTAACCTGTGGTTGTAGACAAGCCATGGACTTCCTACTAGAAAATGGAGTTGTCTTAACAACCCTTGATCTACCTTGCATGTATCTACACAAGTATCTTTTAACAGTACTCCCACTTTGAGTTGTGTATCTATTACAAGTTTGATGGAGTTTGTTCGCATTATTTAGAGTGATCCACTATGAATACAATTAGTGTGTGGAGCCCTTAGGCATGGTCAACATGTGCATTTTTTAGGAGTTCTAAGGATATGAGAACCCATGGCAGCAAATGACACATTGGCACATTCTCCAATGCCAAAGAGAACCCCAAATTGAGGGACATCCTTCTTTTTAGGACAATGGTTTTAAAACTTAATAATAATATACCTACACTGTGGTTCTACTTGTAATTATCAAGACTTTAGAATCTTGTTTTATATGGTTTATCCTTACAAAAATCATGCCCAACTTCTCTAAATTATTATAGCATTCTTAATGCCCTATTTCTCCAAAATTTATATTGTTGGTTTCCTTTTCTCTCAGATTATATTATCCTTCAGTGTTCAGTTATTCTTATTTGGTACAAATGAGTTGGACTAGTGTAAGGGTTGAAGTTTCTCCAGTGGGCTTCAAAAGCATATGCAATTTATTCTTAGCCAAAGATATGAATCACACCGTGTTGCAACTCAAGTTTTTTTGCTCCTTAACAGTCCAGTCATACTCTCATAGCAGTATTGGTTCTATGATACTTTTCTCCCAATTATCATTTCTTCTAACATTAAAAATAATGAATACCCTTAAAGAGAAGTAGGTGCTCCATACTCAAGGTCTTGATACTTCTTTATGTTCCATACTCATGAATATAACAAAGTGAATATCTTGACAAATAGCTTCATTTCCAGAATGTCCTCTGTTTCCAAAAAAAGTGCCTAGAATGGACCCTTTTCTAATGTAATAAACCTCTATCTTAACTGTCACACACTTCTTAGGGAAGAGTTTCTCAAAAAAAGTTAGCAATATCCACAAAGAGTAGATCCCCATGAAATACGTGCAAGAAATTTAAATATTGTCTATAACAGACTATTACAAAATGGATCTAGAGTGAGGACAAGTGGCATTAGCAAGGTATCTCTCCCCTGAAATTCCTTACCAACTAGTTGTATATTATTTCCACTTAACCTATGGCTGTATACAAGCCATGGTTGTAGCTATTGTAGTCTAGGGCTATAAAGATGCAAATATTTTGTTGCCAAGGCCAAGGTATCCACTTTATGAAGCATCGTTGGCATACAATGTCATTGAAGCTATGGAATATCATTTTAGTTATAGAAAGTTATTGGGAAGTTAGTTTAGAACACCTTGAAATATTAGCTAAGGTGAACACATTAGTAATCGTTCTTGTCAATCCCAATAATCCTTGGGGTGTTGTTTTCAATCTTGATCATTTATCCAAGGTTGCAGAGATGGAAAACAAGCTAAGCTTGTCAATAATTTATGAGGGAGTATATGCACTTAAACTCTACCCAGTGGCTGGTACCTATCTGGTAACTTAAAAGCAAGATGAAAACATGATTCAAGTCAGCCTCAAAGTCTGATTTTCTTTCAACAGTAATTGCCCATAATACAGATAGGAAACTGGGATCATAATGGGAGTATTCCAAGAAGCTCATATTTAAGTTTTGTTCCTAATTTTTTGCCTACGTTTTACCCTTCATGTCTGGATTTTTATGGACGTTGGGATTATTTTTTTACACTGATGCTTTTATGACAATTTATATAGTTTTAACTTGTTTAAATTAATAATGGCCCATGTTAGTTGTGGCTGAAAAAAGGCCATTGAAGGATTCAAGCTGGTGAGGACCTCCATAGTAGTAGTTTTGAAACACAACACATTGAATGTAATATGAACCTCATTTCTAATTTATTGATTGGGTTATCCATAATTTGTCTTCAAAAGCATTGATAGCCTGAGAGAGGCTATTTTTGAAAGGAAATCCTTTGGAAATGAAAGGTTAAGACCTTGAATGCATTTATTTCGCAAGGTGAAATGCTTAATACTGCTTGCAACGTTTTGGCCCACATAAAGTTGGATTGTTTCATCAAATAAAACATTCTTTCTGTTCTCCCAAATTGTTTAAGTAGTGGTCTTGTGGGACAGTTGTTTTAGGCTCCTGGCTTGATTGAACCTTCTCAACCCCTCTTTCAAATGATAGCAGATTTGGGAACATAAAAAATCTCTAAAATATAGATTTTTGTAAAATGTTTTCATTTTTAGGTCTTATATATTATAAGCTTAAAACCATTTGTCCATATCATTTGGGTCCAACTGCATCCCCAAAATACTATATCAACTAGATGGAATGCTCCTCAAGAAAGGCTTGGTAAAGCCTCAAACTTTTTCAAAGTAGAAAGATTTGTCATGGACTCTTTCTCCAATGTGCAACAGTGAAACTACCTCAATAAATAAATAAATAATCTTTGAGGTAGTTAAAAATCCTCAAGAATTTTCCAAGGAAAGAGTTAACAACAATGAAATAATTAATCTTACACCAACCTCACATGATTAAATCCCAAGCAACCAACTCCATGGTTGAATGTGCAAAATGAAGTAGTCAAATCCAAAAATAGTAAGTGGGGAACCTCAAACAAAACAAATCCAGGGAGAAAAGGGTGAAATATGGGTTTGGCAATGCCAAAACTCCATGGAATAAATAATTATTCACCTTCAAGAATAGTAAGAAGTGACTCCACAAGTTTACCCTACAAGGATATGTTCCAAATTTAGTAAGATGACTAAGTAATGTGCCACCTTCCTTGTGGAAGTCTGAATTTTTTTTCCAGGGTCATTAGACCAAAAATATTGTGTATTTTTTTGAGTGTGTGCTTGAATTTATTGCTCATATCAACGAAAAATAAATGGCATAGGTAACTCAAATATGTTTTAAATAAATTACATTCAAAATTTTTACATCAGACTTACTAGTTTGGGATTGTGGGAATCAAATTTATGTAAAAACATTGAAACTACGGTGAGCTACCAGCTAGCAAAAATTTCTACATGTCTACCTAAATATTATAAGAATCCACTCTGAATTGGCCCATGGAAATGCGAAGAGCTACACCCAATGACAAGTAGCACCAACATCCTCTACAATGCCAATCAACTTCACAATGGTACCATACGGTCAACTCTAGATAACAATGAATCTACAAATGTAGCTCCAAAACTAAGTCCAGCATTTGATATAAGTTTTTTCTTGAGCAGGATTCTCAAGAACAATGGAGAGAAAAAAAATGAACTTCAATTTTGAAGTGAATTCCTATTTTGTCCTTTAGTCTATTTTATAGCTTAGTGTTGTTTCTCTTATTATCACTGTTATGAAAGCACATATAGTCAAAGGAGTTATTTGTTCAAAAATCATATATTGCTTCTTAAGTAGTATAAGGGGTCATAAAGCTATTTTGAAAGGCCATGATTAGGAAGTCATGTTTATAAAGTCATCATTGTAGCGATTTGGGACAATTTTCCCAACCTGCATGTCACCAAGGCCTTGATTAGTACAAGAGACCTCCCTTTTTGTCAAACTGAGTTAGAATTACAAGTGGAGGCATCATTGTTGTCATTTTTCTTCAACCTTCATTCTATTAATCACCTATACATCTAAATATAAAATTATGCTTGATAAAATGATTTCATCCTTTGTCAAACTGCGTTAGCATTACGAGTAGAGGAATCATTGCTGGCCATTTTCTTCTACCTCCGTTCTATTAATTACTTATACATCTAAATGTAAAATTGTGCTTGATAAAGATGATTTCACCATTTTTTACTCTCTTCTCTTGAAATTTTTTTTATGTGTTTTCCTTTTCATTTGAGTCAAGTTCACATTGTTGAGGCACTTCATTGTCATCACTCTAAACTAATAGCCACAGAAAAAATAATTCTCAAAACCCTCTCAAAGGAATTCTTGCAAGGTGACACTTGTGTCATTCAAGACTCTAACAAGTTCAAGTTGGTGATCTACTAACTAAGATACCCATCCATCAAAACAAACTGTCCTTATGAATGTATTCATGCATAACAACTTATAATTAACAAGCAATGAATTCTCATAACACATAATGATGTTATAAACATTAACTTGTACAACATTAACATTAAATTTTAAAAAACGCATCCACATGGAAGGAAATGAAATCCACATTCCAAAGTAAGAACATAAAAACCACAATCAATCAAGCTACCTTGTTCCCGTAATTTCCATGAACTGCTGGACTTTGTCTCGGTGTCCTCTACCTAGCTTATCTTGTGGGGTAAAAAATAAAAGTGAGAAAACCCAATGGAGAAGATCTTCAATTAAGAACTGCAAAACTTCACTTTTAACAGAAAGAAAAATTCAGCTAAATTGTACCTTACTACCTTTATATTGTTGCATCAACTTTTAGCCCATGATCAAATGTGACTTTGTCTAATTATACAAACCAACTTACGAATGAGATTTTTTTCCTAAGTGTACAGATTAAGTGATCAAAATTGGTTTGGTCTTGAATCTAAAAAATTAGTTAGTTGTCTTGGAGAGTGAAATGAAGAATGTGGGCATTTAATGTATAGTCTGGTATAATGGGCAGGCCAAGGTTTTAAACAAAGTTTGAGTCCCATATAAAGGGTTGCACTAAGATTGGAGGTATGGAGTGTTGGTGGTTATCAATTGGATACAAAGCAACAGACAGCTTCAAGATATTGATATTGAGCCTGCAGATGATCATTGAATGAGATATTCTAGTTTTTCAAAGTCATTTATTTTATTCTTTTTTTTGGAGAATTGAATAAAGAAGTAGATCAGCTGTCAAAAGAGGCTCAATTTTTTCCAACAAATTTTTATCTCCTTCGATGAAATGAAGGAAAATGTTTCTTCATTGTTTGTTTCAACACTCTACAACTACTTATCTTGCTTGTTTGGTGCTTATATAGTTTGGGACCACTACGGGCCCAATAGCTCGAGTTGTAGCGTTTTTTTTGGACTTTGGAGGCCATTAAAAGCCTCATTGCATCATTTTTTTTGGACTCTAGAAACTAAAACCTTATTGGTTATGTATTTTGTCGATGATATCATTGATATGTATTTCACTTGGTGCCATTTTGATATATGCACCCTTACATGGTATACAGATGAGAAGAATTTCTATATTTTGTCTCTAATGGTTTGGAATCATGGTTTATAATCTTAAAAATATTTTTTGTCATTAAAAATTATTTATTTTACGTATTTTTTCCAATTCTAGTTTATTAAACCTGGTTCTATCTTAGTTTGATCTAGTTTTGGTTGGAATCATGGTTGGATAGGTGGTCAGTTCTGATTTTTAAAACTATGCTCAGAGTAGATAAGATATAGAAAGATAAAGTATACTTGGTATTTACCTCTCCCAAAATGTAACAAAACCATTGAAGGAGGAGAAAAGCAAGCTTTAAATCAAATCTTCAAAGAAGAAAAATAAACAGACATGGTTGATGTTTCTAGTCCTTAACAGAGATTTCTGAAGAAAATTTTCATTCTCTAAGATGAGTCCATACACCCATTCTTTTCTAAGGAACACGTCTTGGGGAATTCCAAATGATTCTTCCCCATATTCATAGATGACATCTCTAGTAAACTTGTTGGTGTAGACTAGTGCAACTCACATTGGTGGATTTGAACTAGACACCTACTAGCACTAAACTAGTATAATGGCCAACAACTTTGGCGATAACTGGTTGAGCTAACCTCTTAGACTAATTTTTTGCACCATTTGTAGAACAAATAAGAATTTTCACTCTTAGTGCAGAAAGTGTCCTAAAAACAAAATAATTTCTTGGGCTGATATCTTCTCAATAAGTCAAATTTTCTTACAAAACATGTGCTTATTTTGTCAGCAATCTTGCATATTATGTTTTATTTCATAGCATTTTTCTTGAATGTGGAATTGTGTATCCTGTAATTATCAATGTAAAGGAACAGTATGAACATGTTGGGTGGTTGAATTTTGTTTTGCAGCTTGAGAAGAACATTCGGCTCATTGCACTAGAAACAAGTTGGACTAAACATGTAGATGATTGGTACCCTCAAGTTTCTACTGGTCATATCTAGGCACAAGATCTATTATCTCAGCTGCAAAACAAATAGTTAATCGAAAGCAACCTCAGAAAAGAAAAAGAAAAAAAAATTCCATAGTGATGGCTACTCCAAAGGATGCTAGAGCTTTGAAGATTGTTTATTGGTGTAAAGGTGGAAGGTTCTCCACCCAAGTACTTTAGTTACTGCGTGCAATAACAAATAAATTTGGATGACGAGGTGTGTGATTTTATGTACATTGATTAATACATTCTAATTGATAGTAATAATATTATCTCATCTTATTTCACTCTAATGTTACCACAATTTGTTTCATTCCAAAAGGATTAAGAAGAATACCTGGAATTTTTATGTATGAGGTTGTGATATCCCTAGAAGAAGTAGACACTATACTTGGAGGGCAGCTACTGAAACTTCTAGGACTGTGTCACTGCTTACACTTCAAGTTTGTTTGTATTTCTTTGTATTTAGTTGCTCTAAAGAATTTGACATATACATGCAAACGCTTAAGGAATTTAAGATCTGAAATTATTTCATTTATAACTTTTTTAACACATTTATAGGTTAGGTATCTTGATGCTTATATCAAATGAAAATATATTGTATACCCATAATATCATTTTCCTAATTGTAAGGCTGTGGAAAAAGAGGGTGTTTCTTTTAGGAATGCTACCTTTTGTGGGAAAATATATGAAGGTGGTGAGGCTAAGAATTTATTGGACATTGGAAACCTATAAGACATTCCTATCTCTGTTGTCAAACATGGTAGAAAAATTGAAGAGACTGAAGGTAATGTGTTCCATGTTTCCTTTGATCTGTTCATATATCTTTGTTCCCTTTCATTGTAATGTGATGGTCGTGTGATATGTTGAAGTTTTCTGTTAATTTGTTGATTAATAATAATGTTTGGCTTGAAGCAGGTTTGTGTTAGAAATGATTATGGTTTGAAGCAATTTTATGTTAGCAATGGGTATGTGAAGAAGGAAGTGACCAGGTGCAATCCCATGTTATTGAATACAACAACAATATAGATGTTGGCCTACTTATTAGCCTGAGTATGTCCTAAAAAGAGTCTTATTCCCATCAGTCACGAGGATTATTCCTCCTTCAAGTTCTTTGGGAAGTTAATAAATTTAGAGGACACCATCATAGAATCCATAAGTAGCTTCAAGTATAATCGTTCTGATCCTCATGGTTTACTCTAAACTAGCAAGTATTTCTCACCTTTTTATTTTAATCATTCATCTGTTTCATCTTGTGCTTTGGGATTCTTCATTGGTAGTCACATGGAAAAATTGTATGAACCCATCACAACTACACTAAGTATAAATGCAAATGAAATTATGGAATCTAACTCACTATTATTGTGCACCATAATCCCATGACTATTATTACCAACAATACCAATTCTAACTACTAACAAAGATAGAGGATGGCCTATTAGCTTATGTAGCGGAACACCACTTAATGCTCATTTTACCTTTTCAAATATTTTATATAAAACTTTGATTGAGACTATCTATTCAGCCAAATTTTCCCAACTCTGGCACCTCTGCAAGTGAGACATCCCACATTCCCCTAGGGGATGATTAAGAGTATATATTCAACCAAAATTTCCCTAGAATATCACTTACCCAAGTGAGACGGTGCACCAGGGACAATTAAGAGTATCTATTCAACCAAATTTACCTTAAGACTCGCACCTACCTAGGTGAGAAAGCCCACTAAGGATCGATTAAGTAAGAGTATTTATTCAACCAAACTTTCCAAGGGACTTTCACCTAACCAGGTGAGATAGTCCATTAGGAGCAATTAAGCATATCTACTCAACTAAATTTTCCAAATACTTGCACCTAACCAGGTGAGCTAGCCCACTAGGTGTAATCAGAACATCTACTCAGCTAAATTTTTCCAAGACTTGCACATACCCATGGGACTCTGGCTATGGAAAAAAAACACCCTTGTTTCACCACCCATCCAAGCATAGATTGACTTGATTTTGTATCTCAATATTCAATTGATGTGTTTTAACTAAATATTCATCTTTTGTTTTTCCTATAGTTGGTGAAATTTTTGGTATAGGATTTGGAAGTTGGAGGATAATCTGATAAAAGTAACTAGAACATTCCCATGGGACATCCTGCTAGGGTGATTAAGACTATCTATTCATAATAAAATTCCCAAGACTTGCAGCTACCCAATTGAGAAGGCCCACTAGGGACGAACCTACTAAGGCAATTGAGAATATCTATTTATAAAAATTTGTTCAGGACTTGCAACTACCGAGGTCAAATAGCTCACTGGAGACAAACATGTTTAGGGGAATTTGAACCTTGGTTGGGGAATAGAAACACCCTTGTTTTAGCAACCAACCAAACCCCATTCAATTTTTCTTTGACTCTGTGTGTGTATGTGTTTTTCTTTTCAACTCTTTTCTCTCTTTCTACTTCTTGTGTGTGCTCTTGGAAAATTTGACACAAGTTCAAACCCACTGGAATCATCCATGCAAATTTTGTACTATCCCCATAGCCAAGAACATATTGTACTAGATTCAGAGAACTAGGAGATATATCTTTTCCATGTCTATCTTTACATTCACATATGGTCATCGATTCAATTTCTTATTGGTTATAACATTCACTACAACAATATAAATTCAAATGCTGAAAGAGTTTGGTTGTGGAAACTAGATCATTTATCACCTAAGCAGCTCAACTTGTTTTTTTTTTTGTTTCCTAGACTATTTTCACTACCTACAAGGATCATGGCAACAATGAGTGGTATCGTTGCATTTCAAGGCTATACAGAACCCCCTAAACATAGGGATTGATTATGGGAATAAAATAGTTAATCACCTAGACAACTTAATTCACTAAGATGCTAAGTTTTGTAATCTCCTACAAAATGCGTGATGGTTTTTTGTATTGGGAAATAATATGTTGTCATTTTTTGTTTTAAATCACCATGAAAATGTTCATTAAATTTATGAAAGGGTTCAAAGTTGTGCCACTTTGTAATATTAGTTTTCTAAATGCAAGCCATATTCTTGCAGAATATGTTCCCAAAAGTTTTTTTATACTGAAAAATAGAGGGAACATTATCAATGGGAAATAAATAATCATTTTGCAAGCCCCTCAAAGTGTTTTAAGGTCTACTCCCATTTTACCTCGCCAATCATTGTTTTACTCAAGGTTAAACATCTTCATAAAATTATAAATTGTCTCAAGATAAATGGGTTCTTTCAGTGGTCAGCGTAATTGTAAATTGCAGATCTATCACTCAAAATTTTTACAAATGATAGGGCATCTTCTCTACCTATGGAAGAGAAGCTCTGCATTAAATAGAGAAGTATTCTTTTGGTCCTATAATATGCTATATCTTTAAAGATAGTAATATATTTACATAAGGGACATTCAAAGATAGGTAGTGTAGAAATTGTACCCCAAAAGTCATAGAAAAAACTTCCTCTTTTTTATTTTGTCTTTGACATGTACATCAATTTATAGTTGGCTAACACTACCTATTCCATATTGGTGTAGGATAAAAATCTTCATAGCACAAATATACATTTAGTCTTCTTGATTTATTCATTGGAGCATATGCATATTTTACATAGAATAGTTAAACTTAGTTCATATAGATTACAATCTCAAACTTGTTCTAAGACTTATAGAATGGAATAAATGTATTCTACTTGTATGTTTGGTACTTCCCAACACTTAATTTACACCTCCACCTGATTTTCATAACTTCTATAACCATTAGGTAGGTACTTGCAACTTCAATGTTATTTTTCTTGTTTAGTAAAATATTTGCCAAGACTTTACAAAGTTTTATAATCTCTAGAAATTTTTATAATTTAGAATTTATAAAGTTTAAAGGTTTATTTTTTTAAATCTAGTTCTTTAAAGGGTGCTAGCTCAATGGAAGAGCACCTGCTTTACAAGTAGGAGGTTTGTGGTTCGATTCCATCGTGCCCTAATATTCATATGGAATGGTGACGAAGACTCTTTTGACCATCACCAATGAGCTTATGGTGACATTTTTTGACCCTCACCAAAATATGAAATTGTGAGGGTCAACGAACGCCACCATATATATGCATCAATAGCGACGGCCATGAAAGGTCCATCACCATAAATCATTGTTGTTTAAATGAAATGGTGACGGTCACTATCCATCATTATAATCATTATTCATGACGGACCTTGAATGTCACCACAACACCTATACTTTTGGTGACGTTTAAATTTTTGGTGTTGGAGGCTAAGGTCCATCACCATTGCTCATATAAAATCATGACGGTCACTATCTGTCATTACAAATAATTATTGGTTATGAACCTTTAATGTCACCACATTACCTATACTTTTGGCGACGCCACCCTTGGTGACGCTCAGTTTTTGGTGACGGAGGCTCTTTTGACCGTCACCAATGAGCTTATGGTGACATTTTTCGACCCTCACCAATGTCCTTTTTTCTTGTAGTGATCTAGTAAGTGGGAAATCTTAAGATACTCCCAATATGGGAGCTCATAAAATATAGATTTTCTTTTCATCCCAATGGCCAATTTCTCAACATAGGTGTTGAAGAATTTTTCACCATCGAACATAGGATCCCCATTTGAATCAAAAATTTATGCAAACTCCTTCTCCTTCTCTCTCTTTCGTATGTTCTAAGCCATTAAATTGGTGTCATTATTGTAGGCCTTTGGGTTCTCTCTAGCCTACCATTTAAAGAGGATGTTTCTCATTTGTAAGGATTTTCTTATGAGAGGAATACCCTAAAGCAATCATACGCTTCCTTTTGTAGGTGGCTGAACCGCCTAGCCTTCAAAGAAGCTCAAAAAAATTTACATCTATGATACACTTTTGTTACAAGACCTTCAAAAAAAAAATTTACAAGTCCCATTAGAGACCGTGAATATTAGAACAATTGTATTGAATTAAATTAATATTTGAAATAATATTGTTACGTATATAAAAAAATCAATAAACATGTAATTTACCATAGAAAAATCATAACCCTGGATAATCATGTATGGTGTAAGCACATATGCCATACAACGTAAAACCCTCTTTATTATGATGGGTCTAGATACATCATACACATGTATCCCTTCCCATAATCCCTTAAATTCATCTACTGATGGTTGTAAGTAGGCACCCATATTCTTCACTTATCTTCTACTAGGGACTATGAGAGCCAACATAAGATTTCCTTTCTTCACAGACAACCATGGGGGGATACTATTATTAATCACTACTATATGCCAAATCGAATAGTTGGTGTTTTGGAGGGATTATGGGTTGATTCCATCCATGGACATGTTGATTCATTGACTTCGTACTTCATACTTGAAATTTTTGGGCCATGTATCCGCTATATACTTCATGGTTATTGATTTTTTTGGGATTAGCATAACTCCAAAATCACTTTTATGTGAGGTATGTCATCCCTGCAATATAGCTAATTCTTTGCAAAAAAATAGCCTTTAAATCCTTAGGATTATAGGCATGTGCCTCAATATCTTATGACGAGGATCATGTTATTTACCCATTTTTTTATTAATTAGACCTATCATGCCCACATTTCGGACGTATCTCTTTGTTTGTATATTCTCCTCTATATATAATACAACCATTCGAACATGCATGATGTGATATCTCCTCAACACACAACATTTTCAACAACTTCTTTGCCTCTTTGTGGCTACCCAGTAAGACATTATCACTTGAAATAATCTTATATTTGAATAACATATAGTTGGTGGGAAATATAAATGTACAGTCTCAATATTTAACGTTCATAAAATTGACAATTTTTAATGTTGATTGTACAATGACAAGATTTCTCAAAATATAAGGGACTTAATCATGGTCAATTACCTCAATATTGTCAAGAAACGTGCATTTTACATCCCAAACGTTTCTTTCAAGTTGTACAGTAACATCGTTATCCCAAGCTTGGTACATTTTTATTGGCTATCAAGTCCAAAGAAAGGGATGGTGGAAACATATTTTAGGCTTTCGAAAAAGTGTATCAGTGATATGAGCATCATCCCATAGCTCATCGTTTTGGAATCAATCTAACAACATTGTCTAAATGGTAGTTGTATCACGTAAGTATTGATCCATACCAACCTGTATTTGATTGCTTCCACTTCAAAATTGTGATGAAATAATATTGTTGTAGTCATTACTAATTGGTGAATATGAACATAATGGGAATTAAATATGTGATTGATTCAAATATTCTTTGTATGCTTCCTCTCTGAGTATTTCTCTTAATTAAACCTTCTCTCAATTTTACATTATATTGGGGTGCACTGGAAGTTTGTACGTGGATCACTCATCATCACTAGAATCCTAATTTCAAAAAATATTTAACATTAGTACATCAATAATATTAGTAAGCCCAATGTAATTTGTTTTTTGAAATTACATTATACTAAACAATTATTACCATCGTTGATCCAGGATTACGTCTAGAAGATGTCATGTTCCAATTGGTAGTGTGAAGTGGTTGTCTATTTTCATCTACAAACTACTTGTGATATGTAGCTCTTGATAAGAGCTTACAACGATTTTGAGATGGAGGAATATTTTATGCATCTGAACTCGATTCTGAATCAGGATTTTGCAAATTTGGATACATTTTTATTCAAATTGACATGGATAAAAAAATAGATAATTGAAATATAAATAAAAGATAACTTACTGACCCACGAGGTGTAGAGCAGTCAGTGATGGGGTGCACTGTTAAGGCACTCGGTCTTCAAGGTCACCGGTGCGAAACCCGTGGGTGGGATGGGAGGAGAAAAAATGGAAAGATTAGGATTAGTCTAAACTACCAAAAAAAAAAAAAAATAGAACTTACTAGAGAACTATGTGAAGGACTTTGAGAAATATGGAATGTGTTGGAATTTGAAGAATTAACCATGTGACATTATGAGATTTTCCCCCTCCATTTGAGAAAAAACAAAAATAAACTTTTGTGTACATACCTAAAATTAATATAAAAAACCATATAACCACAAACTAAATTTCAATATAGTTTTCAAACCATTTTTTAAGAATGAGGCATCTTTAAGCGAAAAATGTATACTATGAACTATCGTAACTCATGTGGATGTGTTCTAAAGGATAATTTGAGATTAATATGTTATTTTATGTGAAAATAAAATTTTAGATAACTTTTAAACCCTATCAATTCTCTTATAAAAACTAGAAGTGTCGATGTGTTTAAACAATAAACACATAATAACCGCACTAGTTTCTGAGAGCTCGAAAATAAATAATAAATTATATCATATCGGTGCTCTTATAAAACAACCCACACCAACACGTTTAAATAAAAATTGCACCGGCCCTTCAAAAAAAAAACATGCCTATTTCCGGGATTTCGAGAATTAAAAAAAGGAATTTTATCATATCAGTGCTATTATGAAATTAACAGCACTGATTCATTTAAATAAAAATCGCACTAGGGCGTTAAAATAATAACCGCTCCAGTTTCCGAGATTTTGAAAAAAAAATAATATATTAGATCATATTGGTGCTCTTGTAAATAAGACAACGCCAATGCACTTAAATAAAAACAACATTGATCTGCACCTATTTCTCGGATTTCGAAAATAAAAATGGATTCTATCATGTCGGTGCTCTTATAAAAATTACAGCACTGATGCATTTAAATAAAAATTGCACCATTGTGTTAAAATATTAAATGAATCGTTTCCACGATTTTGAAAATAAAAAAGAAACTCTATCACGTCGGTGCATTTAAATAATTTAGCGCACTTGTAATTGATCATAATTTGTGTGTTTTACTTGTAAACACATTGGTTTTGTTTACTATATAACAAATGATGTTTGGAAAGAGGGAAAAAAAATATCTAATTGAAAAATGAGTGGAAATTGATTTTTCGAAATTTAATTTCATACATCCTTTTAAATAGTAAAAATTTATTCGCTATTTCCTTATTTTTCCTAAAATTTCATTAGAGATATTTGCAAGAGAGACATATTAGGAGCATTATGCAATAGCAAAATACTTTGGAAAATCGAAACTATGCAAAATATCAGAAGTTGAAAGTTATGGTGATTCACTCAAAACCCTGCATAGTAAAAAATTTAAATTTTATTGTTGATTTTACTAAAAAAAGTTTTTACAATTTCTGTTAGGTTTAATTAAAAGAGTGATCATTTGCAAGAGAGACATATTGGGAGAATTGTGGAGACGTGAAATATTTTGGAACCGCGGAAAGATTAGAAATTGAAAGGTATGGTGATCCACTCAAAACCCTGCCTAGAAAAAAATTTAAACTTTACCGTTGATTTCACTGTTAAAAGTTTTTACAAATTTTGTTAGATCTATTCAAAATTCAAAAAAAAACAAAAAAATAAAAAACAAAATAAAATAAATAATAATAATAATAATAATAATAAATAATAAAATATTTAAAAAAAATTGGAAACCCTACAGAATAAAAAATTTACTATTTATTTTACTAGAAATATTTTTACGATCTCTATTTGTATTTATATCTAATTAAAATTTTAAAAAAAAAAAACAATACTTACCTTAAAGCCTTGTTTCTTCTTGCTTATGTGACTACAAAATTTCACCTTAGGGATTAATGTTAGGAAAAACACTGAGTGGGGAGGTGGTGAATCATTATTTTCAATTCAATTTAAATTTTTAATTTCACATTCAGAATTTTGTACACTACTACTCTTTATCTAGCCTGTGTATGTACGTGAATTTAGTGAACGCAAACTATGTATATATAGTTAGCTAAATTTTCATATTTTCCATCATTGAGTTAACCATTACATTATTAATTCATTAATACATCCAGTATGCAGTAAAGAACAGAGAAATATCAACACATAAGAAGCACACATATGACATGAGTATCTTAGGTGGAAATCCAGTGTGGGAGAAAACCATTGTTGTCATTGTCTATGTCTTCTTATTTTATTATAAAGAAAACTTCATTACATCTTGTATTGGCATAGACCCTACTATCACGTAGGAATGTACCTACAGGAGGCTACAACCTCCACTCGTTCTCCAACACCGACTAGAAGAGAGCTACAACTCCTTGATCTCATTTACCAACTCCCACTGGAGGGGAGCACCTACTCGCTAAAAAAAATTTCTAGCTACCACTGGAAGGAAGCTATGACTGCATTATTGAATCCTCCAACCCTCAACGCCTCTTGTGGACCATGTTTCAAAACTTTTTAGACTGGATCCACCTATCAATCATCAAACAATTTGTAGGTCACCTTTCATCATATTTTCAAATTTTAACCACACCCAACATTATGCTCAAAATAAAACTGAATACTGAATCTTAAATAAAATCACTAAACCAAATGAATCAATGTAACATCATCCCATTGAATATTTAATCACCCACTGTAACTAAATCATATCAATCCACAACCAAACCACGGTAGCTATCAACCATCTAAATCAAGACATCATTGACAGACAACAGCATATATCACATAACTCATCAATGGTCATCATCAAGTAGCACTGAAAAACCTGACCAAACCTAACTCGGAATATATATGTTGTTGTTATTCAGTTGACCTGTGTATATATGTGTTTATAATGTGCAACACCCACATACATATCTCAACATACTAGATAATAAATCTTATAATATACAACTTTCTCAACAGAAATAGATATGCATATGTAAACGACTATATATAGACAAACCTACATAAAAATCTGAAACCTTTCATTGCAAACATAATTCACACTCTACAAAATTCACTATCATGCATTCATATCACAACATCATTATAACCACATATCTATCATTGTTAGAATAAACAGATCAAGCAAGTTTATTCATTATTCTTTATTACACATTTAGATCTATCATATCTGAGCCATATCCTAGCTCCTTGGTTCTAACTATTCCATATCAAATCATACATAAATAATTCATTATTTACACACATAACACCTTGATCTCCATCTCCTTATATATATTTTTCCTTAACCAATACCTTAGGTAAATCCTTTGGTAATTTCATTAGTATTTATTTACAAGATCGAATGAATGTTGTTGCCTTAATTATTATGGGTCAATACCATGGTAATGACCACTGGTATCCATATTTCCATGGTTCTTATTATGTACACAATTTTTTCTCACAGGAATTGTGTATGTACATGACCCTTCTTCACAAGAACTACGTATACTTTCTCAAAATTATATTTTTTCATCCATCTCTCATTGAACTGTCAATTATATGTACATAACATCTGTACCAATATTCTTTAGTTCCATATTCATATTATCACATTATTGACATCAAGTACATATTTATCAAGCATGTTTCTATCAAGGATAACACAATATTATCCATAATTCCAACAATTAACTCCCTCAACCACTTCACAATTACATTTTTCATTTTAGGAATTTTAGATTGAATGAGTTTGTGTACTTAATGCATATAGGGAATTTGAAATGTAAAGTAGGTGGACCACTTATTGAATTAGATCCAAACCATATCGTCCATGTCTTCTTTTTAAAAAACGACAACAGTTTTGTGGTGTTCCCTATTTAATAGAATGCATCGATGTTGATGCTGCTTTTATCGTTATATAGCGCACTAAATCTTGTTAGCCCTATCTATTTTTTAAAAATGTCATTTGTTTATTGGTGTGCCTCGTGTAATATAACACACTAGATCGCCTCTACCAAATAGCATCATTAAGTGACTTGTATTTAAACTTTTGTATTCTCATTTTTTATTGTGATGGTGGTGCTTTTATTGTTACAAATTGCACCGTCATAATTTAAAATTATTTTTAAAATTTAACTTTCACTGTCGATGTTGAAAAATTAAACGTCTAGTGCATTTAATAGAATAAATGCAATGGGGCATTTATTAAAATAACCACACCATCTACTAAACTCTTTTTTGATGAAAATTATTTGATTTATGTATAAAATATATATTTAATTACTTATGTATTGAATGGTACAAGTTGTACAGTTTATAAAAAATGTCTAAGAATTTGTCATGTAACAAAAATATTGATCCCTTGGATGCGGGTGACAGTAGAAGCACGCATGAAAACAGTCTCTCCCATGCTTGAGATGATGAATATTTTCAGCGCAAGCCTTCAATTGAAGTGTATCCACACTCCTACATTAATTCGCATGAGATAACAAAGACCATGCATCATGAAGACACGCAAAGACAACAACATCCCCTTCGAGGAACCTCTGTACTGCAATATTTTGAATGATCTCCTGACAGATATGACGTTCTTCTATAACTCTACGCACATGCTTACTCATGAAAATAGTTGCAGCATTCAGCTGTGAGCAAGCAACAATAAAGCTTAGCATCTCCACATGTGTCACAGGCATATAAAATGAGAGGACCTACAGCACAAAACTACCCACAGTCTGATCCTTTTGGTTTTTTTGTTTCAGTTCCAACCCTCCTGCATGCCCAGCCTATCGTGTAGCCTCCCCCACAGTGCTGGGCTGCGCAGAATTCCCCGGGCTGCACAACCCCCTGAATGCGCGCATCACCTTGGCTCCACCTGCCTTGCTAGTTTCACCAACCTGTGTGCTCCCATTATCCTGCTCCCCCTACTACACATCCTCCACCAGGATACCTCCCTGTTCAATAGAACATCGTTGTGCACTTCCTGTCTCGGGTCAGAGCCACTCCTCCACACCTCTCAAACCACCATCAACCCCCTACCTCATTTTACCATGGCTCCTAGAATATGCCAAAGAACTATCAAAGGATGCCATATAGGTGCGCTCACTGGTCGCTACCACAGAGGGCCAGATAACCGCTTAGATTCCGTTCAAGGCTCCTCTTCAGGTACTCATGTTAGAGAGGCCCCCCAGAGTAGGTTCTCATGTTAAAGAGGCCCCTCAGAGCCCTGAGATCAACCACGAGGAGGAGGCCCCCACTTATGTAATTCACAGAGGTAGAAGTGGACCAAGGAAATCCACCATTGTGCACCAGAAGCACCCCTTTCCCCGCAAAACTGAGCCTCTTCCGACTCAAGAGGATGACGGGGAAGAGACAAAAGTTTGGATAATCGACTCGGAAGGCACTTGGACGTGAGTCCCAGATGCCGAGTACACGGTTTCTCCCATCCTCTACGCACCTACTTCTAGGCCTTCGTATCAACCCACTACTGAAGAGGAATTCGTTTCACAGGAGTACGCATGTCCCATCATGGAGGAATATCCAGATATAGATGATGATGCAGAAGACTCATGACTGCGTATCAACTCAGCTCTTCTTAGTTTTTTGTTATGCTTGTTGTTTTCACAGAACCTCTACTTTCACTAGTGCTATGGCACACTTTGTAATCCTTTGTTTGATGTTTTTTCTAGGCTGGTTTCCTCCAAAGAGGCACCCCCATACTTACACAACTATGAAGGCAACAAAGGTTGGGATTGGTTAAGTGTAGCTTACCAACTTAGCCTGTAGCATTTGTATTGATTTATTTTCGAATTAATATAGTTTAGCCTCAATTACCAAAAAAAATAAAAAATATTGATCGAAACAATGATATCACATCCAAAAAAGCAGAAAAAGAAACTTATTTGTAAATCCTTTACAAAATTAATAATGTTAAACTATATGTAAGTTTAACTAATATGTATTGATTAGTGTGTGTGTGTAATGCAGAACCACAAAATGAAAAAGGTTTCCAAAGAAATATTCAATGAGACCTGTGAGACTTGCAATAACAACAACAAAAAAACATTCAAAAGGTAATATTCATAATTAAAATGATTTTCTAGAAAAGTGTATATACTACTACAAACCATTCATTTATTAATATCAATTTTGTTATATTTAGTTTTTATATGTCAATCTAAAAATAGTTTATTAATTTTTCCAAGAAGATTGTGAAAATCCCAAAGGATCAACAAGTTGATATTTGAAACATGCCAGTAGGAATGTCCAAAAAAGTGTACAAGGAGATGGTCAAAGAAATGGACATAATTGCATCACAAGAGGAGCCATCTCAACAAAAATGTGCTTCAAATGTATGTAACCATTGACTTTATACATATAAACAGAGAATTTATCATTAAATATTAATTTCAAGTATTTTCTTGTAGAAAAGAAAACAAAATGAACTCATTCAGTACATAAAATAGAACAACAAGGAATACAAGTTTGATATCAAAGTTTGTGATTAATTTTTAATATTTCCTTATAGAACTCAAGGTTTCATTTTAGTATATTTTAATTTCCTTTACAACAACCATCCTTGAATGTCTTCAAATAGATGCTAACATACAAAGAAGAGTCATTGGAAGAATTTATTGACATTGGGTTAAATATGGGTTGTGAGTATATGTTGGCATATCAAAATTTAATTGTGGAATTTGTAAGTATTTATGTTGTTTTACTTCTATCAATTTATCATTAATAGAACAAAAAAATCCTTTATATTAAATCTATGATTTATAATGGGGTATATAACTTGTAGTAAAGAAAGTATTCAACTATGCCAATAGAAGAGTTTTTGCAACAAGGCATGAGAGTTTGTTTTCGATCCATGTGTATAGTTCATGAGTCACTTCTTGCTATGGTACATTGCTATTCAATTTAAATTGGTGTATATTATTTGTTTTACCTTTAATTATTCTCACCAATGTAGATACACTCATTGGAATTTATTTTTATGTTTTCAAATGGAACGCGATCAGGATGACAAAAAATATAGATGCAATCAACAAAAAATTCATCAAAATAACCCGAGTCATGGAATTATCTCAAGAACTGACAACAATTACAACAAATAATGATGATCTATTTGGATATCAATGCAAGTGTTGTATTTTTTGAAACAATTATCTCTAAAAATGAAACATTTTGTTTAATGAATTGTTGTTTTGAGAGGTCTTGACCCAGGTTCAAACTTAAGGTTTACCAACAAACCTCTGTACTATTGGCCCTTTCGGCAATGGCCTGCTTGCACAGGTCAAGGTCTCACCTGAGGTAGTATGGGAGGGTGTTGGAACCAGGTTTCCACACCCTACGAGAGAGAGATATTTAATGAAGTGGTTACCTTCAGATCTAACAGGCCTGTGTTGAGGAATCCCTGACTAGAAACCCTTAACAATATATGTAACATAATAACTTTTGCACCCGTAAATCATACAATAATTACTAACTGAAGCAATATAACTCAAATCTATGCCTTCATTTTCCTTCCAATCATCTATTAAAGGTACACTCTTAGTCTAAAATTAGCAATTACTGTTATGGAGATAACATAGAAATAACAGAAATCAACATGTAGCACAACTCATAACAAAACATAGAGATATTCCAATATCAGCAAAATGTCTTCTCATTCGTTAATACTTCAGATTCCACTTACAGACTCTTCTAAATACCCGCGCACACAGCCAGCGGGGTCCACACACAGTGGGACCAAGTCTCCACGCACACAGCCAGCAGGATCCCTTACCCAGAAAATTCTATGCAAAAGGATTACCAATTCAATATTCTCATTCAAACTTCATCCAAAACTTACTTCTAGATTCGATCTATTCATCTATTTATACTATTTTATCCTACACTACACTATGGTCAACAAATCGTGGTTTTTGATCCCTTGGTCTACCCTTTTACCCATTTCAATTCATTAGGGGCTTTTACCCACCCCAAATCCCATGCACTAGACTAAACTATTACAAAATATTAAAAAAAAATATCAAAATTGTTGTCAAGGGACCCCGCTCCAATAGGCCCCCAACACAATCTTGTGACTAGTTCTGAGTCACAGCTGCAGTGGGGTCTTTAACTTGGCCTGGAGTTGTTCAATGGTAGTGGAAAATGATGGAAAGATGCCTTCACTCTGCACGGCTACATTCTTCATGATTTCGACCAAATTTTGGGAAGTCGGCCCTTTAGTAGATGCAGTGACATTGTCCAATTTCTAGTTCAACTGTTTAATTGCCGCGTGTAGGTCCTGCGAGAGTTTTAGTGCTTCATCTGCATAGGGCTTCAGATGATTACTGAGGACTTGATTATTGTTGTATAGCACCTCGATCTCATCCCTTAGATTATGGCTGGTGCGAAGACATGTTAGGTGCTGGGTTGCAACAAGGGTTGGTATGGTGGCTTCCATTTGCTCAAGTTCCTGCTCTTTCTGGTGCAGCTCCTGATTAAATTGTCGAAGAAGGGGGTCACGCTACACAGTTGACCAGAGCTCCATGATGGTGTCCAAAAACATAGAGCCCTTTGTGATGTGTGCTGTAATACTTCATGTCGATTCCTTCACCAGTGTAGCTCACTAGGCTCACGCCTCCAGAGGGGTTGTCGACTGCAGCTTGGCCTACATCGCATCAATCTGTTGTTTGAGGTCTGCTTTCATAGTCTATACTTTGGTTTTGGATGCCTTTAACGCAGCCACCAAGCTCTCAATCTTGGCCTTGAGTGCAACAGAGGCAGGAACTACTTCATACATTTCTCCACATAGCCGGTCAATGAGGTGCTCTAACTCTGCTTGCTGCGTGACTGCCACATGTTTCGTTTCCTGTGCTTGGGCAGATTTGATAGCCTTGGTCACAATTGTCTACTCGGCCTCACTTATTTGTTTATGTGCCTGTGATTCTCTGTTCTGAAGCTTTTTATATATGAAAAATTGGAGTGAATGTAGCTTCCCACTCGTTATTCTTGCAATGTCAAGGCTAACTTCTGCACATGCACAGAATTGCGCGCATAAAGCTGGTGGTTCTATGGTCAAGGCTGCACCTGGGAAGGGGAAAACCCTGCTTTCAATTTTTGTGATGATGGTTGTGGCTGGCAGGCTCTCTTGAATTGGCCTTGCCTAGTTCACACTCGCTTGTACTGTGTCTGCTTGTAGCTGGAGCACCTGCAGCCCAGACTGCAAAGCCTCCACTGTGGCCTTCTGTTGATATTCAAGGGTGTTCCATCTATCTTAGGATGTAGTGGAAATGGCATTTGCGATCTTTTCTAGATCCTCCTTAGTCAAGGCAACTTCTGCTTCTCCCTTGGACTTGTCACCCTTTCACTTCTTTCGCTACCCTTCGGGAGGCTCGCTAGCATGCTTTGTTTCACGTGTAGGATATGCACCCTACCCACCAACTCCGTCGGTCTCAACACTATGTTGCGGCTCCTGCTCTGACCCCTTGGTGATGTCCTTAGGGGTTTCCTTAGTGTTCATCTTCTCTGTGGAGCGCAGCTCAGTTTCCTTCGTTTTACTCGGTGAGATGGTATCCTTTGGTGCTACATCTTTCCATATGTTCCCACTGTGGCCAGAGCAGTGGATTTGAGGCCAATATTCCATGCAGGTAGCCAGGTTGCGATGACTTTGTCGATCTCCACCTCGGTGACCATATACAGGAGGTTTCACCACATGGGATGTTTGTGTGACCTGATCTGCACATTGTGCATGGTGACATGAAAGTCGGAAATGCACTTTTATTTCTCATAAACAACACATGACAAGAACGACCTAGAATGTATCGTTACTTCCAAAGCACCATAAAATAACACCCAGAAGAATTTTTTATCCTTGATGTGTTGTGAATCCTTAGAGTCCCATAGGTTCTTGTAGCGTGCTCCTTCACATACGTCGGACTTGAGCACAGGGAGCACCACATCCTCAGGTGTCTCCCATGCAACTAGTGCGATCAATAGCAATAACCAAGAGTAGCAGAAAGGCTTACCCTGGTCCTGCGCCTCATGCACGTTATCTAGAAATTATTCAGATTGGTACTATGATCAGTTGTAGCAGACCCCCTTGTTGCATTTCCCTTCCAAATGAATAACATATGTAAGGACATTCGATGGCCTAAATTTGCACATCAGCTTACACCCAAGTAGTAGAGTGCCCATGCACACTCCTACGTCAATGATGCTCTCCACTAGGAACCCTTGCTTGTGACGGTCCACCTTCTATTTTTCATTGACGTCATCTGCCACCTTCTACTCGTTCCTCTTCCCAAACCCCTTCATGGGATGGGGCCCCTTCATGGGCAGGCCAGTGATCATGTGGATCAATGCAGCATCCAGAGGGATACAGCCTTGGTTCCATAAGCAGCCATCATGGATCAGTGTGAGAAACTGTCGAACGACCAAGCTGGTGATAGAGTAGCGCCCAAAGTAGGTGATGCACAGCAGATTCAAAATTCATGAGGCCTGCAACCCACACACCCACGGCATTGTCTCCACCTCTAGGACGTCTTCATTCCGGGGCCAGATCCGAAAAGGTGTCTTCATTAGCCATATCATGGTCAGAATGCTGCCAAATATTTCCCCAATGAGAGGGACCTCCCGTGGGACTAGCGAAATTTGGAGATACTCGCATATGATATCTACATTCTTGGGTATGCGCACCGTCGGCTTTCTTGGCTTAACATATGCTTGTATCCACAAGAGGGGAGCTACCATCAGAGCTTCTTCCTGGGCTGACATCAGTCGTTTGAGGGATTGGGCAAGCGTGCCTAGGGCACCTACCTGGGGGAGTGCACAATCCTAGGGGAGGCGCACGGCTTCGCCAAAGAACACTTCATGGCTTTCCCCTTTCCCTTTCCTTTGGCTGGCGTGGACACGACCTCTTCGACTTCAGGTGTTACTTCAAAAGCATCTTCAAACCCTATCTCAGTGGAGGCCGTAATGGGCGATGAATCAGTGGGGTTAGTGGTCGTCATCCTTCCTCAGAAGATAAATTATGGATTGCTGCTATTGGAAGGGGTAGCTTGCCCAAACATACAGATTTCACGGTAACAATAAAGGAAGAATTCATAATAAGGCACAAAGCATACGATTGTTAGAGAGAAAAGGAACCGATTATGACTTGTGCCCCTCCTTTTATAGGCCCCCATGGGTGAAAACAGTCGTATTATCATTAAATTTGACTTAAAATCGAGGAAACGGTAAAACATCCTCCAATATCGCTATATTAAATGTGAAACACATACTCCATCCAACGGTAAAATCGCATTTTCACCTAGTTTTACTATTTCAACGACTAGTTTTTCCAGCTAAGCACTACCCCTATGCCTCCATCGCACGTTCTTGCACGCCATTACCTATGCATTGACGTTGCGCTTCCGTTGTACCGGCTTGCACCTTCTTTTCATAGCACATGCAGCTCCTTTAATGAAGATACCCCTGCCATATAGTCATTTGGTAGGCACCGAGTTGTCCCTGTATGGTTTCAGACAACTTCCATTAATTTACTCAGGAAGTTAGTCTCCACGTAGCATAGCCAAATGCCCCACACCACCATCTGTAATCTCTTTTAGTATATACGGTCCCAACCAGTGCTTACGGAACGTCCCTGGGTGGCGCGCAAATGACTGTCATAGAGTAACACATATTATTATTCCTTAAACACTTTCTGTTGGATGTTTCAGTCATGCCAAGAATTTTCACATGTCTTTTGTACTTGCTAACGAAAGTTAACAATGAACCAGTCTTCTTCCAAGGCAACTATTTGCGCCAATTATTCCTCCATGATGTCAAGTTATGCCATTTTTGTGAAAGATGCAATGCATAGGATAGGGACAATATATTACATGGGCATGATGGCCTCCTATCCATAGACCATCCTGAAAAGAGTCTTCCCAGATAGCTTTTTGAATGTGGTCCCATAGGCCCATAGCACTGAGGGGATTCGCACATCCCAGTCATTCCGATTGGCATTACAGACCTTAGTTAGTGCGTTCTCCAAGATTTTGTTGAAAGTGTAGAAATTTAATACAAAATTCATGTATATCCTGGATTTTCCTGATCTAACAATATGCTACTATTATATACAGAATCACTTCTACAAATATTTCAGGAATTTAAAACACAATCGCTAATCACAATATCATGAACAAAGATTAATCACACATAACACAGATAATTTACCAAGGAAATCTTACAGCTAAAAACCCCATTATCTTCTATTATGTATTATATCATGTATCATGAAACAATTACATACAAATCTCTAATCCAAGAGCTCTTAGTACATGTGCTAACTGTCTCACACTGTCATACAAAAATTGGTAAGTTCCTTAGCCAATTTACTGTCTCCAGACAGCCTGCCTCCACTACACAATCCCACCTGATAGCAAATCCCTGAATGAGTTGAATCCTGCTTGACTTGATTGTGCAATCCTCATGGGCACATCCAATGTGTGTTTGGTTGCATGTGTGAAACCAGATAATGTCACAACTGATAGCCAAACTATATGTTTCCTTAACTCAGAACTCACAAGGGCTCCACTGATCCGACATGCATGCAAAGCATTAAGAAAATTGCCAGCATGTGATACTGACTAATTGTGAATTAATTAATAATTAATTCACTTGATCTCTCACTAGTGTATCTTCAGTTACAACTAGCACAACTAAGTTTAACTCACTTAACTGAGTTAAACTACTTTACAACTTGCATAACTGCACTTCCAACTCTGTTACAACTTCGAATCACTCACTTACAACTAATTCAACCTGCATGTCCCACCAACCAACCATTTAACTCGAAATTACTTTAGCTAACTGATTTTCCATTTGAATTAACTATTTCCAAGTGCTCATTGAGAATAGAATATAGTTTATTGTCCAACTAATATTAAGGGATAATAATAGTAGACATGCATCTATAAATAGACATGCAATCTATAAGTAGAATTTTCACATACATCTATAAACAGACATGCATCTACAAATAGAATTTTCTCATGTATCTATAAATAGACATCCACATAAAAATAGCCTAAGGCACCATCCTAGTGTAGGTGCTTAATATTCACTAGGATATTTTTGTTGAATCTCAACACTCCCTCTCAACAAGAAATGGATTATCCTTCACCCCGATCCTATCTCTATGGTATTTGAATTTGCTCCTCGTGAGCACCTTCATCAGAATATATGCATCATGATCTTCCATAGGAATGTACTAAAGAAACATGATCCTCCTTTACACACAATCTTTGAGATGATGGTACCGAATATCTATATTCTTAGATCTATCATGAAACACAGGATTAATCGAGAGTTTAATGCAACTCTAATTATCACAATGAATCACTGTCGGATCTAAATGAGAACCAAAAAAACCAACCATGATCTTTCTCATCCAGATAGCCTCACATGAAGCTTGACTCACTGCCATGTATTCCGCTTCCATTGAATTGAGTGCCATAGATCTCTGCTTCCTAATGTACCAAGAAACAGTTGTAGACCCGATACTAAAGATCCCTCCTGATGTTCTCTTTACGTTCGTTGGACTTCCAGCCCAATCTGCATTTGTGAAGCCATGCAACTTCACTCCATCCGTCTGTTTGTACCATAAGCCATACTTTGATGTGCCCCTCAGGTATATTAGGACATGCTTACCCACCTTCCAAAATATCTTGGTAGGCTTAACCATATCTTGACTCAGCTTGTTAACCGCATAGAAAATTTCCAGTCTCATGTTCACTAGATACATTAGCAAAGCTACTAACTGTCGATAGACAATAGCATCCAATACCTCTCTCGAAGTAGCATCCTCTTTCCTCCAATTTCCTGGAAGGGGAGTATCCATGGGTTTGCATCCCTCCATGTGAAACTTACATAGTATCTCCCTTGCATACTTGTCAGACATAAAAATTTCACCATCTCACTGTGATATTTCCAGTCTAATGAAATAATTAAGGAGGACCATATCCTTCATATCGAACTCCTTTTCAAGATCATCCTTGCATGAGTGTGTCTACTGCTAATCACCATTAAATATTAAATCGTCAACATAAGGAAAAATCATTAAAATCTTACCCTCCACCACACTTTGGTATAGGTTTGCATCTGCTTCACTTTTGGTGAAGCCCAGTCCAATGAAATAACTGTCTATCTGAGTATACCAAGCACGGGGCGCTTGCTTCAACCCATACGTCACTCTTTTGAGTCGGCACACATGTGACTCGTTGTTGAAGATCTCAAAACTTCAAGATGCTCTATGTACACATCTTCCTCATTGATCCCATTGAGAAACACATTTTTCACATTCATCTAATGAATGCGCCAGCCCATCTGCGCTAAGAGATAAAGGATGGATCTTATGGAAGAATACCTTGTGACATGTGCAAAGGTCTCTTCATAATATATCCCCTTGATCTATGAGAAGCCCCAGGCCACAAATATGGCCTTGTATCTCTCCACACTCCCATCAGCATCTTGCTTTACCTTGTAGATCCATCTCAAACCTACCATTGATTTATCAATTGGCCTTGGAACAATTTCCCAAGGATTTTTTTTGATAATGGAGTCATACTCCTCCACCATTGCATCTACCCATGTGGGCTCCTACACTGCTTCCAGAAAGGAAGATGGTTCAGTCACAATACATTTTCTCATGAGAGCCATGTTTCCAGTAAATCGGTTAGGAGATTGTCTTTGCCTGTGCTATGAAGTAGGGGCTCCTACATTCTATGCAGCATCAAGTCTCAGCCTATCAGCTTTCGTGGTATGCCTTCTGCCATTTCTGATGGTTGGCTCTGCATGAGTGGACTCCTCCACTCCATGAACCTCCTCATGTGGCTAATCCACATCTTGAGACTCATCTTTGTGAACCAGTAGTTCCTCCTCCACATGCAATTCCAACTCCCTCTCAAGTGACAATCGCATGGCTTTCCCCTCATCGAATTTTATATTCCGTCGCACAACAATCATCTTACTGTTAGGAAAATACACACGATAATTATGGGGTGTTTCTCTACCCCACAAAAATCCCAACTTCAGCAGTCGTCTCTAGCTTCTTCCTGGCGTCTTTGGTGACATGCACATAAATAGATGAGCCAAAAATATTAAAGTGTGAAACATCCGGTTTCTTACCATTGAAAGCTTCTTTAGGTGTACTCATGCCAATTACTCTATGAGGACAACGGTTTTTCACATAAACCCCAGTGTTGCATGCTTCCACCCACAAATACATTGGTAGGCCCTGATCATGCAACATCGCTCATGTTGCACCCACGATCATTCTATTCTTCCTCTTCGCAACCCCATTTTTCTGTGGGTTATGAGGCGCTATGAGTTCTCTTCAAATTCCTTCTTTTTTGTAGAAGTTCTTGAATTTTTTAGAGATGTATTCTCCACCATTATCGCTCCTAAGAACCTTCACTTTCTTCCTCGACTCTTTCTCCACCAATGACTTAAACTCACAGAACTTTGAGAATGTTTGATCCTTATTTTGCATGAAGAAGATCTGAAATTTACGAGAAAATTCATCAACAAAATTAACATAGTACTTATGTTTTGTTGTTGAAGAAACTGAGAACGGTCCACGCACGTCTGTGTGAATTCTCTCAAGGATCCTCAAAGCACGGTTATCCTTCTCATAAAATGTTGAATTTACATACTTCCCCATGGTGCAACCCTTGCACTAATCTAACTGACCAAGTGTTCCCATTAGAATTCTAGTAGATATTTGCTGCATGACTTTCAAGGCTCCATGATGAAGATGGCCCAATTTCCTGTGCCATAATTCACACTCATCCCGGCTCACACTTTTTCTACCTTTCCCATCATGGCAGTGCAGCCATCTACTTTTAGCTTGAAGAGATTCTTAACTCCAATCCCTATCTTATTGGCTTGACCCATTTTTTTATGTCGCGGGAAATTTTTTACATCGCTAAAAACAACGTCATAGCCTCTGTCCTCCAACATTGCGACTGAGACCATTTTTTTCTTTAGACCTGGAACATGCATAACATATTTCAATTGAAATGTTTTACCTAAATCCCTCTAAAAGGTAATGGTACCAATCCCGGTAGCACTGCACCGTTCGTCATCGCCCATCTCTATATGCATCTGGAGATCTTTCTCCTCCAAGTCACTAAAAATTTCCTTATCTTCCGTCATGTGAAAGTAAGCATCATTATAAAAATACCACACCAATCCTAATGCAATTGACACCATGCATGCAATCAAGGATAATTCAAGCTCAAATTGTGATGCAAGGGCCTCTCTAGCTGTAGCTCCAGCAACCTTCTTGTTCTTGTTCTTTTGTAGACAATTAGTAGAAAGATGCCCATGTTCGTGACAGTGAAAACACTTCACCTTGGACATATCCAGGTTCTTTCCTTTAGAATTAGATTTAGAATGGAATTTCTTCCCCTTCCCCTTCTTCACCTTGGCATCCAAAGCACAATCCTCTTCATCATCGTGCTTTGATGAATAGCCATCTCTGGTGTTTCGCCTGAAATCCTCCTGCACTAGATCTGACCATAGTCATTCCCAATCCTGCAATTTTTCTCGTCCATTGACAAGTTCTTCATAATTGTGTGAACTCTTAGGAAGTCCCAAGAGAGCTAAGCTCACCAAATCATCATCAGCAATAGTTATTCCCACACTCCCCAATTCATCCCTACAATGGACAAGCTTCGTAACATACTTTGGAATTTTTTCACCCTTTTCCATCTTGATCTTCCTGAGTTTATCTTTGAGCGCCAATTTCCTATGGTCATTGCTACTTTGGAATAGATATTTCAAATTCTTCCACATAGCATATGATGTGGCTTTCCCATGGAGGCTTCAGACAATGTGGTCTTGTACTCCCTCCAACAGGATCCTCCTCGTCTTTGCCACTTTCTTTTTCCATGCATCAATATTAGCAGCATCTAGCTTAGGAACATCTATTTCAATGAATTCCTTCAATCCATTGTCTTGGAGCACCGCCTCCATCCTTTCCTTCCAAGAAATTTAGTTTGAGCTTCCCTCGAGTGCATACTCTAACCTCAAGCTATTGTCTTCAAGTACCGCCTCCATCCTTTCCTTCATAGAAATTTAGTATGAGCTTCTCTCGAGTGCATACTCTAACCTCAAGCCATTGGTATCCATTTTGATCTTGAATCAGTTGTAGCACCCTGCAAATTCGAATTCTTTCCACCAACAAACTCAACTCCTGCTTCACTACTGTAATTTCCTATAATCTGATACCATGTCTGAAATTTAATAAAAAGTGCATGTATATTCTAGATTCTCCTAATCTAAAAATATTCTATTGTTAAATACATAATCGCTTCTACAAACCTTTGCGGAATTTAAAATACAATCATCAATCACAATATCATGAAGAAAGATCAATCACACATAACACAGATAATTTACTGGGGAAAGCTTATAGCTAAAAACCCCACTATCTTCTATTACATATTATATCATGGATCATGAAACAATTACATACAAATCTCTAATCCAAGTGCTCTCTGTACATGAGCTAACTATCCCACACTGTCATACAAAAATTGGCAAGTTCCTTAGCTAATTTACTATCTCTAGATAGCCTGCCTCCACTGCGCAATCCCATCTGATATAAAATCCATGAATGAGTGCAATCATGCTTTCCTTGACTGCGCAATCCTCATGGGAACATCCAATGTGTGTGTGGTTGCATGTGTGCAACCAGATAATGTCACAACTGATAGTTTACTTCCCTTTCACCTAAGACTCAACTGGGTCTCCACAGGATCTAACATGCATGTTGTTAATAATAGTAAATCTTCAGTTTCATGTGAGACCTCTTATTGTGAATTAATTAATAATTAATTTTCTTGATCTCTCACAAGTGTATCTTCAATTACAACTAGCACAACTGAGTTTAACTCAATTAACGGAGTTAAAGTACTTTACAACTTGCATAATAGCACATCCAACTCTATTACAACTTCGAATCACTCAGTTACAACTAATTCAACCTGCATGTCCCACCAACTAACCACTTAACTCAAAATTCCTTTAGCTAACTAATTTTCCACTTCAGTTAACTATTTCCAAGTGCTCATTGAGAATAGAATATAGTTTATTGTCCAACTAATATTAAGGGATAATAATAGTAGACATGCATCTATAAATAGACATGCAATCTATAAATAGAATTTTTACATACATATATAAATATACATGCATATATAAATAGAATTTTCTCATGCATCTATAGATAAAAATCCACCTAAAAGTAGCCTGAGGCACCATCCTAGTGTAGGTGCTTAATTTTCACTAGGATCTTCTTGTTGAATCTCAACAGAAGCCTCTACTGTACCATTAGCTTGTGGGTGATATAGTGTGCTTTTTGCATGGTAGATTTGAAATTCTTCTGTCAATGCTTCAATAGTTCCATTGACGAAATACGCACCTCTATCACTTATTAAGATCTTCAGGAAGCCAAACTGGTGAGCCCTGGTATTACACCAAGAGTGCTGCAACTCCCAGGGGTTTCCCTACTTTACTTTATCAACCCAAGGTTTGTAAAAACTTTGAGGTGATAGTGCTATATACACAGCAGATGAATTATGTTCATGCCATCCTCTTCTGCTTTATGAAAGGGTGATATTTCTTAAACTATGATAAAGACTAATAAAAAGTAAATTGTTGGAAGGAAATGATAGAAAGGAAACTAATTTAACTTGTTAAAAAGAAATGGCAGAAAGAAAACTAATTTAAACCACGCTTAACTTGGCCAAACAGTTGAATGCACTCTACTTATCATATGGTCTATCTACCATGCTTTTATCCATGCAGCGAAACTATCTATGACTTAATTCTATTTGAAAAAGTGTTGATTTGTAGCTTGGAAGAAAAAAAGGGCTAAAGAGGCTAATGGAGGGCTTAACACATGAAACAAGGCTTAGAAGTGGAAAGAGGGGTTTAAACCTTATTAAAACTTTATTATAGCGCAAAAATGCTTTGGAGCAAAATAATTGAAAAGTGCGATTGCGGAGATGCGATGGAGCAAAAGTTGCGAAGTGCGAAGTGCGACGGGATAAAAGCTGTGACGTGCAAAATGCGATGGGAAAGAACTTGGAAATGCGAAATGTGAAAAGGAAAGAACTACGAAATTTGAAATGCGAAAAGGGAAAAGTTTGCGATATGCGATATTGCAATATCGCGAAATGCGAAATGTGAAAAGGAAAGAACTATGAAATGTGAAATGCGAAAAGGACAAAGTTTGTGATCTACGATATGCGATATCACAATATCGCAATTAGAAAAAAGAGTGGTAGGTCTTAAGAGGAAAAGGAAAAAGATTCGAAGTGCAATTTGCAACGGGTGACATAGTGGTGGGACCCATGGCAGAGCGCGATCAAAATATCACAATCTATAGATAGGAGTGGTAAGTCTTAAAAGAAAAGGGAAAAATTTGGGACGAGCAATTTGCGATGTGGTTAAAGTTGCGAAGTTTGAAGTGTGATATCATAATCACAATATCGCAAAGCTAGAGGAATATCGGAAATGTTGTTCGGGAAAATTTGCAAAGTGCGAAGTGTGATATCGCAATCACAATATCGCAAAGTTGGAGGGATAGTGGTAAGTCTTAAAGAAAAAGGTAAAATGTGTGAAGTGTGAAGTGTGATATCACAATCGCAATATCGCAAAGTTAGAGGGATATCAGTGAGTCTTAAAGAAAAAGGTAAAAGGTGCGAAGTGCGATATGCGATGCGGCAGATGACGTGGCAGTGGGATCGGCTACGGAGCGTGATCTCAATATTTCAATTGCCATTTGGAACCAGTAAGTCTTAAAGAAAGAGGTAAAAGATATGAGGTGCGATATGCGATATCGCAATATCGCAATCGACAAATGGGAGTGGTAAGTGTTAAAGGAAGAAACTAAACGTTGTGATTTGCAATTTGCGATGTACGGTAGCGGGAAGTTTGAGGAGAAAGGGCGGAAAGTCGGATTCAAATGGTTTTCAAGTATTTTGTGTTAGAAAGGGATAAGGCAATCGTGAATGGTAAAAACAAAGGAATGAGGCGGGCTGAAAGGTTTAAGTGTTTTGAGAAAAAAACAAGGTGGGTGCAGCATTTTTAAATAAGAGGAAGAGGAGGGAAATGGAAGTGTAAAAATAGTGTTCAGATCATGAAGACAGAGATGGAAATGAAGCGGGAAGTCACCATGGAGCTACTCTGGGGTTTCAGCAATGATTCCTACAAACAACTTTGCTAATCTATGCACGAAAAACAGACAAATGCGTGAAAATATCTTGCAAAGGAAGACTGGAAAATGGTAATGCAACTCTACTTATAATCTCAAAAATAGTGAGTAGAAATCAGTTTTTGGGTCTGTGGGAAGCTCTTCCCTCCTTGAGCACTATCGACAGAGATGAGAAGGGGGTCTTGATCCACATATTTTGGCTTTTCTCCTCTATTCTATTACTCTTGTAAGCAAATGAAAAACTACAGCAGCACACTGAAAGCAAAACTAAACAGCAATGAAACTATCATAAGCAAGACTAATTGAATGACAGAAAGCAGAGAAAAAATATAGTAGAGAAGTTGAGGCACATGGATTGGGCCCTAACCCACGAGCCTAGCACTCTGAAACTTAAATCAGTAAAATTAAATCAGTTTGCTCATTTCATAAAAGAATAACTTCATACATTTCTGAAAGTTTGATCACTAAGTTAAATAATAAAAATCTCAATATATTGCAACAAAGTTCCAACTAGAATCAACTCCCCTTCCTATATCTAGCTCTGAAATATTTATTCTACAGGGAAGCTACCAACAACTCCCTTGAAAATGGTGATTGAGCCCACTTGACTCCAAGTAAACATAGATTGAGTGCCCTCCTCTTTGAGTTGCTTGGATGCCTCTGGAACTCAAATTTCAGGAGAGAATATTTGGGGTGATTGAATCCACTTGACTCCAAGTCAACAAAGATTGAGTGCACTCCTCTTGGAGTTGCTTGGCTACCTATGGAACTTGAATTTCTGGAGAGAATCTTTGGGGTGATTGAGTCCACTTGACTCTAAGTCTTTATGATAAAATCCCTATAAAAAATTCTTAATAATTCATAATTTTCTGCACTCAACCTGATATTAGGCACTCGGAGTATGTTAGCCTTAATCACCACCTATACTATCATCATACAACCAAATAACAATAAAAATGCAAGAAAAAGAGATCGAAGAAGGCAAAAAGGTGACCATTAACCCCTCCAAATATGTTTAATGATGGAGCTCATCATCACCCCCCTACTGAATGGTTTTTCATCCTCTGAGCAAATAATCCTCCTCTTGCATTTCCTTCAAGGCTCTGACAGCCCCCCTGATTTCCTAAGGAAGAGGGGTGGGAGTTTCCCCAAGGGAGTAAAAACCATTATTATTTTCTGCATTCTCCCATTCTCTATCTTATGCATCTGTGTCCTTTTCATCATTCAGCCCTAGCAGCAAATGTGGGTTGAGCTTTAGTCCCAACCATTGGATATTTTTGGCCTGCATGGCCCTCTTGTATAATTGTGCCCTTTTCAATGTGCCCCTCAGTCTTTATGGAGTATGGTACTCCCCATTCTTGAGGTTGTGCCAGAGGTTGTTCCATCTCCTCTAGCTGGCCATAATGCACTCATCTTCTATCTGCCTAGAAACATCATCAAAGTGGTCAATTACCTATTTTTGAGTCTGAAGGTAGCTTTCAACTAGTGAAGGGTCCCTTTCAATCTCTCGATGGTTAAGGATGACTCCTCTTGGGCTGAGCAATTCCGATCTGATATGTAAGGGTTCTCTATTTCTTCTTCTCATGACCCACCATATCTCTTTTGCTCTAGTGTCCTCATTCATCATCCAAGATACTAAATCCATCAACTGCATATCCCCCATTGTAGGATTGGGGTCCCAAGTATCCATATTTGTCAGCATAAGGTTATGCACATAAAACTCTACCATCTTTTCCTGATCAACCATGTTATCTTTCTTGTAGAAATCCATGAATTTCCTACAATCTTGGAAAGGTAGGGATCCATGGGAGGCTAGAGTTTTGAATTGAAATAGAAGCCATTTCTCCTTGAGGTACACAGCATATGAGTTAGAAGAGAATTAGTGTTGAAGGGATTCTATGCATAAGTCTGCCATGGTGGCTACTTGTTGCCCTTTTTGCCCCAATTCCTCCTTCATTGCTACATTCTTTGCCTGTACCTTCTGTAGTTGCTCCTTAATAACTATTTCTTCGATTATTTCCTCCTGCCTTGGTGATTCTTCAATGATAGTCGGGCTCGTGGGAGGAGTTTATGTCTCTCTCTAACTTATCCTCTGACTCTTGTCATCTCTGAAATACATATAGGTCTACCTTTGTCTCTTTGCGCTCAGAGGAGCTAAGGTGGCAACTACCTCTTTTTCTTGAGGGAATGTGGTGTTGTGTTGTGAGTTTGTTTCTTGCTCACTTTATGCTACCTCTATGAATTCAGTCTCTATTTCCATTTCTTCCTCTTGTTCCTCTTCTTGTTCTTCTTATTTTGGTTCTTCTTCTGCCTCTTCTTTAAGGCTAGGATAAAAGCTTCCTTTGGTCCCTCTCTATTCTGTTTTATATGTGGTATATTTCAGAAGCTAGTTTGACTACTGGTGATGTTGTTCTTATGCTGCTGTTGTACGTTGTTTAGATAGGCAACCCACTGGCAGTATTTTTGTGCTACGGGCTCCCTTCGTTCTCTTTCCCTCAAAAATTCTCAATTTTCTAGTTTGGATGAGACGGGTTATATTTTTATTAGATTGTGCAACTAATTTTGGAGTGCTTATGTAACTTGGCCTCAACTCCAATTTTCATTAGAGACCATTGTTTCCTTCTCCCTCTTAATTCATGATGGACTGCGTGTTTCCTCCCCTCGTTCTCCTCTACTCCACTTGATTTAAATTATTTTCTTTTGCATGCCCAGGTGGTGTGACTTTGCAATTCTCCTTAGTCATACTTCGCAATGGTGGCCAAGCTAACTAGCCACATTTTTGCACCTTAAACACTACATCTACAAATTTAATTATTTATGATTATTATGGATGCATAGCGAGGGGTGAGAAGCTATACTTAAGTTTACCTATTGTTTTCAAGCCGTTTGTAGGAACTAGAATTTGGAGACAAGCCTCTTATATGTTGCGTTATTCCTTATTTTCCTAAGAGCAGCTTGCTGAATGAGAAACTTCATGAGTGAGCTGCTAGTCTTTTCTTGTTCTTTCTTTGTACTGTAGAGGTTGCATGGTGTGCTCAAGATGCCATGGGTGGCATTATCACTCTCCTGGAGTGTGTTCTGCAGATTTCTTTCTTGTTTTTCTTTGCATTCCATGAACAAATTTGTTTTTGAAGGAACTTCCTGATGTTTTTAGCAATTTGTGGTTTGCTTTCTTTCGCTACATTGTGCTCAGGATGGAGGAATATGGTATATGGAGGTGATGGAAGAAGTTATGAAAATGAAAGGAGTGAATGACGGGATGGATGGTAAACTAGAAGAAGGTAAAAGAAGATGAATGCTCCCATGTGTTTCCAGAAACCATTAATAACTTGCAAAACAACAAACACAGAAGACACAAAGATGCAGAGCTTCTTCTTTTTTTTTTTTTTTTTTTTTTTCAAAAGAAGCTGGGTTGCCTCCATGGAGGTTTTCAACCCACAAACTTGCCTTGGACACCTTAGAGAGGTTTTCACCCATGGATCTATATTCTCTTTTTATCTTTTTTTTTTTTTAGAGCAAGAGAGTTGCCTCCATTGAGGTTTTCAACCGAAAAACTTGCCTTGGGTGCCTTAGAGAGGTTTTCACCCATGGATCTTCTTTTTTTTTCTTCTTCTTTTTCTTCTTTTTTTTTTCTTTTTTTTCTTTTCTTTTTTTTTCTTTTCTTTTTTTAGGAGGCATGGGAAACTATGGATTTTTCTACCACATACACCTCTCTACTTATTTAATTCATCAACTTCACCCTTGAAAAAGGCTTGTTTTAAATTTTTAGTTTGTGACCATTGACAAGAAAGGGGATTCCTTCCTCATCTATGGTTCTGATTTAACTGCGCCATTATTAAAAAAAAAAATCCACTATGTAAGGTCCTAATTATCTTTTCATCAACTTCCCTTTAAAATATTTAAACCTTGAATCATACAAAAATGCCCAATATCCTTCTTGGAAGGTCTTTTCTTTGATGTTCTTGTCATGCCATACCTTCCTTTGCAGCTGGACTACCTTTGTGTGAAGAAGTGCTTGCATTTTGAACGCATCAAATCCATTTAGTTGTAGCAACCTCTCTTTTTGAGAATTCGATAGATCTAGATTTAATTTAGCTGCCATTCTTAAATTATTGAATTCAAACTCAACTAAAATTAGAGCTTTCTTACCATATACTAGTTCATAAGGATTGAATCCTGTTGTTGTCTTCCAAGTAGTGTTGTATGCCCAAGTAGCTTCTACCAATCTATCTGCCCAATATTTTCTATTGTTTCTCACAACCTTAGTGAGGATGCTCTATAAATCTCTATTAGTTACTTCTACTTGGCCATTCACCTGAGGGTGATAGGCAGTAGAAGTTCTATGCTTAATATTTTGCTTCCTCAAAATATTCTCAATGAGGTGAGAGGTGAATTGTGCTCCTTGGTCAGTGAATATTTCTCTGGCGTATACAAATTTATAAAACACATTATCCCTCATAAATTCTGCTACTTTCTCCTCGGTTGCTACTTTCGCTTCTCTTTCTTCAGCCCACTCTTTCAGGTAATCAGTGCAGACTATGATATACTTCTTTTGTTCAGATGGTGGATTGATAGGTCCAACAAAGTCCATGCCCCACTTATCAAACGGCTTAAGAGCCACCTGAGGGTGTAAATGAATTTCATCTCTTTGTGTGGGTTTCCCCATCCTTTGGCACTGGTCACACCTGCTGGTGTATCTTCTAGAATCTTGGTGAAGGGTAGGCCAGTAGTATCATGCCTGCAAAACTTTGTAAGTACTCCTCTTTGCAGCAAAGTGGCCTCCACATGGGTTGTCATGACATTCAGAGAGGATATCAAAAAATTCTTCCTCCCTCACACATATCCTTACAATTTGATGAGGGCCTAGCTTGAAAATATTTCTCCCAATACATGTAAAAGGGGCACTTTTTATGATAATTCTGTTCCTCTCCTTAAATGAAATATTAGGAGGGAGTTTTCCAACAACCAAGTAGTTGGATATATCAGCAAACCATGGTGAGAGTGCTAATATGGAAAAGAAGTGTTCATCTGGAAGTTGGTCATCCACCATTCCTTCTTCACCTGGAGGGAGAACTAACCTGGACAAAAAATATGCAACAACATTCTCCTTTCCAGGTTTATCAACAATAGTCAAATCAAATTGTAGCAAAAGCAACAACCATCTAATTATCCTAGAATTTTCATTTGGTTTGTTCATTAAATACTTGATGGTTGCATAATCAGTGTGGACAAAGGTCCGATATCCAGTGACATAATGCCTAAATTTTTTCAATGCATGGAAAATGGCTAACATCTCCTTCTCAGTAACAATATAATTCAACTCAACCTTTGACAAATTCTTTCTGATGAAATAAATGGCATAAGGGATTTTTTCCTCTAATTATCCTAATGCTGCCCCTACGTCTTTGTCGGATGCATCAGTGTGGATGTGGAAAGGGACAGTCCAATTTGGACCTCAGAGGATGGGGGCAGTAGTAAACTGATTCTTAATGAGCTCAAAATCCTCTTAACAAGGGCCAGACCAAATAAACTCAGAATCTGTGGCCAATAACCCAAATAATGGTGAAGCCATATTGCTGAAATATTTGAAGAACCTTCTATAGTAACCAGCTAAGCCTAAGAAACTCCTTACATATTTCTACTTTTCAAGAGTAGGTACTGTTACACTAAAAACTGTCATCCTGACATTTTACTATGAGTATGAGCTCATTGTTACTCATACTTCCTCCTTTTTCAAGTCTAACATATCAGCTCCTCATGTCAAGCTTTCAAAATCAGAGAAAAGTTCCTAAAAATCCCCTAAACATTGGTATCGCACTTTCTCTATTCATTTCCTGTGGTCCCGCACCTAATGTTAAGCTTTCCTGCGGAACCATACCGCACGTTCTTTGTGTTATGGGTGAGGACCTCTGTAAAACTCAAAAAGGCGAGAAAGTAAAGATAAAAAGTGGATTTCAGATGAATTATAGAAGATTCTAGATGGGAATTTTCGGGAATGGATACGCTTTGAGAAGGTTCATGCATCCCTCACTTGATGGAGCTAACCCCTTGATGTAAGGAGCTAATCCCTTTAAAGGAGGATTCTATCCCTTCATATTTGGAACAAGAAACCTCCTCTTTTCCACTATAAAAAGAGGCCTTGGGTAGCCTCAAAGGGAGTTCAAGCTTAAGATATTTGAAGTTAAATGTTGTTGAGATTCAGACTCAGTTAACTAAGACTTTCTGTGAGGTTAAATCACTCATCTCTATCTGTCTTGGTTCAAAGAGTGCAATGCTTGTCAAATTAGAAGAGATTCCTGCTTCGGACCTCGGGAAGACCTGCACAACATCAAGGCACAGGTTGTAAAGGTTTTCTTTATTTGAAGTTAATACAAATATACTCATTTCTCTCATTAAACTGTTTATTTATAGTTTATTTCATAAATTCCTTGATCATTATGATGAGTATGGTTTATAATAATGTCTATACAGGTGTTGTGTAATATTTTTGCTTGTTTGTGACTGCAGATTCACGAGGAACGTTATTTCAAGTGCACGGGAAGGACTTCAACGAGATCAAGCAAGCGCTAGACATAAGGTAGGCCTTACACCTATATAGTGTTTTTATGAATCTTATATGCTTAGAGAGAGATTAGTATAATTGGCTGTTTGTTGCTAGTTACTTTTAGTACTAGAGAGATTGGTCTTGTCCACAAGACGGATTAATCTACACAAAAAAATGGCGACTCCACTGGGGAAGAACTTGTTGTTTTTGGTTCTCTTTTATTTTTGATTTGAGGAAACATTTTTTCCTGATTTTTGATTGATACATATTTGTCTGGGTAATTTAGATTTTCCCTGTTTTTGAAAATTTAGAAATATTTTAATTTTTTCTATAATTTTTCCTAGGACCGCACTCTACCTTACTTCGACAGTGCGGGCAGGTTCGCACTTTCTGTAAAGAATACAGTGCGGGACCGCACCTGTCAATACCGGTTGCCTGCGGACCCTGTAAAAATTTTAGAAAATCTTTAGATTTCTTTCTCTAGTTTATTTTTATTTGAATTTAGCCTTTTGGTGTCTGCCTAGACTGATTATTGTTTCTGTCAAGATTTTTTTGTGAATGAACTCCAACAGTGTTGATGTTTTGATGATTTTCTAGAAGATTTTGCAGTTTGGATTGTTTTTTCCACTTGGTCTTTGTAGCGATTTGAACTTTTGACAATTTGCAGTATCTCAGATTACATTGATCTCTTTTTGTCTTTTGAATCCGACCTGATTGTGAAAACATCCTTTATTAAGAAATTGAGCCTTTTTGTTTCTTTGCAAGTCTTCGAAAAAACTTGATTGAAAGTTTTGAATTTCATTTTTATAAAAAAAACATATTTTGAGTGTTTTTGATCTATTTTTTATTCTGAACGAATAGATTCTTAGTTTGCTGAACAACTAAGGAAAACATTCTTCAAAAAATCTTAAAGCTTTTACTCAATTTAGATTTTAGATCTCAAGATTAGATTTTGTAGTTTTGAGTAGTTTTAATTTTGTAGCTTTCTTTCGAAGGAAAATTCTTTTGTAGCTTCTAGTTTGGAAAGGAAAAGGATTTTTCTTATGAGCTTTGATCACTAATCTCATTATTGAAAAGACAAAGTATTTTCTTTCAATTATTCTTCATGTTTAAAGAAGGAATTGTTTATTAAAAGAATTGCATTCTCCAACTCTTTCTTTAGATAGAAGTTCATTGAAAGAAAAAGAATTGATTATCATTCTAGGTGCATTTTAGTGTTTTTTGGAAGTCGAGTCTTCATATCATCCAAAGTTTCATTTCCGCACCCATTGACTTAAGAAACAGTTCCTAAAAGTAACGCTTAATTAAAATTCATCTAGTAATCTTTTTATTTCTAGGGTTCTTATCACCAACATAGCTTAGGCTAGTATCTTGGAGTAGGGAGTAATTAACTCTCCAAGATAGCTAAAACAAACAAGTAGACAAATCTTGCGGTAGGAAGAATTCCAATTGTTGCATGTATGCTCTGGGAAGCTCCTCTTAAAGGAGTTAAGCATGAGATCATATCTGAACCAGTGGGGTAATCAATCCTTCCTCATTGGGAATGATAGAAGATATACACGTATTAAAAACGGTAAACCTCAGATAGACCATTGTCGAGGAGCCTGGGGTCACTTTTCGGTGAACCTTGGATTATTTCAAGGAGCCTTCAAGGGGATTGAGCTTTGTTACTTTGCCCTTTCGTGTGTGTCGGATCGTAGACTGTTCCCCCAGGTATATTTGTTTCAGTTGATAACCTTAGTGGCTATAATCTTTAGGATTCTTTCCTAAGGTGATGGTGGAGGGAAGATCCCACTGTACCTGGAACAGACGTCGGCTAGACTCACTTGGACTCTCCGGAGGGTTATCTTCACTCGAGATGGTATAGTGGAGAAACTTGCACTGGTTTGTTTCATTAAGCAGGTTGTCGGGGTAACTGTTCCAACCGCCCTTTTCGTGTTAAAATTCTACTAAGTTGGATTTCATCACCAACTAGTGTTTTTAGTACGGAGAGTTATCTGTTTGTGTGTGGTTTGAACTCTTAGATTTTTAAGCGAATGATTCAATTGTTTGTTTCTTAGAGATTTTAGGTGTTTTCATTGAAATTTTTCTTTGTTTGCATGTGATTAGATAATCTTTAATCGTGGCGGAATTGCCAAGACAATCCCGGAGAATACAAGGGAAACCCCCTGAATATTCACCAAGTCAACTTGAAGGGCTTCGTGCTCTGGTAGCATCCAGTAGCAATAGAATTAGATCAACATAAATTGGAAGTTCATCTATATTTATACATCCTGATCATCAAATACCTACAACAGAATACATTCAAGAACCGATTTCAGTTTCTGAAGTTACTGAAAGTATTTCTCCTTCTGGTGAATTATCTGACGAACCTGAAATCTCTAAACCTGAAACTGAATCTTCTGTGTTAGAAACATCCTCAGGATTTATCACACCAACTTCTAGCGATCCAGGTTCACCTAGGGTAAGAAATATCATTACAGACAATCTTCCCTCTAGACTTATTTCTATTGAAGAACTTACGAATCCAGACGAAGACATATCTCTTCCCGACTCCCCTCAATCGTTAAATCTTAGGGAGCGTGAATCTATTTTCTACAACCCCATTCGAACTAATCCTTGGTATCTCTCTTTAACGAACTTTTTAGAGAATCCGGGTCTTGCTTTTTATCCACCTCGAATTCCATTTCATCCTACACCCAGAGGTTATTATCCATCATCTTTTATGGCCGGAGAGTCATCCATGTTTTCTCAAACGCCGGAATCATTTTTACATGGTGGTCCTTCTGTTCCTTCGGGATATCAGTCTTTGTCTGGTACTTTCTTGGGAGAAACTCCTCAACCCATCGAAAACGTGTTATCATCTGGTCTTGATGGACTTAAAATTGAAACGTCGAACGCAGAACAAATTTTTATGATGTCTGGTAATATTCCCAATCCTCAAACTCAAGGCAGTCAGTTTCCTTCTGGGGGGCAACCTCAGGGAACTCAGTTACCGCCTGGGGGGCAACCTCAGGGTAGTCAGTTACCGCCTGGGGGGCAACCTCAAGGTAGTCAATTACCACCCGGGGCACAACCTCAAGGTAGCTTTTTCCCAGGACAAACTGTGGAATCATATTATTTTGGGGGACAACCCCAAGGACAATACATACCTCATGGTTATCAACCTCAAGGACAATACATTCCTCAAGGTCAACCCCAAGCACAATATGCTCCTCAGGGTCCTTATCAACCCCAGCCTCAGTACGCGCCTCAGGGTTATCAACCTCAAGGTCAGTACCCAATTCAAGGTTACCAATAGCCTTCTGGTCAACCATCTTTTCAAGGAGCCGGAAATTTACCACTTACTAATCAACCCTACGTTCAACTAGGTTTTGGTCCTTACGTTCAACCTTCTATGGGACAATACCCTGGAACTATGGTGTTGGATCTGTCCCAATATCAACAGCCTTTGCAGCCTAATGTGCAGTTGCCTTATCAACCTGGCCAGCCTTTGGTTTCTGGTTCAACCCAGCAACCTGTTAAGCCAGCTATCCAAACTCCTGCACCTAGTTCAGTTCAGCAGGCTGGGCCTAGTACACCTCAGACTCCGCCTCAAACTGCAGTAACTGCTGCAACGTCTGTTCAACCTGTCACACCCGTTTCTGGAGTATCTGTAACACCGAATTCTTCTATCCCTGTATCCGTGCAAATCCCTCAAGTATCTGTACCTTAGTCAGGACCTTCCATTCAGACTACAGTTCAGATGCCTGCAGGACAAGCCGGTACGAGTACAGTTGTTACAAGTCAACCTTAATTTACGTATCAACCGTACCAGGGACAGCCGCAATTCGGTCCCTATGTACAGAATCCAAGCTATCAGTATCAACCATACCCTGGTTATACTTATCAACAACCTCAGTATGGTCCGGTTCATCTTGGTTATCCGAGAGGTTACACAATACCTAATGCAAATCTGATTCCTAGTTATCCTGGGTATCCACCTCCTGGATCTGTTTTGGCTTCTCAAGGTTTTCGCGACCCTAACCGTCAACTACCGTTCATCGCAACTTTGAACTTACCTGATTTGACGTGCCTTACAAATGATCCAATTTTTTATTATCAAAACTGGCCGCCAATGCCTCATAAGTTGCCCAGTGATATACCAAAATTCGAAGGTAAGTCAGGAGAGGATCCATCGAATCATGTTATGAATTATCACCTTTGGTGTGCATCTAATTCAATTATTGATGATTCGATTCGTTTACGTCTTTTTCAGAGAACCCTTATAGGTCTTGCAGCCAAATGGTACATTGAGTTGCCACGAGGCTCGTTTCATAATTTTAGTCAGTTAGCAACTGCTTTCTTGACTCATTTTCAGTTGCCTGTCAGATACGACAACAACACAGAATTATTAACTTCGCTAAAACAATCTACGTCCACGTATATTTCTGATCATATTCATGAATGGCGACGTAGAAGACGTTTGGTGAAAGTTTATATTCTGGATCAAATTTTGGCAGAATGGTTTGTTAAATCATTGTTACCCAAGATCAATGAAGATGTAGCTAAGGCTGGTGTTGTTACTGAAGAGCAGGTAATTGCTCAAGCTCAGTACCTTGACCTCGTTTATACGCAGTCAGGTACTCTACATGAAAAAATCCCAGACCTTCCAAAACAAGGTCAAATAGTTGCTGCTCCTTCAGGGTCTCATGCTGTTGACGATATGATTGGTACAGTTAATTCTAAAAGTAAGAAGAAATCATCATAGAATTCTTCTCCAATTATAACTTTACCTGATTCCCTGAAAGGAGAATCTTCTCCCGAAGTTTCCGCCGATATTCGTGTCATTGAAACATCTACGACAAAATCAAAATCCGGTGGTAAAAAGAAGGGGAGGAACAAAAACAAAAAGAATTCGAAAGAGAAAACTGATAAAGATGAATCCAATGACGAAAAACGTAAACCTCGCTATCCTTGCTTCATTTGTGAACAAGATCATTTCACGAAAGAATGTCCATATCGAGACGAAGTTACGAAATTCATTAAAGGATCGCAACAACCTGCTGTCTTGAAGGATCCTTTTCCAATTCAAGATAGTAAGATGATTGGTTCTTCCTCGACTACTTTAGAAGAGCCTATTATGATGATGTCTCATGTAAGGGTTGCGACGCGATCGCAAGATTACGGTTCTAAGAATCCTGTTGATGGCAAAGAAGCAGAGTCTTCTAATGCAAATACATCAACTACAACTCCTCCTGTTTCTGGTCCGCTACAGATCGAGAAACAAAATCCAGACTTGATAATCAAACCGCTTGCTAAAGGTGTTCTTCGTAAATCAGCTTTCAATCCACATGCGAGAGCTGCTCAGAATTACAACATTGTTGAAGACTTAGCTATTTCTCCTTCAGCAATGTCGGCTTTGGAATTGCTACAATCATGTCCAGCACAGCATAAATTATTATTGTCTGCCATAGGAGTTGTCGATGTTCAGGATTCTAACCTTATAATCTTTGATTTAGAAAATAGTACACCACGTCTTCCTCACCAAATGGCTTTCCAGATTCTAGTGCTAGTCAAAAACAGACCAATCTTTCGGACTGTGATTGATGAGGGAGCTTCAACATGTATTATGTCGATTCAGTGTTGGAAATCGCTTGGATCTCCTACACTTAACCAATCCCCGACAATTCTAAAGGCTTTTGATGGTCGCGGTTTTCAACCTTTTGGTATTTTGCAGGATTTACCCATAGGGGTCGAAGGTAAAATCGTTAATCTAGATGTGGAAGTGGTTGATGCCCCTCTAGATTACAACCTTCTTCTGGGTCGTAGTTGGTCCTATGCTATGACTGCTGTTGTTTCTTCGGTCTTTCGACTCATAAAATTTCCATATCAAGGAAATATCGTGACAATAGATCAGTTAACTTATTTTTCATCCAACCCAGCCTCTACAGAAACAATCCAGCATGTTGGTAAAATGGCTATCCCTTATAAGGATGTTGGAGTAGGTTTGATTAAATATTCTGGTTTACTAGGAACTTTTTCCTTTCCTCCTCCTAACGTATCGCCTTCTACTGCAAATATTCACATGATTTCATCAGACACTATTATGTTTGATGATCCTTGGATCGTACCTTTCGAATCCGAGATAGATTCATTTGATGGCATGATGCCTTTGAGTCCATTTGAAATTGCATACCAGGCTGTACAGTCACTTTCCAACCCCTCTTCAACCGAAATTGATCCAATGAATGGGATCCAAGAGAAATCACTTTCTATATCTAGTTCAATTACAACGACATTTCATGAACTTGTTCATACAGATGGGCAAATTCGTGAGTTTTTGTCTGTTGATGATTTACCATGGGAAGATCTACATCACCGATCTTCATTTTTACCTGAATTAGATCATTTTGAAGATGATTTCGCTTCAATTTTTACTGCTGAATATGCCAAGGAACCTCAGAATCCATTGCAAAATCCCGATTCTGAGTTAAATTTGGAAAATATATCTAGAACGGTTCCAATTGACATTTCAGTAAAACCAGGAATAATTGAAAACATTCATATAGGTGCTTGTTGTACAGATGAAGAAATTCGGACTTATAAAGCCCTATTTCAAGAATTCCGTGACGTGTTTGCCTGGTCTTATGAATAAATTCCAGGAATTGATCCATCGATCGTCGTTCATGAAATTAAGACTTACCCGGATGCTAAACCTGTTCGTCAACGATTACGTCAAATTCATCCTAGGAAAGCTGCTGCTATAAAAGCAGAAGTTGAAAAATTACTTCGAGCAGGATTCATTTATCCAATTCCCTTAATGGATTGGGTATCGAATATTGTTCCTGTGACTAAAAAACAAGGAACGATAAGAGTATGTATCGATTATAGGGATATTAATCGAGCGTGTCCAAAAGATAATTATCCAAATCCCTATATCGATCAAATAATCGATGATTGTGCTGGCAGTGAATTGTTTTCCTTCATGGATGGCTTTTCCGGCTACAATCAAATAAACATACTCCCTACAGATCAACCCAAAACATCTTTTATTTGTCCATGGGGAACATTTGCTTATTGTAAACTAGCTTTTGGACTAAAGAATGCTGGAGCAACTTTTCAACAGGCTATGTCTTACGCATTTCATGACATTAAGCACATTGTCCAGCCATATCTCGATGATTTACCTGCTCATTCATTACGTAGGGCCGATCATCCCACTCATTTACGAGCAATTTTTATGAGATGTAGGCATTATCGAATAAGGCTGAATCCGCATAAATGTGTTTTCTGCGTAGAATCGGGTCGATTACTGGGATTTGTTGTCTTGAAAGTAGGCATTCGCGTCGATCCATCGAAGGTCGAAGCCATTGTTAAATTGCCTCCTCCTTCGACTTTGCGCCAACTCCAAATTTTGCCTTGGAAAGAAAACTTTTTACATAGATTTATTCCTAACTATGCCGAGCTTACAAAAGGTTTTACCCGGTTGTTGAAACAGGACATTCCGTTCTTCTGGGACGAGATCACTGATCGATCTTTTGATGCACTTAAACACGTGTTGACCCATGCACCATTATTGCATCCTCCCAACTACAACCAAGATTACATTTTGTACCTCACTGCTTCTCATTCCACTATTGGGATGGTACTAGTTCAGGAAGATGAATCTCACAATGAACATGTGATTTATTATCTTAGTCGAAATCTGCATCCGACTGAAATCAAATACACACATGTGGAGAAATTGGCCTTGGCATCTGTTCAAGCTATTCAACATTTTAGACATTACATCTTGTTACGTAAAACCATGGTAATTTCTAATTGCAACCCTATGATGTATATTTTGACCAAACAATTGCTAGGGGGAAAATATTCCAAGTGGATAGTTATCCTGCAAGAATTTGACTTGGAATTTGAAAAATCCAAGGCAAAGAAATCTTTGGTATTTGCGGAACTGATGTGTGATTTCCCCTCTACTGATACTGAAACAGTGGCAGAAGAGTCCATTGCGGACGAATCTTTGTTTCTCATCAGTACACTTGATCCATGGTATGGAGATATTATTGTTTATCTCCAAACCCAATCTTTTCGGCCTGGCATTTCACAAACTCAGCGACGGAAAATACACTTCCAATCCCAACAGTATAATATCATTGGTGATACACTTTATCGACGTGGAGCAGATTCTGTTTTCCGACGTTGTCTAACTCATGAAGAAGCTAAAAAGGTGTTAAATGACTGCCATTCTGGAGCATGTGGCGGTCATATGTCTGGGTATGCCACAGCCCAAAAGATATTGCGTGCAGGTTATTTCTAGCCAACGCTGTTCAAAGATTGCATTTATGCGGTTCGGAAATGCCACAACTGTCAATTTTTTTATCAGAAAATGCGCACGCCACCCGCTCTTCTTCACCCTATAATTTCTGTTGGTCCTTTTGCGAAATGGGGTATCGATTTTATTACATGTAACCCTCACTCGGCGGGGGGGGCATGCCTATGTTATCTTAGCAGTAGATTATTTTACAAAATGGGCCGAGGCGATGCCTACATTTTCAGTTGACGGCAAGACTGCTGCAACATTCGTATTTAATCATATAATTACTAGGTTCGGTGTTCCTCAAGCTATTATTACGGATCATGGAAGTCATTTTCGGAACATAATGATGACTGAACTGACAGACCATCTTGGCTTGCGCCACGATAGTTCCACTCCGTATTATCTGCAAGCCAATGGTTTGGTTGAAGCCATTAACAAAGTTTTAGTCACCATGATTAAACGAATCATTGGTATTCACAAGACGAATTGGCATTCCATGTTATTTTCAGCACTTTGGGCATATCGAACCTCAGTTAAAACATCAACAGGTTTCACTCCTTTTCAACTGGTTTACGGTTTGGAAGTTGTGTTACCGATTGAATGCGAAATACCGTCACTAAAATTAGCCGTAGAATTACTTCCAGCTACGTCTGAAGAGGAGAAAAGTTTCTTGTACTTAGCCCAATTAGATGAGAATTGATGAAATGCTGCAATAGCAAACGAGGCTCATGTTAAAAGGATAAAAGCTCAGTATGATAGAAGTGTGACCCCTCGAAATTTTTCATAAGGAGACCTAGTTTTACTTTATGATCAAGCTAACGACAAGCTAGGAGCTGGAAAATTCGTGCCTATGTGGCATGGTCCTTATTTTGTTAAACGAAAGTTAGCAAAAGGGGCCTATGAGTTGATAGATTTTGACGGTGTCCCTTTGGATAAACCCAGAAATGGGCTTTATCTAAAGTGATATTATGCTTAATGTGGTGTGGAGATTTTGTTAGTTTAGATTTCTTTACTGCTGGTGTGTTTTAGATTAGAAAAGTGTGCCTAGTTTAGAAGTGTGTTTTTTTCACTATTCCTGCTTATCTGATTTTTACTCTTGATATTGCAGATGTCGACGTCTCTTCAAACCTACATTGGTTTTGTTGATGGTGCTTGTCGTAGTACACGGAACATTTCTTCCGCAGCTTGGGTTATCTATTCACCCTCTGACGAGTTAGTATCCATGCATGGGGTAAGCCTTGGTCAAACAACAAATAACATTGCCGAGTATAGTGCAGTGATTGAGTTATTGTCTGAATCCATATCATTTGGAATTGGGAGTTTGATTGTAAGGTTGGATTCTGAACTTGTCGTATTACAGCTTAAAAGGGTTTATACCATTAGAAATCCAGTGTTATTACAGTTGTTTTTGAGAGTTCGTCTCTTGGAACGTGAATTAGATTATATTGAATATCAGCATATTCCAAGACATTTAAATACATTAGCAGATTCAATTGCTTCTAGTATGATAAATAGACATTTGAAATAATCAAAAGCAGTAAAACAAACAACATTCACATATGTACGCAGATAGCCGGCAAATAGTGATATATCATATTATAGGAGTGTTTTCAAAAAATATACATCGTCTTCGATCATAGGTTGGAAACACCTTATGATCGGCAAAAATGATAATACAAAAGTCAAAAATATGAGTCTACACGATCATCCCATCACTGATGGTGATCACGATAAGAAACCACTGCTCGGGCTACCCTGCATAGGAACCTCCTAAAAGGTCCTGGAACTCCAATCATGTGTCTCTGCAGCCTGAGAGGAATGTCATCTATGCTGGTCTCTGGAATATCTAGAGTCAAACGCTCTAGATGATGCTCTAAATCAGTCAAAATCTCCGCTGATTGGCCTGCTGGGGCTGGTGCGGGCGCAACTAGTTGTCTTCTCTCGTAAGGTTGGAGATGAGCTGGTCTTTGTGGACCCACATCTGTTTTCAAAAAAAAATTGGTTATTAGTTTTCAAGACGATAATAAATTTAAAAAAAAATTAGAATTTAGCAAACGTTGAAAAATGATTGTACCTGACTCATCCCACTATTCCCCGGCAGGGAGAGCCATCTCTCTGTCGCCGCGGAAATATATCCCGGCATATGGAAAATCCTTTATCACAAAAAGTTGGCGATCCAGCCAACGAAAATATGAAGAAGGAAATCGCACAATCTCAGTACCCTCGATAGCATGACGAGCCATCAACGCGGACCAACGAACCATTCTCGGTTCTCGAGGTCAACCGACATCAATAGCAATAATCTGTGGAGCTAACATGGGGATCCTCTCCAGAGCAAAAGAAACAACAATGGATCCGTATCCAAAGTTATTCAATTTCCTATTTTTTTCTCTAGTTAGTTGGCCTTTTACATTGGCCAACAGAGCTTCACACCAGTTAAAGATGGTGCTGCGAAAACAGTCCACGGAAATACGCATTTGGGAACCAGTAGCTACATGAAGCACAGCACTCCCACACATTTTGGTAACAGTAAAAGAAATAAATTTCAATTCAGGACGGATGATGTGTTTTATTTCAATCCGTTTGTCCTAAGGATTTTCCTGATCATTGCAGAATTCTAGTTGAAGACTAGCGACAGTCTGGCCACCTGGCCTAGTCCCAAACAAAGAAACTTGTTCGCCCCTCTTGGACAAACCATTCAAGAAATATATATCCTCCAGCTCAATTTCGAGCCGGTGGCCACCAATGAAGAAGCACTGGTACTCCACATTCCATCTGTTCACCAACCATGTCAAGAGTTCTACTTGTGCTCTCATGCCTGAGATGGCCCAAAATTTGTACAAGCCACATGCTTTTAATGCCCGTTGTGTGGGAAAATGAAGTATTACGGCTTCATCCACTTCCTCATGCTCACGTTCTCACCATATCAGCATCTTGTCAATCCTACAATACAAAAAAAGGCAAGTTAGAATAATCTTATTTGAAAATTTTTGGCAAACAAATGAGAAATCAATGTTTTAAATCCAACCGCGCAGGTACCGCACCCACTCTTTGTAAACAGAGTGTAGGTCCGCATGTGGGATGTGTGCCGGGTGCGGAACCCACGACTTTTTCCTTATAGGAAAAAGTCGGGGTCCGCAGGTAACGTGTGTCCCACCTGCGGACCCCGCGGGCGCATTTTCAAAACATTTTTTGCCCCAAAAATTCAAACTAAAGCCTAAAAACAAATTTGAAACGGACGAAAAACAAGATAGAGAGGTTGTGGATTACCTGGGACTGACGATTCTCGATTCCAACAGACAAATTTTCCATAATCTTCACAGGAACTTTCTTACCCAAAGCTTTTTACTTTTCACTCTGAAACTGAATGGTAAAAATGAAGTTGAAAAAGTCCTTTTTATAAGTTTTTTCGAATGGATGAATTTTTAATTTATTTATTTTTCACTTTAAAAAGGGTATTTTTGAAAGCATTTTTACTTATCTTAAAACAGGTATGTGTAATGTTTCAATTTTTTGTGCAGAAACTGGATTTTTCAGGTGAACTGATCGTTTTTCAACAAAGAGCATACTTTTATCACTTTTTCGGACTCTTTCAAAAATTTTACGAAAAACCGAAACCTTGGAGTCCTCTTTTAAGCCCTTTTCAGACTCTCTAAATATGAAAATATTGGCGAGTACTTGACTATTCGAACTCGTTAAAGTAAATGAACAGTCGTCCCTTCAGTATAAGTTTACCCCTTTTACGGACTGAAATGGACTATTTACGAAAAAGGTATACGTTGACTAATTACGGTCAATAGAGTTCTCTCCCGCATTATTTTATCCTTTTTCGAGCTTGAGAGACTAAATTTACGAAAAATTACACCCATGGAGTTTTCTTAAGTTTTTCTTCTGACTCCCTAAAATTGAAAAACACCGAGTTTCTCCTATACTGGACTCGTTAAAATTTAACAGTAAAGGACCTGTTCAATTTCAAACAAGAACGAACCACTCCTTCTTAGGGTTTGAATCTTAAACTAAGTTGGACTCATCCGAAGGATGAGCTTATAAACAAGCAAATGTTATCCTCCTCAAGCTTGTAAAAAATAAAGAGGTACTTGCCAGAAATGGTGGGGGAAAAAGAGAGAAAAATGGGCGTGTTTGTTGTATTTTAAATTTTTCGAAAATTCAGTCAACCACTCTTGAACACGACACTTTCATTCACCTGGGTTGGGAAGTCCTTTGCCTAACAGTTAATCAAACCACATTGAAAGTCTTCAGCCGGTTTTTGGGTATTAGCTTTGGGTCAATTGTTACCAAGCCATCTGCAATGTCGTTATGTGTTCAAGAGAACAGTTCAAATAAACCATTCATCTGCAAAATATCTGTCATCCATTTTGACCATCCCTGAGTCAGTCCTTGCCAATATATTTTCAAAACTTGATCTATGATTTTGTGTTATGGGCTTGCCTACGACAGATCACTTTCTATCGACATCAGCACATTATCTAGGAAGTTGATCCAGAAATCGTTAGTACCTTGAAATCTGCATGCCTCAATGGCAGGTTTCTCACCTTCGACGACAGGTTGCATCATTGACCTTCGATCGAATGATTCCGTGACATGTTCGACTTCAGCTCATTCATTCACATTTCATGGATTGTACTGAGTACTTTGAGAGCCATTAACATTACTGGTGGTTTCTCTCACACTTGTTAACAGTTCACATCATTGACTAGTAATCAAGTGGTTTCTACCATGTTCGACTTCAACACATTTATTCACATGGATAGAATCGTACTAGTTCGAGATGCGGAAATCAAGACCCTGGATCTAGTTTCCACCATCCAGGCTGCGAGGAATTTTGTTGTCATCTATACAGTAGACTATTTATAAACAGATGGCTACGTCCATACTATGTCTACATATATTTGTACTATGATGTATTCAAAATCATTCCTGAATCAGAACGATTTGAGTTAGTTTCTAGTTAGTTTTAATCTGAGTATGGGAATGCCTACCTCAGTGATGACATATATATGTATATATTTTTCATTGAATGTTTTTACAGGTTCCGACTGGGGTGTCCATAGGATGATCTTTGAAATGATAAAGTACTGCACTCTTCATATATGACAGACTTCAGCTTCATCTATTCCAGACTTTGCACTTTAGGGGGCAATTTGTTACACTAAAAATTGTCATCCTGACATTTTACTATGAGTATGAGCTCATTATTACTCATACTTCCTCCTTTTGCAAGTCTAACATATCAGCTCCTCATGTCAAGCTTTCAAAATCAGAGAAAAGTTCCTAAAAATCCCCTAAACATTGGTATCACACTTTCTCTATTCATTTCCTGCGGTCCCGCACCTAAAGTTCAGCTTGCCTGCGGAACCATACCGCACGTTCCTTGTGTCATGGGTGCGGACCTCTGTAAAACTCAAAAAGGCGAGAAAGTAAAGATAAAAAGTGGATTTCAGATGAATTATAGAAGATTCTAGATGGGAATTTTCGGGAATGGATACGCTTTGAGAAGGTTCATGCATCCCTCACTTGATGGAGCTAACCCCTTGATGTAAGGAGCTAATCCCTTTGAGGGAGGATTCTATCCCTTCATATTTGGAACAGAAAAAACCTCCTCTTTTCCACTATAAAAAGAGGCCTTGGGTAGCCTCAAAGGGAGTTCAAGCTTAAGATATTTGAAGTTAAATGCTGTTGAGATTCAGACTCAGTTAACTAAGACTTTCTGTGAGGTTAAATCACTCATCTCTATCTGTCTTGGTTCAAAGAGTGCAATGCTTGTCAAATTAGAAGAGATTCCTGCTTCGGACCCCGGGAAGACCTGCACAACATCAAGGCACAGGTTGTAAAGGTTTTATTTATTTGAAGTTAATACAAATATACTCATTTCTCTCATTAAACTGTTTATTTATAGTTTATTTCATAAATTCCTTGATCATTATGATGATTATGGTTTATAATAATGTCTATACAGGTGTTGTGTAATCTTTTTGCTTGTTTGTGACTGCAGATTCACGAGGAACGTTCTTTCAAGTGCACGGGAAGGACTTCAACGAGATCAAGCAAGCGCTGGACATAAGGTAGGCCTTACACCTATATAGTGTTTTTATGAATCTTATATGCTTAGAGAGATATTAGTATAATTGGCTGTTTGTTGCTAGTTACTTTTAGTACTAGAGAGATCGGTCTTGTCCGCAAGATGGATTAATCTACACAACAGGTACCCTTTTGATAATAGTGATTTTGTTTGGGTCTACTTCTATTCCTGCTTTGGATATGGAGTGCCCTAATACAACCCCTCCCTTCTTTTGAAATTCACACTTTTTTGGGCTCAAGGAGAGATGCATCTCAATGCGCCTCCTTAGTAATTTACCCAAATTGGAGAGATCTTCCTGGAAGCCATCCCCATATGGTGTGAAATCATCCATGTAAATTTCGATAGATTCATGGACTAACTCATAAAATATGCTCAGGACAGTTGTTTGGAAGGTAGTTGGGGCATTGCACAATCGAAAGTGTAGGACTCTATAAGAAAAGTTACCCCAAGGGTAGGTGAAAGTAGTCTTATCCTGGTCTTCAGGGCTAATTTGAATCTGATTGTACCCACCATCTAAGAAGGAAAAGAACTTCTTCCCTACAAGGCCATCCAAGACTTGGTCTATAAAGGGCAAAGGGAAATGGTCTTTCTTGGTGGCTTTGTTAAGTTCTCGATAATCAACACAAATTATCCACTTCTCATTCTTCTTTGGGACTAGGACAAGAGGAGATACCCACTCACTATCAGATATAGGATATATGAACCCTTCATCCAATAGTTTATGCATATCTTCTTTGACTATGTCCTTCAGAGCCGATTTCATCCTTCTTTGGGATTGTCTCACATGCTTGCAACCTTCTTTGATGTAAATGTGATGCGTGCAACTGAAGGATGCACCCCTTTCATGTCCTTGTAATCCCAAGAAAATTCTTCAAGATTTTGTTCCAAAAGTTGGCATAGCTACTTCTCTTCTTCATTCGAGAGGTTTGGTTTGATTTTCAGTGATCTGGATGGGCCAAACTCAATAGCCTTGGTGGTTTCAGAGGTTTTCTCAACTGAGTGCACTTCCATCCAAGGTTGGCTTTCAGAGTCTTTCACTAAGGTTTCGAGAGGAGTGTTAGTGGAGGACTGGTTTTGAATGGCGTGGTTGATGAGTTCATCTTCATCAACCTACCCCAATCTAAGAATAAAATCTATGGTACACATAGGGGTAGTGTTATATAACTCATATTCTCCATCCTCCAACCATATAGGGAGATCAAAATCAATAGAAGGTTGGGTTGGATGATATAACACTAGTTGTTTAGACAAAGGCCCATTTTTTATAGTCATTTTTTCGGCCTGACAACTAATATAAGCATCTACAGTGGCTAACCAAGGTCTCCCTAAGGTGAGAGGATAACCATTAAACTTAGTTTTCGGTTGCAGGGCCAAGAAATATGTCGGATACTTCCAAGAGTCAATGATAACCATAACATCCTCAACAATTTCTTTCGTAGTTACTGTGGATCGATCTGCAAGTTATAGAACTATTGTGGTTTTCCTCAAAGTCCCTTGGAGATTAAGTTTCAACATAGTTTCCTTGGTTATGACATTGATGGAAGCCTATAGATCAATTAGAGTGTTGAGACTATGACACCATCTATATGCACATCAACAACTGGACTACCAGGGTCTAGGTATTTTGGAAATATCACCTTCCCCAGCATCAAGTTAGACAGTTGTCCTACCACATTGATGGTGGGGGTATCTCTCTTTCTTCTCCCAAGTTTCTTGAAGAACTTTTCTTTGATGATCCTATTGTAGATAGGGACATCCTTAATGGCATGGAGAAGTGGTATCTTTACACACAAATTTTCCAATTCTCCCAAGAGTTAAGTCTCCTCTAGGGTCTGCTGACTAGGGTGGATCAAGTGCTCGGGAAAAGGAGTTTGTTGGATCTAAGTGTTACCTTCTTCCTTTTCCTCCTCAACCTCTATAGGTGGAGATGGGGGATGGTTGTCTAGGATTACTCTATGACCATTGACAAACAAGGGGATTTCTTCCTTATCTATGGTTCTGATATTAACTGCGTCATTATCAAAACATTTTTCCACTGTGTAAGGTCCCAACCATCTTGTCATCGTCTTGCCTTTGAAATCTTTAAACCTTGAATCATACAACAACACCCAATATCCTTCTTGGAAATTATTTAATTTTATTTTCTTGACATGCCAGACCTTCCTTTGCAGCTAAACTACCTCTGTGTGAAGAAGTGCTTGCATTGTGAACTCATCCAATCCATTTAGTTTCAACAACCTCCCTTCTTGGGAATTTGATAGATCTAGATTTAATTCAGCTGCCATTCTTAAAGTATTGAATTCAAACTCAACTAAAAGTAGAACCTTCTTACCATAGACTAGTTCATAAGGAGTGAATCATGTTGTTGTCTTCCAAGTAGTGTTGTAGGCCCAAGTAGCTTCTACCAATATGTCTCCCCAATATTTTATGTTGCTTCTCACAACCTTGGTGAGGATGCTCTATAAAGATTTGTTAGTTACTTCTACTTGGTCATTCGCCTAAGGGTGATAGGTAGTAGAAGTTATATGTTTAATCTTATGCTTCCTTAAAATATTTTCAATGCGGTGGGAAGTGAATTGTGCTCCCTGATCAATGACTATTTCTTTGGGGTACCCAAACTTGTAAAATGTGTTCTCCTTCAGAAATTCTGCTACTTTCTCCTTGATTACTACCTTCACTGCTTTTGTTTCATCCCCCTTTGTTAGGTAATCAGTGCAAACTATGATATACTTCTTTTTTCTGAATGGTGGATCGATAGGCCCAAAAAATTCCATGCCCCACTTGTCAAATGGATCAAGAGCCACCTGAGGGTGCAAAGGCAACCCATCCCTTTGCATGTGTTTCCCCATCCTTTGGCACTGGTCACACCTCCTAGTGTATCTTCTAGAATCTTAGTGAAGGGTAGGCCAATAGTATCCTACTTGCAAAGCTTTGTAAGCAGCTCTCTTTGCAGAAAAGTGGCCTCCATATGGGTTGTCATGACATGCAGAGATGATATAAAAAACTTCTTTCTCCCTTACACATCCCCTTAGGATTTTATCATGGCCTAGCTTGAAAATGTTTCCCCCAATCCATGTGAAAGGGGTGTTTTTTCTGATGATTCTGCTCCTTTTCCTGAATGAAATATTAGGAGGGATTCTCCTAGAAACCAAGTATTTGGCTATATTAGCAAACCATGGTGAGAATGTTGATATAGCAAAGAGGTGCTCATCTGGAAATTGGCCATCCACTATTCCCTCTTCGCCTGCGGGGAGGGCTAACTTGGAAAAAAAATCTTCAACAACATTCTCCTTTCCAGGTTTATCAACAATATTCAAATCAAATTGCTGCAAAAGTAACAACCACCTAATTATCCTTGCATTAACATCAGGTTTGTTCATTAAATACTTGATGTTTGCATGGTGAGTGTGAACAAAGGTCTGATATCTAGTTACATAATGCTTGAATTTGTTCAAAGAATGGGCAATGGCTAACATCTCCTTCTCAGTAACATTATAATTCAGTTCAACCTTGGACATGTTCTTGCAGATGAAATAAATGGCATAAGGGATTTTGTCCTCTAATTTTCCTAAGGTTGCCCCTACAGCTTTGTCGGATGCATCAATGTGTATGTGGAAAGGTAGAGTCCAATTTTGACCTCGGAGGATGGGGGCAGTACTCAACTTTTCCTTAATGAGCTCGAAAGCTTCTTGACAAGGACCGGGCCAAATAAACTCACAATATTTGGCCAGTAACCCAAATAATGGTGAAGCCATCTTGCTGAAATCTTTGATGAATCTTCTATAGTAACTGGCTAAGCCTAAGAAACTCTTGACATCTTTCTGCTTTTGAGGAGCATGTACTCTTTTGATGATAGTGATTTTTTTCAGGTCTACTTGTATTCCTTCTTGGGATATGGAGTGTCCTAATACCACCTCTGCTTCCTTCAGGAACTCACACTTTTCTGGGCTCAAGGAGAGATGCATCTCAATGCACCTTCTTAGTCCTTTACCGGATGGCCACAACACCTTCTTAGTAGTCTTATCCTCGTCTTTAGGGCTGATTTTAATCTAATTATACCCACTGAACCCATCTAAGAAGGAAAATAACTTCTTCCCTGCAAGGCCATACAATACTTGGTCTATAAAGGGCAAAGGGAAATGGTCTTTCTTGGTGGTTTTGTTAGGTTCTCGATAATCAACACAAATTCACCACTTCCCATTATTCTTTGGGACTAGGACAAGAGGAGATACCCACTCACTATTGGATATAGGATATATGAACCCTGCATCCAATATTTTATGTAGCTCTTCTTTGACTATGTCCTTAGGAGTTGGGTTCATACTTCTTTGGGGTTGTCTCAAAAGCTTGCATCCTTCTTTGATGTAAATATGATGTTTTCACACTAAAGGATGCACCCCTTTTATGTCTTTGTAATCCCAAGAAAATGCATCTAGATTCTCTTTCAAAAGTTGGCATAGTTACTTCTCTTCTTCATTCGAGAGGTTTGGGTTGATTTTTAGAGATCTAGATGGGCCAAACTCAATAGCCTTGGCGGATTGATAGGTTGACTCAAATAAGTGCACTTCCATCCAAGGTTGGTTTTCAGACTCTTTGACTAAGGTTTCGAGAGGAATGTTAGTGGAGGATTGGTTTTGAATGGCATGGTCGATGAGTTCATATTCGTCAAGTTGCCCCCCTCTAAGAATAGCATCTATGGTACACATAGGGGCAGTGTTATATAACTCATATTCTTCATCCTCCAACCATATAGGGAGATCATGATCAATGGAAGGCTGGGTTGGAGGATATAACATTATTTTTTTAGACAAAGGCCCATTTTTTATAGTCATGTTTCCAGCCCGACAACTAATATAAGCATCTACAGTGGCTAACCAAGGTCTCCCTAAGATGAGAGGATAACCATTAAACTTGGCTTTTGGTTACAGGACCAGGAAATATGTAGGATACTCCCAATATTCAATGGTAACCATAAGATCCTCAACAATTCCTTTCGTAGTTACTATGGGTTGATCTGCAAGTTGCAGAACTGTTGTGGTTTCCCACAAAGTCCATTGGAGCTTAAGTTTCAACATAGTTTCCTTGGTCATGACATTGATGGCAGCCCCTAGATCAATCAGAGCTTTGGGGACTATGACACCATTTATATGCACATCAACAACTGGACTACCAGGGTCCAGGTACTTTGGAAATATCACCTTCCCCAGAATTGGGTCAGACAGTTGTCCTATCACATTGATGGTGGGGGTATCTCTCTTCCTTCTCCCAAGTTTCTTGAAGCACTTTTCTTTGATGAGCCTATTGTATATAGGGACATCCTTAATTTCTTGGAGAAGTGTTATCTTTACACAAATTTTCCAACTCTCCCAGGAGTTCAGTATCCTCTGGGTCTACTGACTAGGGTGGATCAAGCACTCAGGAAAAGGTGGTTGTTGGATCTGAATGTTACCTTCTTCCTTTTCCTCCTCAACCTATACAGGTGTAGATGTAGGATGGTTGTCTAGGAGTATTCTTCACTTGATATTAACTTCCTGTATCTCCATAACATAAGTTGGATAGGATGTTTCTCCACTGGGAGCCTATTGTACCTGTCTCTTGTTCGGGTTTAGATTGCACTGTGCAGGTATAGGTAGCATAGGTGGAGCAGCATGAGTAAGCTGAGGTTGAGTTTGGGGTGGAGGCATTAGAGCAAGTGGTTGCTTTTGTTGAGGCCTCCACCTGTGGGATGGATTGTTTCACTGAGGTTGTTGTGGAACATACTGCTGAAATGGTTGGTTTACTGGTTGAGGAGGATATGAAGGGTTGTAAGGCCAAGTAGGAGTTGTAGACTAGGATGGAGGAGTGGGGGTGTACCAAGTTTGCATGGGTGCACTCTAATTTTTGTGATAGTAAGAGTAAAGTGCACCTTGCATACATTCTTGATATGGCCTAAGGCCTTGAGGCCTTCTCTAGTTGATGAAGCAGATTTGCTCTGGAATTGCTTCCCCAACTTGATATACATCCTTAAGTCCAGGTAAGGAGGGACACTTTTCTATAGCATGATTCTCCTCATAGAATAAGAAAACCTCTATGACATTCAGTGGACATTCATTTCTTGGGTGCTTCCTGGTACATCTAGGATAAAATATGGCCAGGGTTCTCTCTACTTCCTCTTGCTTCCTTTTGACCTGCATTGTGTCCATTTGCAAAGAAAAGGTGTGTAGAATGTCACTCTTGAAGTCCTCTAGCATGTTTCCAATCTCATTTTTTACGAAGGTGGAACAGGGAGTGGTATTAGATGTACTTTGGCTAGCTCTACCCTTCTTCCTAAACGCCCTAGAATGGTTCTAGAAGACAATTTTGATTGCTTCATAGGGTTGTTGGTAGATATCTCCTCCTGATAGCATATTCAGGGTTTCTATCATCGCTTCTCTGATCCCTCAAATAAGTACAATATTAAGTGAGTTGAGATCAAGGGTACAGTTGGCTCTCTTATAGTTCAGTTGAAACCTATCTTCATATTCCTCTAAAGATTCATTCGGCCCTAGATTCATCCTAAAGATCTCATTCTTAGTTTCCTTGGACCTACAGTCGTCTTTGTATTTTCTGCTGAAGGTCTCTTCCATCTATGCCCAGGTAGTGATGCTATGCCCAGGCAGACCCATGAACCAATGCAAGGTTGCATCTTTAAGGGTGGATGGGAATAGCTTCAACTTATAATCATCAGAGGTGTAGTCATAAGTCCTACAAACAACAAAAAATTCAAACATGAATGTGTCAGGGTCCTTAGAGGTAAGTCCATGAAAGTGTGGGAGAGATGAGGGGCTAATTGTTTTCATCTTAGTTTCCCCATCTGCCTCTCTTATGGGAAAGGCTCTCTGGATCCTTGCCATGGTTAAGATAGGTGAAGCAGGTCCCTTAGTTGAAACAATGCCTTCTTCTTCTTCCCCAATAAGATCCTCAAAGTATTCAGAAGGCTCTCATATAGGGGGTTTAATCTCACTGCCACTAAAGAAGAGTGAAGGGTGGATAGGAGGTGATGTGGGGGTTTTAGGTAAGATTTGTCTTTGAGTACTCCTACTCCTAGGAGGCATGAAAGTCAGATATTTTTGTATTTTTCAATATTTTGAAAATAAAATGAGAAACGAAAGAAGAAAAAATACTTTAAAAAATCAAAACATCTACTAGACACCTCCCCGGCATCGGCGCCGAAAATTGGTGAGCCCTGGTATTGCACCAAGAGTGTTGCAACTCGTAGGGGCTGCCCTACTTTACTTTATCAACTCAGGGTTCGTACAAACTTCAAGGTGATAGTTTTATATACACAGCAGACGCATTTTGTTCATGTCATCCTCTTCTGATTTACGAAAGGGTGTTATTTCTTAAACTATGATAAAGACTAAAAAGTAAATTGCTAGAAGGAAATGACAGAAAATGAAACTAATTTAACTTGCTGAAAAGAAATGGCAGAAAGAAAACTAAACTAAATTTTAGAAATAAAACTAATTTAAACCATGCTTAACTTGGCCAAACAGCTAAATGCACTCAACTTATCCTATGGTCTATCTACCATGCTTCTATCCATGCAGCGAAGTTATCTATGACTTAATTCTAATTGAAAAAGTGTTGATTTGCAGCTTGGAGGAAAAAAAGGGCTAAAGAGGCTAATGGAGGGCTTAACACATGAAATAAGGCTTAGAAGTGGAAAGAGGGGTTTAAACCTTATTAAAACTTTATTATAGCGCAAAAATTCTTCTGAGCAGAATACTTGGAAAAGTGTGATGGCGTAGATGCGATGGAGAAAAAGTTGCGGAGTGCAAAGTGCGACAGGATAAAAGCTGCAATGTGTGAAATGCGATGGGAAAAAACTGCTAAATGCGAAATGTGAAATTTGAAAAGGGTAAATTTTGCGATCTACGATATGCGATATCGCAATATCTCTAAATGCTAAATGTGAAAAGCAAAGAACTGTGAAATGCGAAATGCGAAAAGGGAAAATTTTGCGATCTATGATATATGATATCGCAATATCGCAATCGGTAAAAAGAGTGGTAGGTCTTAAAAGAAAAAGGAAAATGATGCGAAGTGTGATTTGCGACGGGTGACGTGGCAGTGGGACTGGTGGCAGAGCATGATTGCAAAATCGAAATCGGCAGATAGGAATGGTAAGTCTTAAAAGAAAATGGAAAAGGTTGTGATGTGGTAAAATTTTTGAAGTGCGAAGCGCAATATCGCAATCGCAATATCACAAAGTTAGAGGGATAGCGGAAATGTTGTTTGGGAAAATTTGTGAGGTGCGAAGTGCAATATAGCAATCGCAATATCGCAAAGTTGTAGGGATAGCGGTAAGTCTTAAAGAAAAAGGTAAAAGGTGCACACTACGAAGTGCGATATCACAATCACAATATCGCAAAGTTGGAGGGATAGCAGTAAGTCTTAAAGAAAAAGGTAAAAGGTGCGAATTTCGATATGCGATGTGGTAGATGATGTGGTGGTGGGACCGAAGACGAAGCATGATCACAATATCACCTTTGGTGTTTAGAAGCGCTAAGTCTTAAAGAAAAAGGTAAAAGGTGCGAAGTGCGATATGCGATATCGCAATATTGCAATCGACAGATGGGAGCAGTAAGTGTTAAAGGAAGAAACTAAACACTGTGATTTGTGATTTTCGATGTACGATAGCAGGAAGTTTGAGGATCAAGGGCGGAAGGTCGGATTCCAATGGTTTTCGAGTGTTTTGCATTAGAAAGGGGTATGGAAATCGTGAATGATAAAAACAAAGGAATGAGGTAGGCTGAAAGGTTTAAGTGTTTTGAGAAAAAAAAGGTGGGCACAACATTTGTAAATAAGAGGAAACGGAGGGAAATGGAGGCGTAAAAACAGTGTTCAATCCGTGAATACAGAGATGGAAAATGAAGCAGGAAGGCACCATGGAGCTACTATGGGGTTTCACTAATGATTCCTACAAACAAGTCTGCTGATATATGCATGAAAAATAGACAAATTCATGAAAATACAGTGCAAAGGAAGACTGGAAAATGGTAATGCAAGTCTACTTATAATCTCAAAAATAGTGAACAAAAATCAGTTTTTGGGTCTGTGGGAAGGTTCACCCTCCTCAAGCTCTATCGACAGATATGAGAAGGGGGTCTTGATCCACAACTTTTTGGCTTTTCTCCTCTTTTCTATTACTCTCATAAGAAAATGAAAAACTACAGTAGCACACTGAAAGGAAAACTAAACAATAATGAAACTATCAGAAGAAGAACTAATTGAATGACAAAAAGCATAGAACAAATACATCAGAGAGGCTGAGGCACATGGATTGGGCCCTAACCCACAAGCCTAGCTCTCTGAAACTTAAATTAGTAAAATGAAATCAGTCTGCTCATTTCATAAAATAATAACCTCATATATTTCTGAAAGTTTGATCACTGAGTTAAATAATAAAAATCTCAATAGCTTGCAACAAAGTTCCAAATAGTATCGACTCCCCTTCCTAGCTCTAACTCTACTCTATTTATTCTACAGGGAAGCTACCAACAGCTCCCTTGAAAATGGTGATTGAGCCCACTTGACTCCAAGTAAACATAGATTGAGTTCCCTCCTCTTTGAGTTGCTTGGTTGCCTCTCGAACTCAAGTTTCTAGAGAGAATCATTGGGGTGATTGAGTCCACTTGAATCCAAGTCAAAAAAGATTGAGTGCACTCCTCTTGGAGTTGCTTGGCTGCCTCTAGAACCGGAATTGCTGGAGAGAATATTTTGGGTGATTGAGTCCACTTGACTCCAAGTCTTTATGATAAAATCCTTATAAAAATTCTTAATAATTCATGATTTTTTGCACTCAACCTCATATTAGGCACTCGGAGTATGTTAACCTTAATCGCCACCTATACTATCATCATAAAACCAAATAATAATAAAAATTAAAGAAAAATATATCTAAGAAGGAAAAAAATTGACCATTAACCCCTCCAAATATGACTAATAATGGAGCTCATCACAAACCTGGTCAGAATATGCTCAAAGATGAAATGCATAGAGGTATCTGGAGTACAATATTTCAGAGCATTTTCCTCTGCCCATCTGGTTACATAATAAGTGGCAATAGTGATGTAACATGTGCCAGTCTTCTTTCCCGGGGAATTTATTGGTCCCACGAATTCTATAGCCCATTTATAAAATGCATGCAAGGCCATCTACGGTTGTAGGGGCATTTCATCTCTGCGCGAGGGCTTCCCATTCTGTTGACATGTGTCGCAGGCTCAATAGTATGGTTGTGCATCATTATGCAATGTGGCCCACCATAACTGTGCATGAAACACCTTCTGTGCAGTGGCTTTCCCTCCCTAATGGCCTCCTGCCACACCTCCATGAGCCTCAACCAGGATAGCTTGCCTATCATTCTCTAACACATACCTCCTCAAAACCTCATATAATTGTCCTGCAAGTATGGTGAATTTAGTTGTGTGAGCCACCAATTCTCTCTTCTTCTACACCAAATATTCTGTAGGGGTTGTCCCAGTTGTCAAGAAGTGAACAATGTCCGCAAATTTTTCATCGACCACCTTAATAGCGAAGAGTTTCACATCAGGTAATCCTTCTTCCAAGATATTTGGCTCTTCCCCACTCTCAATCGGATACAAGTGATTAGGCCCTGCATTCATTCGCCCAGGCTTCACAATAATCTCAAAGTCATACTACTGAAATAGGAGCAACCATCTACAAATCTTCCCCCCAACACAGGGTTATTGACCAAGTATTTTAAAGTTGAATGGTCTGTGAAATTTTTAAAGTGTCCTCCACTTAGGTAGTGTCTGTATTTCTACAAGGCATACACCATTTCTAGCCCTTCTCGCTCGGTAGTAGAATAGTTGCGATCTGCGCTAGAGAGCTTCCTACTAGCAAAAGCAATCGGATGTTCAATGTCTCCTTCTCTTCGCTATGCTAAGACAGCCAAAAGGGCTATTCCTTATGCATCCACATGTACTTGAAAGGCCTTCACCCATTTTTGGAATATTAGAATAGGTGTAGTGACCATCTTTTCTTTCAGTAGCTCAAAATTCTTTTGACACTCCTCATCCTAGAAAAAGAATACATCCTTCTTTAGCAGCTTTTCCATTGGTGGAATGATCAAGGCATACCCTTGTATAAACTTCCTATAGTAACTTGTGTGCCCTAAGATGGAGCGCAATTTTTTCTCATTGGTGGGGATAGCTAGATTGATGATAACTACAATATTGTCTAGGTCAACAATCAATCCCTGCAGACATATGATGTGCACCAAAAAAATTCCAAAAGGTACGTAGAATATGCATTTCTATAGGTTCAGCGAAATCTGGTGTTTTCTGCAAGTATACAACATTATGCGTAGGTTCGACATATGCTTCTTTACCAGCCTGAATATTGTCCAAGCATCAAAACAGACCTCCAGAAACTTATGGATGAATTATTTGAATACTGCCACAACTACACGTGAGAAAATGGCAAGGTAATTCTTTAGTCCAAATGGCATGACAGTGTACTGGAAGGAACCCCATTCGGTTTCAAAGTTTGTCTTGTTGCGGTCTTCAGGTGAAATTCTAATCTGATGGTACCCTGAGAACCCATCATTGAATGAGTATGCTTCTTGACCTCCCACATTATCCAAAATTTCATCAGAGAATGGCGTAGGGAAGGAATCATGTATGCATGCATCATTCATCTTTTGCAGGTCTACGCAAATCCTTATCTCTCCTTTGTTCTTTTTTTCTTGGAATACCATTGGGCTTACCTAATCAGAATGCTTGACTGGCTCAATGATACCTATGGCCACCATCTTATCTATTTCCTTCTTGACTTTCTGCTTATACTTAGGGTTCATCCGATAAGGTCGCTTCTTGACAGGACATGCATTTGGCTTCAAGGTGATCTTCAGAGCACCTAAATATCCATAATTACCTTGAGTTCAAAGAACTTCGATGGGAATAGGTCATGATATTCGGTCAGCAGCTCCGGAATATTTTCAACAGTACCATCATTCCAATAATCCCCAATTTTGGCCAACTTGGGCTGCTCTTCCCTCCCAATGTTGACTTCCTTTAGCTTTAATGGTTTGGTAATGTCTATTGTCTGCAATAGGGGTCCTGTAAATGCGCGCTCTCCTTATGTTTCTGGGATTGTGATATTTCGGGGATCCTCGTCATAGTCCTCTACTAATAAATTTCTATAGTTGATAATATCCTACATCTGCACATCTTGAGCTAGCGCAGCGCATTCCTTGCAAGGAAAATATTCATCAAAGAAAAAAGCATCTATATCTTGCAGGGCTTCATCCAATATCTATGTCCCTCCAACTAAGCCAAATTTTTCCATGAAATCCTCTGTCATTTTTTCCTAATGGCGATTATATTGGTGAAGCTCTACATATAAATACCAACTGGTCAGGACTGGCCCTAATGCATGATTAAACATATGGACCCATTTGTTCCAGGTCCTCTCATTCCATACTTCCATCCACATGGCCAAGTGCTTGCGTGGGTCCCCACAGCCAGAAAAGAGTTCCATGGGGGGGTTGATTGGGGATTCAAACCACAGGATCATCATCTTCTGACATTCTTCCCAGTCCTGGAAAGCCCCCTTGTGTGTTTCCAACCAGTGCGCCGAGGTGGCGCACATGGCCAAATCAAGTGCCCAAAATATCCTTTCCTCGGGGACATATTTTTCTAGTGCTTTAATAAATTCCTTTACACTACCAAATACATCAAAGTAAGGAAGTTATCTTACCTCTAAGGGGAAGCACCAGAAGCTCTTTATGATCTTGAGGCAGCACAACGCAGATACTTCATGAAACCAGTTCTGCCAATTTTCTTTCTCGCCATCTTAATGTGAGAAAAATGAGTTATATTTCTCCCAATTTAACATGCCATCCACCATAGGATTGACCCAATCATCATTCCACGCAGTTAGTTTGTAGATATGGTCAATGTCCTCCGCATCGCGCACCGGTTCTGTATATCTTTCACCTTCAGCAATATGCAGAGGGACTATGAACCGCATACCATTGTTTTCAAAGATCATTCTTCTCCTTTTCAAGTTGATAATACCTCCCATGTCATCAGCCCAATCCAATCCTAATAGCGCAAGGTAAGGGTCTGCATCATCCACAATCTGGATTACTTCAAATTCTGCATATATCTTAACTCCTGCAATGTCTACCACCACCTTAGGCAACCTTCCTAGTGGAATGATCTTTTGTTGGTTATCCATCCGTAATTGAATGGTGGACCATTCCAATTTGGGCTCTCCCATCCTTTGTCAGGTTTTCTTAGGTAGGACATTAGCATCTGATCCCAGATCCAAGATGACCTGATCCATCTCGTAGTCTCTGATCTGCATAGTCATATGCATTTCCCGACCGGTCCTCTTCTTGTTCTTATAAATTTTGTTTACAGCCTTAATCTCCCTTCGAGGGGCTTCCTTTTCTACGCAGTTATCTATCAATGCTTGAATATTGTCTACCACCTTCTGGTTGCACAATAAATTTATACATGCTTGAAGGAATGGCTTAATTTCTTCATCGGCCTCTGGCTCCATGGCAGCTTTTGATGTTAATGCATTTGTTGTAGAAAAATCCTTTCTAGCCTCTATAAAATTTTCCTTTTCTTTATTCAGATCCAGACCTTCCATTTTTTAGTTTCCTTTATGATCCATGACTCTGCAACAACTTGTTTTTCAGGTCCTATAATAGCCATACCACTGCGAGTTATTGCATTTACACTAGGGGCCATAATCTCATGGCTCAACTTTAAACATTTTCACATTCTGTGTAGGCGTCTGCTAATTTTCCTGCATCTTAGCCTGTTGAATGGCACATTATTCTATTACGTGGTCGAATTTCCTGCAGTACCTACAAGATTTATGCACAGGGTTAGAAAAATCGCATGCGTAGTGTCCCAGATCTCCACAGTTATAGCAGATCAATTGGCCTCTTCTTCGACCTATGCCTCCTCCTCTCCCCCTTCCTCTCTCCAGGGATTCTCCTTGTCCAGAGGGAGATGCTGGTGAAGAGATCTCAGACTGCACTCTGTACATGTTCGCATTTTCTATCATCAACTCATACGTTCGACACTGGTGCTCATCATGACCAACCTAAGAGCAGAATCTGCAATATTTTTTCTTTAACTCTATCACTTAGGCTCTCGGCCTCGGGAAATGATTAGTATCATGCTGTCCAGCTACCTGGAAATTAGCGCACCACATAATGGGGTTACTGGGCCCTCCAACCTCCCTAGGGCACAGTGGATTTGGTCCTCTGGCCCGTAGGTAATCTGTAAACACAGAGCACTGATCCTTGGTGTGGCCCACTCCTTTGCAACGAATACACCAGATATCTGTGCTAGCTTCTTTACCCCGATCTCTCCATAAATTCTGAATTTCTAAATGTATCGCCTCTAATTAGCTTTAGATCTGGAGCACCCCAATTTGGGTATCATCCCTCAGCGCAACCTCTAGCTTCATACAAATTTCCAGGGCTTCTTCCTATGAATCAATTTCTGCTGACCCATAGGTCCAATTGGATGTGGAAATAGCATGGAGATGAACCATTCCTTATGTTATTTTTCATCGTAAACAAATCCTCCATCACTGATGACTTTCTTCATACATTGATTGACTTCCCAGACTGACTCCTTTGCTCCTTGCTTAAAGTCTTTTATCTCTACTACTAATTGTACGTAGGAATTTGGATTTTTGAATTGTAGCTTCAGTTCCTTCTTGATATCATCGATGGTAGGAGGCACGGCATTTTGAGCAGTGATTTTTTTTAGGTATCCCATAAACCAGTATAGCGCTCGAGCTTCAAAATCCATGGCCAGCTGCACTCTTTTTACAGCATCAGCATTAACATGCTGCGCAGCCCATACTACATGAACCATGAACCAAAACCAATCCAATCCTCATCCCCCACACCCTTAAAGGTGGGTAACTTCATGTGTGCAGCCATATCGTCGACATGTGGGGGTGGCGGTGGTGTAGGGGATGTTTGAGTCTTATTTGGATTTGAATATGGCGTAGCAGGACGGCTACACGTAGCGTGCATAGCCTCAGTTTCTAGGTTCAACAGATATCGCAAAGGGTTGTATGCAACTCTTTCGCCCTTATGGTTGATCATATAATAATTCCCGCATCGCGTGGTACTTCAATATGTTCGTAGTTCATTCACTTGGTGTGGCTGCATAGAACACCTTTTTCACTCAAGAGAATCTTAATCAAAAATGGAAACATCGGCAGGAACTTACCTCTCAAATCCTTGAAAAATATTCTCTCAGCTTCAGAGTATGATACAAAATGATCTACTCCAAATTTTATCACAAATCCACCCATGATACTATCAACCCAGTGATCTACAATCCTGGTGATTTTGTTATTAGTTCGTTCCAACTATCAAATTAATTCAGGGGTCCACTACGTAACCCTATCGTTCTTCCAATAGGTTTGAAACTCTGCCAATCTTGATAATCACTCCTGCAACTCATGTGTGAAGGTTACAAAGAATATATCATGCACCTCTGTGAAAATATACTTATTCTTCCACTTTTCAGTAGACAACTTCTTACTCCTATTTTCTTTTAGGGAAAACTCCAGGATATGTTTTTTGAACCAATATTTGATTTTAGATTTTTCTAGATGCCATAAACCCTGACACATCACTTGGTCTCTCTCTCAAACTTCTCCCAGTCTCAGAAATGGAACCATTTTCTGGTTTGAGGGGTCATGACCCAGGTTCAGACTTAGGGTTTACCAACAAACCCCTGTACTACTGGCCCTTTCGGCAATGGCCTACTTGCGCAGGTCAAGATCTTACCCAAAGTAGTATGGGAAGGTGTTGGAACCATGTTTCTGCACGCTGAGAGAGAGAGAGAGAGATTTAATGAACTGGGTACCTTCAGATCTAACAGGCCTGCATTGAGGAAGCCCTAACAAGAAACTCTTAACAATATGCATAAAAAAATAACTTGTGCAACCCATAAATCATACAATAATTACTAATAGGAGCAATATAACTCAGATCTATGCATTCATTATCCTTCTAATCATCTATTAAAGTTATGCTCTTATTCTATAATCAGCAGTTACTATTACAGAGACAACATAGAAATAACAGGAATCAACATGTAGTGCAACTCATAACAGAACACAGAGATATTCCAATATCAGCAAAATGTCTTCTTATTCATTTATACTTCAGATTCCACTTACAAACTCTTCTACATAACCGTGCACACAACCAACGGGGTCCACACACAGTAGGCCCAGGGTCTTTGTGCACACAGCCAGCAGGATCCCTTTCCCAGACAATTCCACGCAAAAGGATCACCAATTCAATATTCTCATTCATACTTCATCCAAAAGTTACTTCTAGACTAGATTTATTCATCTATTGATACTATTTTATCCTGCGCTACTCTATGGTCTACAAACCATGGTTTGCAGTCCCTTGGTCTACCCTTTGACCCATTACAATTCATTAGGGGCTTTGACCCACCCCAAAGCCCCTACGTCAGACTAAACTATTACAAAATATTACAAAATTATATCAAAATTGTTGTCAGGGGACCCCGCTCCAACAATAATTGACATAGTGTCCCAATTGAAAACAAGGGGTTGCCAATAACTATCCCATTTTGTAAGACAAAGATCCTATTATAGATATATAATAAAATACATTTTAATTTATTCTATTGTGTTATCCAATTTCACTGTGAAATGTTACACCACTGATTAAATATTATAATTAAGAGATGCAAAATATGATGATATAAAAAATTAATCCATGCGTCATATACAAATTCAATAATAGAAAAATAATTTATATGAATATTTGTATAACATATATGTTGAATTTTTTATGAATAACAGATTTCAAAAATCACAATAATTGCATTGTCATAGGTCGATGTTTCTAAAGGAGAAAATACCATACAAAATATTGGTGTGTATATAACATAAACACGCACCGGTGCATTATTTTATCTAAAAACATTGTTATGGAAATATTTTTTGCATGATCGGTGCCTTTTCTGAAAACAAAAACACTGGGGTGTTATATTCTTCAAACACTGGTATTATTTTCACTTAACGCCCTGGTACATTGTAATTCTAAAAGCATCAGTGCTTTCATAGAACTAATGCCCCGCGGCTACAAAATATTATTTTCAACCCCATTGCATTATTTAAATTAACAAAATTGATTGTTTTATATCAGTAGAACATCGATTCTTTTATACAAATCATATGCAACAGAACTGTGAGTTTATATAAAAGCATCGGGTCTGTAATATTTTTTTCTTTCTTGCCTCGTTGTCATTCCTGAAAGGAATGCCCTGAGGAATTTTTTTAATATACACACACCGGGGTAGTATACATTTTAGGAACCTGTGTTCCTTTCATTCAATGCCTTGGTGTTTTTAGTTATATATATAGTCCCCTTGCTTTTATATATTTAGTGCACCGACGTTATTTTTCCATGAAGCACATCACTAAAAAAACATCTGCTAAAACCTTCAACTGCCTAGATTTTTTTAGTTGTGATGAATTTTCATTATAATCTCCACTAAAACATCTGCTTCCGTAAATGAATGTTGTAGCAGAGGTTTTTTCAACAATTTTTTGCAATTTTATAACACTGAAACCTCCTTTATAACCTCTACTAGAAGTTATTTTCCTTGTAGTGGAATAAGTAGAAGAATTTTGATGAGCTTAAAATAAAACTCAATCAAGCACTACTCCTTGGGTTTCCAAACTCACAAGAGCCAGTTTAAGTGGATAAGGATGCAAGTGGGTATGCTATGGGAGTGATCTTGATGCAAAGAGGAAGGTTTTTATGATATCATTCTGAGAAATTCCATGGGGAAATTCTCAAGTACCTTACCTATCATTGCAAGGATATTTATTCCCTAAAACAAGTTGCTAAAAGGTAAACACTATTTGATGGAAAAGGAGACCACCATTCACACATATCACTAGATGTTAAAATATATGTGGGGATAGAGTAATCTACAATAGACTAGACACTACAAATGTATGGATTTCTTACAATGTTTTCAGTTAGTCATCAAGTCACAAGATGGGAAGCACAAAAAATTTGGAAAGCAAGATTTCAATTCCACCCACATCAAAAATTATAGCTTTGGAAACTCTAATGTACATGGGAAACTTCACCCATGATGCATATAAAGAGGAATACATAGAACAGGAGGACTTCAATTAGTTATCTCAATAGCTACATGGTGATAGTCATTAGAATATAGTGATAGAAAAGTAGTATATCATATCAAGAATGGGTTACTCTACAAGATAGACAAGTTTTGTGTTCCTAAAGGAGAGTGACTACAACTTATTAGAGAGGCTCATACCTCTAAAATTATAATATTTTGGTATTTGGAAGATATTTTATAATTTAAAAAGGTATGTTTACTAGGTAATAAACCAAGAATATGTAGTAACACATATTAGAGGATGTATACTTTGTTGCAGTAGTGATCCATGTGGATCCTTGAGGCTCAAAAATCAAAGCCTTTGGATTTTTTTGGAACCAGCATCAAATCGAAGAGCTCATGGCCAGGATTCCAACAGTTCATATGGTGCTTCAATCTGACTTCATATGAGGGAGTTATGCCCAGTCAAAGTTCCAGTCAAAATTTTCCAAAATGACAGAGTTAGCAGACCTCTAGATAAATTTAGACATCTCCAGTTTCGAAATTTGGAAAAAACAGTGGTCAAATTTGGAAAAATCTGAAAAAGTTAGAGTATTTAGTGGAATCTAAATTTGGCAGAGCCACCAAATTTGGTGGAGCCTAGCCAAAGTTAGACGTAGATGGATGACTCAATGAGTTGGGGTTGTTAGCACTACAATTTTTCAAAAAAAATCAAACTCTAGTCACAATTCTAAGTTGTGTCTTTGATCCTATCTTCTCCCCTAACCTATGGTTAAAATCCTAGGAGGGTTAAAATATGTATTAACTTTTATCAGTTTTAACCAAAATCCAAAAAAAAAAATTGAGTCCAATAGTTTGTTTGTGCCATAGAGTTATTAGGGTAAATTTTCTTTTAATAAGTCTTTTAATTGCTTTGAGTAGTCAAGATCATGGGTTTAGCTTGAGAAGTCTTATTTATTCACCATGATATTTCTATCCAAGTTTAAAAATCAAAATGTCAGAGTCATCATTTGTTTTAGGAATAACACAGGAATAGCTACCTCTTTCAAAAAAGTAGCTATTTCCTACAAAATTTGTACAAGGAGATAAAAGAAGCATTAATTAGGTGAAAATACACTACTCTTAAAATATTGAAGGTCTACTAAAAAAAAAGGTGGCTATTTCTAATTGGAGGATTCATCAAAAGGAGGTTGATTATTTTATTTGCTAAGGCTAGTTAAAATCTAATGCTACTCATTAAAGTGAAATGTATTAAGGTTGAGGTACGAGTAGATATTAGCTAATAATGTGATGGAGTGAAATGTTCAGTGGAATGAGTTGGCAGCAGAATTTAAATCATTTTGGTTTTGTGTCACTCCCTCTCACCATCATTTAGGGCATGCAGATCTTTGTTTTCTATTTACCGTCGTGAAAGCTACAACAAACCGTTTTTATCTTCCAGCAAAACAGTTTGTTACCTTGTACCAGCATTTAGGGCTTCGTGGAGGGTTGTTGTTCCTTTTTTTACAAGTGTACATTAGTGGTTTAGTTAGTTGTTAACAAGATGGGTAAGGGTGGTAAGGTGAACCATTCATAACTGGCCAATACCCGTTTTGTTGACCACTGTGCTAAGCCTCAATTTCAAGTAGCAGGGTGGTATCAGCTTCTAAAGAATTTTTCAGGAGAAAATGTGGTAGTGGTTCAAGCATTTTCTGAGCCATTCAATGGAGAATGAGTGAAGTTGGGGTCTCGGAATTTAGGATCACAGAGACTATCATTGCAAGGGCTACCCAAACATCAGCTACAGGTGAGTCCTAGTACAAGATGAAAACTCTACTTGAAGCTGATTTGAATCCATATCTAAAGCCTGAACATGAAAGTATTGGTTGGAACCCTACTATTCATATTTCGTATTTTATCCCTGAGTGGAAAGATGCTATTACCACTGTGCAGCGTTATATAACCTGTGAGGGTAGGTTTTATACTGTGCATAAATACCATATGAGGTTTCTAGCTCACATCTCAGGCTCTAAACCTATTAACCTACAATATATCCTCTATAAATATCTATTATCACTGTCCCAAAAAATATAGAGAACCCCAGACTATTCTCTTCACAATCTCTAACACAGGGGTTTGATCAAAATACAGGTGGTTTATCATTTGAGAAAGAAGAGAACCACATGGGAAATGTTTTTAGCAAATGAAGGATTTAGTAGTATTAACTCAAGGAGAAGGGTAGGAATGCCTATAATGCTAAAGACACAAGAGAAATAGTCAAGCCCTATGTAATATTCCAAAATTTTCACATGATATTTGGAATATTATATTTCTTAATAAACCTACTTAATTAAGTAAATAAAAGGGTGGAGGGACCCATAATCCTCAAAGATGAATAAAATCCACTTTTGATGTGTGTATGTGGATACTTCAGATCTAGATCTACATAATGGAATAGTAGAGCAACTACTTAATGTGAAAGGAGTGGAGATCATGTCTCATTAATGAGAAAGATCATGGAGGTTGATATAGTCAACTAAGATCACGGAAAGAATCAAATGTAATATCATAGAGAATTCATGATGAGATGATGGAGGAGTAGTGCATTTAATGCACACATGATGGAGAGGGTGATCATTGCATTCACACATGATGGAGATCATGGAGAGACAGCGCAGTCAACATGGAGACTTATGTCCACATGTACAATGCTTTTATGAGGTGGGCCAAGGCATGAGAAGGCTCATAATCTATATAAAGAAGATAAAGGCACAATAGAAGGCATGTTGGAGATTATTATTGATGTATGATCTGTTTAGATCTGGAATTTTCATGTGGCATTCCATGCTTTTTTTGGTTGTATATCTAAGATTGCAAGTGTTGTTTAGCACTGGGTGTTCTTGGTCGGGAATCCCACCTCTTTCATTCAGTAGCTCTTGAAATAGTATTGTACTTCATTCGACATGAGGCATTGGTGCCATATTGTTCCTACTTTCTGCAGAACATCCATATTCAGAAATTTCACATTTCTAAAGATCAGTTTGAGAGGAGGAGGTTTTCCTTCAATATTTCAGTTGAGGAACCGGTGAAGGATTCATCCTATCACCTTGAGCTTCAAGATCAGCCTTCTAGTGCTTCAGATCTATATCAGGCATAGGTCATCTATTATTCATCTCCCAGTAGTAGCATTCCCATCAGGAATTACGCATTCCATTCTTGTAGATCCAAGGGAGAAGGGAATTTGCTAGCATTTCATCTAGTAATCCAGTGGAGGACCATTCCTTCACATTATATGCATTATTTCCATCATTCTTGAGCTTCATAGCCATATTTTGCAGTAGGCTAGAGAGCCTCCTTCCTTTACAACACAGTTTTCATGACTATTCGAATAGCAGCAGCTGCAACCTTCTTTGGAGGATTGAGGAGCTAGATCTTGAGCTTCTAGCTTGAGGATCTAGTGAAGGAATCAGCCCTTCAAGCTTAGATCCGATCTTGTGACATATTTCAGCCATCTATTTTTCAGATCTAGCTTCAGATCTGCATAACTCAGCAGTTAAAATATCAAACCTTAGGAGGGTGATTTTCCAAAGTTGTAGATCTAGAAAATCCATTCTGGGTTATCTTAGGTATCCATCATAGAGCCCAGATCTAGAATCTTGGCATCATCGGAGCTCCAGATTTCTGTAGATTTTCATTTTCCTTTTCAGCCTTTAGTCATAGATTCATTATCTTCTGAAGGAATAGCCCAGTATTTGCTTCCAGCAGCTCTCCAGTTACGCAGTGCCTCCTTTGGCATGTTTTTAGGGTCATTCTATGCCATCTCTTTGGCTAGATTACCTCATATTTGTACATTATTGTAACTAAATCTTCTCCTATGAATACAATGGCTCAGCTATTTTGTCTATATCTATGTTGATCATAACCTTACATGCACATTTTCTATTTTACAAATATTATGTTTGTGTATCAATGCAGTATTCTCTTTTGGGATATTACAGTGGTATCAGAGCATGATCTTTGGCTTAGCTTGTGGACATTTTGAAAACATAAGAAAATCAGATAGTAGAGAACTATTATGGAGGGATTAAATTTTGCCTCAACTTCCTATAGATCTATGAAGGATCTCTCTAAGGAGATAAATGAAGCAAGAAGAGGAAGGTAAAGAGAAACCTCAAGAAGGTTTCAAGATGAAGAAGGTCCCAGCACTTATTTTCAGTAACAAAGAAGACCGAAGAAGCAAAGAGCTTCACATTATTCCACTATATCCACTTCCCTTGAGAAAGAGGACTAGTTTGAATATGATGAAGGCTTGGGGTATGAGACCCTAAGTGAATATCTGTCTGAATACAAGTCACAGCCTAAAGCATTGAAGGAGAATCTCTCTCTCCAACAGTTTCTGCAACTCAAAAAAGAGAGGAGATCCAGAAGTAGCAATAGAAGAAAGAGGCATAGATTATTCTTGCCTATATTTGATGGGTCTTCCACAAGCACATTGAGGGCTTGGAGGGAATAATTATTTACATTATTTCTGAAATATCTTATGTCATAAAGAAAGGTTGTGGATTTTTCATCACTGCAGCTTGAAGGTGAAGCAAGAAAATGGTGGTTCAGTCACTTGTCACACATGAAAGTGTCTACTTATGTAGATTTTATTCAAAGACTGAAGGAAAATTATGGTAGAAACTAGAGACATCTCACATAATGACATCTCTCATCATCAAGGAGATAGTGCATGAAGATTCAAGAGAGGATGATATCATTATCACTCAAGAGGAGGAGCCTCTACCACCACCAGTTGCAGATGTGTTTACATCAAGAGGAGGATCACTTGCATCTTTGCAAGATGGTCATTATTTCTTGACATTTGAAGCCCCATGCATGATTCATGAGATGCATGAGGAGGAGGAGATAGATCCCAAAGTTGGTACACTTGTAGAAGTGCAACCATCACTCTTACAAGAAGTTGTAGAGACCTTTGCACCGGAAGAGGAAACTCTTGTAGCATTGCAAGATGTTTCTGAGTATCAGTTGATCCAAGGTATGCATATGCTTCCATCTCATATTATTTTAGTTTCTCTTATTGAAAATTATGGGGACATGCCATCAAGGCTATTGCATGACCAAGGGTTAGAACATCATGTTGATTTGGAGCAGCATTATATCACTGCATAAAGGATCCTTGATCTAATCAAGGAAGAGATGAAGAACCATCCTAGTTTTTCATGGATGAACTACATTCAACCTCTTGAGTTTAAATGTGGAGTTTCAGAAAATGGGATGAGTATGATCCTATGTACAATGGTTGGCTATGAGTTCAACATTGTGCCTTGCTTTGAGACAGCACATGTATCACCTTGCAGATCTACAAAATTGTTAATGAGCAACAGTGAGAAGAGGAGGACCCATTCCTCATGGAAGCAATCATATGGCAGCTTCATACATGGAGAAATGGAGGAAAAGATGATAGATGGTAGACATCTTGAGGTGAGAAATATTTTCTCCTTTCTAGATGACACTTTCTAAATGAGCATCTCACAGCTCAAAGAGAAACTTCTACCTACAACAGATCCAAAACCTTATTGGTTTTGGAGGGCCATTGATGAGAAGAAAATCTCGTGGAGAGATATCATTGGAGGTGCACTCAACATATCATGGAGGGTAAAGTTCTTCAACAGTTTGAGGAGGTTGGTGTCCTACAAAGGGAGGATGAAAAGTATTTTCAGAATGAGATCCATCATCCACATTGGGATGAATGGTTGATGGTATGGAGCAAGGGGTTTCCAAACCATTTTCATATCTATGATACAGACTAGCAAGAAGCATGGTTGCACTGGTTTCTCTTGGGTGAGTACGGTTACCACTCAATGAGTCATATTTTTCTGATTCGTGCCTTGCACATCACTGGAAGAATACAGAAGAAGAGCACATGGTTACTTTGGTTGTTGATGGGAGAGTTTGGACATCACATGATGTATCTTATTTCCTTGTATTTACTCTTGTTTGGGATATTTCTCATGTCTTTGCATGTATTTCTATTTGGGATGTATCTCATGTTCATGTATGTATTTGGGTTTGGGAGAAAGTATAACTCTCACATGATGTGGCATAAGGGAGCTTGTTTGTATTATGTTGATGACACATTTCACATGTCCACTACTATATTTATGCTCAATGACTTGCACCTTGATAATGTAAGGTGGCAACAAGAATCCTTGTTGGTATGGTTACTATTGGGAGAGTATGGAATGAATTATTCCCATACATTGCATGAAATTTTTGGAGGATGGCAACAGGAGGCCTTACAGCGTTGGCTTCTGTTGGGGGATTATGGTCATTGTACATGGTATAATGATGATGTGATGGGGCAATAAGATTCCTTGTTAATGTGGCTTCCCTTGAAAGAATATGACCACTACATTTGGTACAATGATGATGTGTCATGGCAGCAAGAGGCATTGCTGCAGTGGCTTCTATTGAGAAAGTATGGCTCTCACATTTATATTGTTGCATATTTGGCATGGAAACAAGAAGCATTATTGTGGTGGCTTCTTTTGAGAGAGTATGGCTCTCTTGTTTGCTTTCATGATGATCTAGCATGGCAGCAGAAGGCTTTGCTTCATTGGTTGTTATTAGGAGAATATGGTTTGGTGGTATGTTTTCTGTCCTTCTGTGTTCTCTATTGATGTGATTCTCGCAGCCAACAGGGCTAATGATGTGAGCATTGATAGATGCAATCTACTCTATGTATCATGGGTTGGAGATATAGTTCATGAGTTGGGACTTTCCACTTTGGGAATGAACCACTTCATCTTATGTATCTCATGTATAGAGGACAACTTTGGTCATCATATGGTTTCCACTTGGAGATTCATTGATGAGGAAGGGTATCTAACTTTTCAGTTGGAGGCCATTCTAGACATTCTAGAGAGGCATCTTTGGAGCTAGACATGCATGACACATTGTGATAGATAGGAAGGCCTTCCATATGAGGATGCCATTTGGAGGGAGGATGTTTGTTGTAGCATCCACTTTTGCAGTTTCTTGAGGACAAGCAACATTTTTCTGGGGAGGACTGTAATACTTCCAAATTTTCACATGATATTTGGAATATTAGAGTTCTTAATAAACTTACTTAATTAAGTAAATAAAAGGGTGGAGGGACCCATAATCCTCAAATATGAATAAAATCCACTTTTGATGTGTGTATGTGGATATTTTAGATCTAGATCTACATAATGGAGTAGTAGAGAAACTACTTAATGTGAAAGGAGTGGAGATCATGTCTCATTAATGAGAAAGATCATGGAGGTTGATAAAGTCAACTAAGATCATGGAAAAAATTAAATGTAAGATAATAGAGCATTCATGATGAGATGATGGATGATTAGTGCATTTAATGCACACATGATGGAGAGGGTGATCATTTCGTTCACACATGATTGAGATCATGGAGAGACAGTGCAGTCAACATGGAGACCTATGTCCACATGTACAGCGCTGTTATGAGGTGGGCCAAGGCATGAGAAGGCTCATAATCTATATAAAGAATATGAAGTCACAATAGAAGGCATGTTGGAGATTATTATTGATGTATGATCTGCTTAGATCTAGAATTTTCATGTGACATTCCATGTTTTCTTTGGCTGTTTAGCTAAGATTGAAAGTGTTGTTTAGCACTAGGTGTTCCTGGTTTGGAATCCCATCTCTTTCATTGAGTAGCTATTGAAAGAGTATTGTACTTCATCCGTCATTAGGCATTGGTGCCATATTTTTCCTACTTTCTGCAGAACATCCATATTCATAAATTGCACATTTTTGAAGATCAGTTTGAGAGGAGGAGGTTGTCCTTCAATATTTTAGTTGAGGAACCGGTGAAGGATTCATCCTATCACCTTGAGCTTCAAGATCAGCCTTCCAATGCTTCAGATCTATATCAGGCATCAGGCCATCTATTATTCATCTCTCAGCAGCAGCATTCCCATCAGGAATTGCATTGTACATTCTTGTAGATCTAAGGGATAAGGGAAGTTGCTAGCATTTCAGCTAGTAATCCAGTGGAGGACCATTCCTTCACATTATATGCATTATTTCCATCAATATTGAGCTTCATAGCCATATTTTACAGTAGGCTAGAGAGCCTCCTTCCTTTATAGTGCAATTTTCATGAGCAGTTGTGTAGCAATAGCTGCAACCTTCTTTGGAGGATTAAGGAGCTAGATCTTGAGCTTCTAGCTTGAGAATCTAGTGAAGGGATCAGCCCTTCAAGCTTAGATCTGATCTTGTGACATATTTCAGCCATCTATTTGTCAGATCTTGCTTCAGATCTGCATAACCCAGTATTCAAAGGATTAAACCTTAGGAGGGTGATTTTCCAAAGTTGTAGATCTGGAAAATCCTTTCTAGGTTATCTTGGGTATCCATCATAAAGCCCGAATCTAGAATATTGGCATCATCAGAACTCCATATTTCCGTAGATCTACATTTTCCTTTTCAACCTACAGTCATAGATTCATTATCTGTTGAAGGGATAGCATGGTATTTTCTTCCAGCAACTCTCTAGTTGTGCAGTGCCTCCTTTGGCATGTTTGTAGGGGCATTCTAGGCCATCTCTTTGGCTAGATTACCTCATATTTGTACACTATTGTAACTAAATATTTTCCTATGAATAAAATGGCTCAACTATTCTGTCTATATCTGTGTTGATCATAAACTTACATGTACATTTTTTGTGTTACAAATATTATGTTTGTGTATCAATGCATTATTCCCTTTTGGGACATTACACCCTACGCCTACATTGACCCCTTCACATACCAGTAAATCTTCTACACCATCTAGCAGACAGACAAGGAACTCAGCTAGGAGAGCTAGAGTTCAAACCACCACTCCTACACCAACCATCACTTCTATACCTACAGTGCAACCAACCAAGGAAGTTTACACTAGAAGACCACCTAAGGAGCAACAAACCTTGGGGTCTTTCAGGTAGGAGCATGTAAGCAAAATCAAACAAAAATCTACCCTAGCTAACAAAAATACTATGTATAAGGGAAAGGAAGAGGTAGCTTCCTCTTCAAAGAGTAAATGAAGGAGAAAACTTATTTTTACAGAGGGACCTTCAGTGGAATTTAGCCCTGAAACCTTGACACCAAGCCCTGTTCCAGAGGCTAGACAGGAGAATCAACAAGACAATGCCACTCCAGTACCAGAGGAGCCTACACTTGCACAAGTCTTTTCCTCTCTCAAAAATGGGAAAATCAAAGTTTCAAAGACCACTACAGTAGAATAAACTACTATAGCTCAGCTTTACTCATCTATCAATTCTTCAGTGAAAGGGAAGAATAAAGCTATAATCCACTCATAGTCATCTTTTGAGGAGGATATCAGTGAAATAGAGTTTAGTGAGTCGGAGTTTGAGGAAGGGCAGTCAAGAAGAGTTATACATGGGAGAAAGATACCTTCATACATTCCAAATCCATACATTCAAAGGCCTCACACCAAACCAAAGAACAAGCTCAGACTAGAAAGAAAACTCATAGTCAACCCAACTCTCAGAGATGAAATAATAAGCATAGATGAAAGACAAGAAAATGATAGAGGGAAGAAGAAGACTCGGAAGAAAAAGAAAGTACATAAAATAAAGCCAAACAAGAGGGTAACGAGGGCAAAAGCTATTAGGAATTTTGCTTCTATATTAGATATTTGATGATTGAATGTATAAAACCATGAAAATATGAAGAATCATGTCATTTTTGGCTTATATGCATTGTTTTCAGAAATAGCTACCTTTCTCATAAAAGTAGCTATTATTTTCGGAATATGTATAAGAAGGTGAAAAGGGGTATTTTTGGTTCTAGTTTCAAAATAATGACACTAAATGATAATAAAGTGAATGTAGCCTTAATGGTAATGGTATTTTTCCAAGTTTCATCCAATCAAGCTATCTTCAAGATGTCATTTCAGTTGGTTACTCCCACACTTTTGTAGATAAAGGTCCAGGAGTCTTTTTTAGTTGGCAGTTGCACTTTTTGTGGAGGAAATTTTTCCAAGAAACAAGGAGCACTTAGCGACCACAACTCAGCCATTTCGAGCTCCATACTATCATGTTCTATCTTCAGTTGTATTTCAGTCTAGTTTTTTTGTTAAGTTTAAGATAAACTCTACTATATGTAGAGTATTGTAATAAAGCCTCTAAAACATAATTTCACTTTTAATGGAGGCTTTAACATAACTCCTTTTTTGTATATATACTATGTAAAACAAGGAATAAAGGGTATGTTGGTTGTCTATTTCATTACATATTGTTTTATATATTTTTGAACATAGAATATATCGAGAGGCACTCTTGAGGACTCACAAATTGTATGGTGTGTGTATTGTTTATCTCCTTATGTGTTTCCATAATTTACAACTTCATTCTAGATTATGATTTACATAGTTCCATCTCATGTTTTATCAATCTTGTGAACTTCCAAGACATATTGATCTGTTTTTGTAAGTATTGTTCCAAGATTTCCTAATTCAATATGAATTGAATATTGTTCATAAGCATTTCTTGGGGTAGAATTAAATATTTTCTCATGCTCTTGTAAGTATTTTCATCTAGCATGCATACTTAAACTGTTTTTTTCATTCTTGATTTATCAAGCATTCCTGATTCATGAGGTCATGTTAGTTGGAAGCATTCTATGTGATGGGGTTCTTAAAATGTAGAGTGAGACTCTTGTAAGTCTTTTAAATCATTCGTTCACTATACATTTTAGGTATAGAATTTGTGTCACCCTTCCCTCTTAGTAGTGGGCTTCTATTTTACATATCCACTGTTTATATTCTATTCTTCTAACCATCAAGATACAAACCCAACCTTGCTACCACATTATGCATCAGTGCCCCCATATGTGTGAGAGATTCTTATTTGCTCAAAACCCCTTTCGGTGTGTGTGATTTCCAACCACTTTCCAAAAACTCAATCAAGTTATAATAAAATCCCTTGAGATGAAGATGTGTCTGGTCGGGCGCTTGTTACAATCCAAGAGTTGATTTCAGCACTAACATCTTTGGTGTGTCTGTCAGGATATGAAGGTTATTAACTCAGTATTCTCCTAAAGTTTTTTTCATGAATGTTTAGTACCAGTTTTTAAAGGGGAATAAAAACTAGTTATTTTTCGTATTGTAATTGGTTCACTTGGTGGCTCCATAAAGAGGATGAGGGGTTTCAAGACCGCCTACCACAAGAATAAATTAGAGATCACCTCGTGTGATTCCAGTTTCTGACCCAGAGAATATCATTAAGGATTCAAGAGGGAAAAAAAATCAATTGAAGCTACATCACATTCACTGGAAAAGGTGCATTCAAAGTACATTCCAAAAGAAAAGGTATCATCATCTATCTTAGAACTTAAATAAATTTCAGTTTCAAAAGAATCTCCTGAAAAAATTTCAAATTGAAATTGCTTCCATAAAAGGCAAAGTAGATGATGTTAGCCTAGATTTAGCTGAAAGTATCTCTCAGTCATCATCTATTAAATCAGAAACAAGTATTATTCCAGTGAAAGAAGAAAAATCAGAATTTTTGGGCGTCAGTAAAGAAAACCAAAAGTCAGAAGAATTTGTCTTAACAGAATGGGAATTAGAACAAGTATTGGAAATTGCACCCTTCCTAGATAGGGCTATTTTAACCGAAGAATATATTAAAACAATTCTGAGTTTTCTTCAAACTATTCCTAAATATTAGTCCTCTTTTAGTCCACAATAGAAGTATTTTTCTTTGTCTCAAACCCCGGCTATTGGTTCATCCTCTTCTCATCAAGGAGAAGCTAACCTTCCTGAAAATTTTACTTTTAATATCTCTGACTTTTTAGCTCAGCATAAAAAATTTCAAGTTGCCCCTATCCTTCAATAATCCACATTTGAATCTGATTCTCCTAGAGAGGTTGAAATAAAGCCTTATGTTGTCCATTTCTTTGAAAATCCATCGTTTTTAGCTCCAAAGCCTGAAGAACTAGCCCAAGAAATTCAATTTTCTGCCATTTTAAAACAAATACAAACTCAACAAAATTTAATTCCTATCATTCAAACTTCTCCATTAGCATGTTTTCCACTATTTATACCTCAGCAAGTCATGGCTCCACCTCCTCCTACATGGATGTAGCAAATTTTTGTTGCAAGATATGCACCACTTGCTCTTCCTCGACCTTTGCATCCTCTTCCTCAAGGAGATTATCTGAAATATTTTCCCAAATACACAGGGGAGGGAGAAGGAGTATCAGCTGAAGAACACCTAGTTTCCTTTTACAGTTATGAAAATAAAAAAAACATTGAACATGAATATGTCTGGTCAAGACTCTTTGTTCAGAGCTTGGATGGAGAAGCTTGTAAGTGGTTCAGCAATTTGCCACCAAATTCAATAACCGGAATAGATTCTTTGGATGAAGTGTTTGTAAATCAATGGGGTGATCATAAGGATTACTTGTATTACCTTACAGATTTTGGAGCTTTAAAAAATGATATTGATGAATAATTGGCAGACTTTACAAAGAGATTCAATAAAGTCTATCAAAAGATTCTTGTAGAATTCAAACCTCCTGAAACCACAGCCATGATAACATTTCCCAATGCCTTAGACTCCAATTTTTCACTGTGGTTCAGAGATGAGAAGCCACAAACATTGGTAGGTATGCAGGAGGCTTCTATTTGAGTGCAATCCAATCTTATAGCCTCAAACAAACTAAAAATTGAAGAGGGAAAGGGGGAAAGGATAAAAATAAAATGAAAGAGGATAAACCATATTCCTCCTCTAAAGCTTTCACAGCTGAAGAAAATATTGATCAAATGTCTAATTTAATTAAATATCTTTCTTCCAAAATGAAAAAACTAGATTTAGAAAACAGGCCTACTGCTAGGCCCATTCAAAATGAAGGAAATATAAATCAAGCTCATTTTAGGAGACCCTTTCAGCCTCAACAAATTTGTCATTTCCCAAGAAAAAATCCTGATGATCAAAATTTTCAGCCTCCAATGAATAATTTTTCTGAATAAAATCAGCAAGAACAAGAAGAAGAGGATGAATATATAAATCTTACTGGGGAGACATCACAGTCAACTTGTTTGATTTTGCAAGAGTATGAAGATCAGTCTAGGATAAATCTATTTTAAGATGATGAAGAGGCTCATATTCATGTTCAAAATGAGAAAAAGTAGCCTAAAAATCAGACAAAAAAACATCCTTTGAGGTCAAAAGGGGTTGTTCAACACCCTCAACAAAAACAAGATTCTGAAAAAACACACTTCCAAATAAAAGGAAAAATTTAATGATGTTCCTCTATCACCTAACCTTGCCCCACTCATCAAAACTACTGTATAAAATAAATATTTGGCTCCTCTTAATTTTAGTTTCAAGTCAGAATTGAATAAAATCAAGGTTCTGGTTCCACTCCTTGAATTGTTGAAAAATCCAGCCTACAGAGAGTCATTTAAAAGTTTGTTACAACCATCTCTTACTCCTGATTCAGTCAACTTAGAGGATGAACATCCTACCATACTTGGGAAGCCATGTCCAATATCAAAATGATGATAATTCTCCACATTTCTATCTTTCAGTCAACATTCATAACAAATTGTTGCATAATTGCCTATTCGATTTTGGGGCCTCTCACAATTTGATGCCTAAGAAAGTGATGGATGAATTAGGATTGGAAATCACTAAACAATATCATGACCTCCACACTTTCGATTCTAAAAGGGTAAAGTGTTTTGGAATGATTAAAGACTTGGTAATTTCTCTTACCCAACTCCCCATGAAAATTCTAGTGATGGAAATAGTGGTTGCAGACATACCCTTTGGATTTGGAATGCTTCTTTCCAGATATTGGTCCAAAAATCTAGGAGGCACTCTTCAAATGGATATGACATATGTCGTTATTCCAATATTTGGAGAAGAATTTAGGATATTGTATAGGGGAAACACAAATTTCTTATATCATAAGTGATCAGAAAAATCCATCAAATCATCTCATATATGCAGAAGAGAAAGAGTTAGGGTCATCCATTTTACACCTTGCTACTAATGATAGCAATTTTCAGCCTGAAATCAGTAAAAAACAACATTTTCAAGTCACAAAAGAGAAGAATTTAGAACTAGGGGAGATCTGGAAATTGTATTTTGATGGAGCCTCACCAAGAGTGGGATCAGGGGTTGGTGTAGTTCTTATTTGTCCCGCTCAGCAAGTATTGAATTTATCATACAAATTACAATTTGTCACCACTAATAACACTATCGAGTATGAAGCGTTCATTTTATGAATGAAGACATCAAGAGATTTGGGAGTTGAACAGTAGATTGTTTTTAGCGATTCAGAGTTGGTGGTATAATAGGTGAGAGATAATTACCAAGTAAAGAATTAAAAATTTAAGAATTACATAAATGAAGTGTGGGATTTAATTAAACATTATATTTCAGAAATCAATTTGAACTTTGTTTCCAAGAGAAGAAAATGAAATGGCATATTCACTGGCCATTGTTGCTAGTAATTTTAAGGTTCCTCCTGATGTTAAAGCAACATATGATGTTCAGATTAAAAACAGAGCTTTCATTCCTGAAAATATCAAATATTGGAAAGTATTTGAAGATGATAAAGCAATTCAGAAATTCTTGGAATGTGTAGAGGAGTTTTCAGACATTCAGATTGATAATGAATAAGGCACAGCTGAAAGTCAGAACATTAAGCCATTCAAAAAGACTATAGCTAGAAAAGGCATTATTGATCTAAAACAGACTTCATTCCTAAAGGCTTGGTTCCCTTGGAGAGGTTGTTTGACAGTAATGATGTCGTTTTAAAGCCTGATATTAAGACAGATGAAGAGAGTATAGTTGATTGCAATATTGGTATAGAAAATCAGCCTAGATATGTTAAAGGTTCTAAATTTCTTCCTCAAGAAACTAGAACTAAATATTTCCAATTGTTGAAGTTGTATGCCAACATTTATTGCTTGGTCCTATAGTGATTTGAAGACCTATGACAAAATTATAATGGAGCATAAAATCCCTCTTAAATCAAAAACAAAGCCTATAGTACAGAAGATAAGACACATTATTCCTATGTTGCTTCCTATCATTGAAAAAGAAATCAGAAACATGTGGGAAGCCAAAATAATTTTTCCTTTAAGATTTTCCAATTGGGTAGCCAATATAGTCTCGGTTCGAAAGAAGAATGGAGAAAATAGAATTTGTGTTGATTTTCGCAATTTGAACTGGTGTTCGCTAAATTATAACTATCCTTTACCCAAAATGGATCATATTTTGCAGAAGGTTGTAGGCTCAAAGAGGTTGTCAATGATAAATGGCTTTTCAGGATACAATCAAATTTTAGTTGATAAACAAGATAGGGAGAAAACAACTTTCACTACAGCCTGGGAACTTTTATGTACAATAAGATGCCTTTTGGTTAATGAATGTAGGTGCAAAATTTCAATGGGCAATGGGCATTGCCTTTGCAGGGGAAAAGGGCAGATTTGTAGTCATTTATTTGGATGACATAACAATATTTTCAAAATTTGACCAGGATAATTTTCAATCAACATTCATTCTGATTTCTTTTGAAAAGCATTAGATTTGTTCTTCAATAAATAAACCCAACACATTCAGGTGTAGTCATCAATAAATGTCATCATATATTTATTTCCATTTGCATAAGGAATAGGCATTGTTCCACATAAATCTGAATGAATGAGTGCAAGTTTCCTATGTGCTCTAGAATGTGAATCATGAAAATACTGTTTTCTATGCTTTTCTAGAATACAAGGATCACATTACTTAAGTTTTAGAGGAATTGTAGGAAAACTAGTAACACCATTTTTCTTCAGCAATAGAAGGCTTTCATAGTTCAAGTGTCCAAATCTAGCATGCCATAAAATACTTGATGGAAATGTACCTTCATCATAGTGATAGATGTATGAAATTTTTTTTGCACGAACAGAGGTATCTTGCATCTTTAGAATTATTTCTTCTTCTATCCCCATCATGACAAGTGAGAAATATGATGCTTTTTTTACCTCAAGCTTGCCATAAAAAATATGAATGGAGTGTCCTTACTGGTGTATTTGGATCAAATACAACAAGTTTCTCCTCAACTCTGGGTGGTATAGAAAATCATGTAGAATAAAGTCTAAAATACCAAGTAGTTTGAGCCTAATTGTGCCAAGCCCTGATGCCTTGATTTTTTATTTGCCTACAAAGTATACTGCTCCATCAACATTTTTAGTAAATCCTTCAAAAATATCTCTTCTAAAATTCATGTGGCTTGTTTCTCATGAATCAAGAAACCAATCATTTTTCGAAGAAGCAAGTTAATATTTAAACAAGTTTTCAGTTACTCCAATATTACAATGTGCCATATCACATCCATCTCTATTTTAACATGTGCAATGAATAACATACTTTTCTCCTTGAAATTGTATGCCCCCCTGCCTCTAAAATTTCTTCTTCGTCTTCCTCTTTGGCCACCTCTTCCTCTAGAAGAATCTTGAGCATGATTCTTATCTATATGTGCAAGACATAAAGCTTCTTCAAAAGACTAAGGAGTTTTATTCTACCTGTTGAGCCCCAAAGATGTTCTTCTCTTTCACCACATTCCACTTCATTTTCTTTGTCCCTCATCAATTACAGGCTTAACTGATCAATAGGATTAATTAAAATTGCTTTAAGATTTTATATAATGACCAAATTGCTATGTTTTCATGATTTTGTTGGTGTAGTAATTTTGACTAAGACTCGGCTACAAAATACAGGCATTCCGTAGCCAGTCATCTGTTCTGCAGCCATCCTCATGTTTACATAGGTTCCAGGTGTCAATGAAAAGAAAAAGGCATATGGGTGAAATCCACAACACCTCCCCATCATCTCTTGCTCCCCACGAAGTCTGAGTTAAAGTCTCCAAGCGGTTATGCACGTAGAAGAGAAGCAGTTTCCTATCAAAACACGGATTCTACAGATGTCCGTAGTAAAGCACAAGACTGTTAATAAGAGTTTCAATTTGATTAGAAGTGGGAAAGACACTTATCCCTATTTTTCTCAAAAATTATTTATGTAATTTCATTATAAGTATGACTCGGGAGACCAAGAAACTGTTGGTTAGATTTTGTTTTGTTGCCTAGATCTCAGAGAACCGTAAATACTCTGTTTTGAAATATTTCTCCTTTAATGAAAGAAGCATCATTTTATTGCATGAGCTGAGTCAATCTTGAGTAGATTTGCGTGCTACTCCGGTGGTAGAGGGCCCCTGCTACCTGAGAAGCTTTGTTCATATGATTTAGATAAGTAACTTAGCCTTGTTTCATTCCTAGTTTAATTAATTTTCCGAACTTTGTGTTCCTTTACTTATTTGTTTTAGATGCTACAGTCAGTCTTATTCTCATAAGTTATTCCAAAATATCACTAATGTCGAATGAGGTGTAATTGTAGTATTTTAGGAGTTAGTTTTACGTTCTTGTGCTCAATTACATCAGTTGTTACAGCTAGTCATGATCTTATAAACTCTTCCAAAATATCACTAACTTCGGATGAGACATAGTTGTGGTGTTTTAGAGCTTTGTTGTGTTTTGTTGAATTTTATGCTTTCATGCTCATTTACATAACATGTTGCATCCAGTCTTGTTCTACAAACTATTCCAAAATACCACTAATTCCGAATGAGACAGAGTTGAAACATTCCAGTGATTAGTTGCATCTTTAGTCTAGTTGTAGCACTCCAAAGGTAGATGTCATTTTAGTTTAATTCTGTCACTATATTTCAAGTTTGATAATGGCACTCTAGTTCAGTTTTAATTCACTGCCTTTCAAGTTAGATTAGTGGCATTTTAGTTCGACTCTGTTCACTGCATTTCAAGTTAGATTAGTGGCATTCTAGTTCAACTTTGTTCACTGTATTTCAAGTTAGGTTAATGGAATTTTAGTTTAGTTGTGGTCACTATGTTTCAAGTCTGATCAATTGCATTCTAGTTCAGTGTTATCCATTGTTCTTTAGGTTGTATTCATTGTCAACATTAAATTTCACGACCTTCATTATTTACAAAACTACTCTTGTTCCGACTTTCTATTAATACATCATCATCAGGACAGGAATTAGCGATATCAGTTTAAGGCCTTGATTGTTCTGCAATCTTTTGCAATTTCACAAATAAGCTTTTTCCCAAAATCATTCTAGAAAATATCTAACTTTTGGATGAGGCTTAGTAGTGACAAGTTGAGCTGCAGAATGGATTAATCTTAGCATTCAGAGTAGAAATCTTATTGTGTTACAAATAATCCTTTTCAATTGTGTTCCAATAAACTTCTAGCCATGGATGACATTCTTTGTAATATTGTAAGATGAGTGTTTACTTAGGAGAACTTCATTTGCACTAAACTTGTCCTTTTCTCAAGCTATTCCAACATATTTCTAATGAATGAATTGGATGGGTTTATGTTATGAGTTATTGAGTTCATGTTGTGGTTTAGTTCCTTGCTATGAGTCCTTATCAAACTTTTCATTTTCTGTTCTTTAGTACCATGTATAGTTTAGAATAGGTTTTTCTCTGTTTTTAGTGTGTCCAACATCTGTCCTTCATCAACATTTAGTGCTTTCCTTTTTAACATAAAACCATAAAACCAAAAACATCAAAAAAACACTAAACACAACGTAGTGAGAAACAGATACCTAGGCACATATAGTGCACCACACTTCAGCAGTTTACTAGCCCTGGTTGACAATTTATGACCTCAATTTAGGAACACTAAGTTGAGCACTACACTACCCAAAATCCTTTTCTCTCTCATCAAACTTCTTCTCAAGGGAGTCAAAGGTAATCTCCTTGAGATTTCCACTTGATTGCAATGACTCAAGATAATGTGAGTAAGTGGTGATCTCCTTGTATGAGGTAGGATTTGCAGGTGCATTGTCTCCTTCTCCTTCACAATTTCCTCTCCACAAGTTTAATCTTCTTTGAAAATTCAGGATAGTTCTCTTTTCTCGAGAGAACTACTCCAATAATATATATCAACGAATAAATTTATGTGTATAAAATTACTTTTCTGCCAATACTGTAAAAAAATGGGAATTCTAATGGTAAAAAAAATATAATTTTGATATATATATATATATATATATATATATATATATATATATACAGCAGAAGTTTTTTTGGGGGGGATGTATTATGTGGGGTATGGATTATATGGGGTAGGGTGAATGTGGGGAAGGTTGCATGTGGGATAGTTATTATATGGGTAGGATGGTATTGGATTACGAGGTCCTAGCTATCATGATACCACTATGGTATAATTGTGGGAAAGTTGGACATCATATATGTATGACTGTGCCATGGTATGGGATTGACCAATGGGAGGGAGGAGGGAGTGGTGGTATGTTGACCTTGGTGGAGGGTCGAGAGGCAAAAGTGGAGGGCATGTGCTGTGGAGCACCGAGAGGCCAACGTATATATATGACATTGTATTAATAGATATGAAAATGTATTAATACCATGGAGGATAAGTTTCAGATGGGTGTGGGAGTATGGTTGCCATAGTGGAGTGTGATATGGGGAGTCATTGCACTGGGAGAAGCATATGGAGGGGAGTGCAATGTTATACCGGGAGCTCAAGAAACACAATTTTATATGATACAGAGGAGCATGAACCAAGGGAGGTATGGGCAGCATGGTATGTGGCATGGTTGGTGGCCAAAGGGAGAGTCAATTTCGGTGTTGTGGGAGTGCATACAGTCAACTACCTGGATCAGGGGCCAAAAGGTTTGAGGAGCGGTGGATGGGAGGTTTTGAGGGGTGTAACACACAATTGGATTTCCCGAGAGGTTAAGGGGGAAGACTTAAGCTCTTCTACACACAACTGCACTGCATTTTTATTAACACATATTACCTTGCAATTGTATTAACATAGTCACACCAACAATCAACACAATAAAAAAATCGGCATACCATGCGCACTTCCATTCAACTTCCTTCAAAACTCCTCCAACAACAAATATTTTATTCTCCAACACCCTCATGTGTTCAACATCTCCAGGAAGAAAACTATAAATGGGATCAGAGAATGTCATTTCCACAGAATAGGCAGAACTGGATGGAGTTACAAAAAGGGAAGAAAAGAAAAAAATTGAGTTGGCTAGAATACCATGTCAGGTCAAGAGGTGGCTCCACAAGATTAATTGTGATTTTTCATTAAGGGTTGTTGGAGCTGGGTCCTTTAGTGCTGAATTTTGGATAAAAATACAGTATTTTTTGTAAGTTAATTTGTGTGTTCTAAGCGAAGCACAGGTCAAGGGGCTTTGGGGCGAGTCAAAGCCCCTTGTGAGTTGTAATTGGAAAAAGGGAATAAATAGGGGCCGCAAACCACAGTTTGCGGACCTTATATGAGCACATGCTAAAGATATAAATAGGAGTCTAGATTGAGTCGAGTAGATAACAAGTAAGAAGTTTGATATGTTTTGATATGATGTTCTGAGCTAAAAATCGAACTTGTTTGGGTTTAGAAGGCTCTCGCTAGATGTGTGCACAGAGACCTTAGTCCTGTTGTGTGCGAACCCCGCTGGTTGTGTGCATGGGTAGAACGAAAGTATTGTAAGGAATATCTGAACTGTGAATGAATAAAGGAACATTTTGGAAGAAATATGAGTATCAAATGCATCTGTATTCTTCTTTATAATCTGTTTCTGTATGTTATTTCTGTTTATTGTGTTATCTTTGTTTGGATCGGTTACGCAATTGTCTTCTACCTTATATGAATGATAAATGGATGGATTTATTGTTGTTGAACTTGAATGTTATGTATTAAAGACTATTGAAAGGACTTTGGGATCTGTATCTATGCGTGCATAGGATAACCTGTGTAAATCGACCTAAATATGCCTGGTTAGGGTTTCTGGTTAGGGATTTTGTTGAAAAGGTTTGATCACAGCTGTTTTAGATCTAAAGACACCCACATCATTTATTTCTCTCTCAGGGTGTGGAAACCTAGTTCTAAACCCCCCCCCCCATACTGCTTTGGGTAAGACTTTGACTTGTGCAAGTAGGTCACTGCCGAAAGGGCCAGTAGTAAGAGGGTTTTGTTAGTTAACCTTAATTCTGAACCTGGGTCAAGACCCCTCAAGCCAAAAAATGGTTTTGTTGCCGGGACCGGGATCATTTTGAGAGAGATTAGGTGATGTGGCAACCATCAAAGCCTGAATTAGAAGACTGGTTTGAGAAGAAAATTCAAGAATTTTCACTTAAGGAAAACAAAAGTAAGAAACTGTCTGCTGAATATTGGAAACATAAGTATATCTTCACAGAGGTTCACAAGATCTTCTTTGTCACCTTTGTGCACTAATTACAGGAGTGGTTGTCAAAAATCAGTAGAGTTCCAAACCTACTAGAAGGACAATAAGGTCACTCAGTGGAAACCTGAATTAATCCAAGAGTTAGAGCAGACTGATAATTCCATCACCCAGACTGTAGATCATTGGGTTGGCATCATCTTGGGTGGGTTTGTGACCAAATTTGTAGTAGATAATTTTGTGTCGTATTATGAAGCTGAAAGAAGGTTTTCCAAGGGACTGAGAGGTAAATTCGTACACTCTATGCCTCTACTGATTAATATGCTATTGTGTGAAAAGGGAGTTTTGTGTAGCCACATTGATTGAATGACCCCAAATAAGCTAGAAAGAACTACTCAAAGAGGGGATAGATCTATATACAACCCTCTGAGAAACTCACCTAAGAGTGATATAGATAGTGGTGAGACTACGTGCGTCGGAGGTAACCCTCTTGCTATGCCATAGTTGAACTTGTGTAGGGGTAAGACATCTCCTACCCCGCCACCACCACCACCAAAAGAGGATATGGCTGTGCATATGAAGCTACCCACCTTTAAGGGTGTGGGAGATGAGGATATGGAGAGGTTTTGGTTTTTTGCCAATGCAGTATGGACTGCATAAATTGTTAACACTGATGTTAACAAGAGATCATAGTGAGCTATGGCGTTTGAAGTTCATGTGTTAGATTGGTCTATGGGATATCTAACTCGGCACGTTGATCCCATTGTTGTGCATATTAAGGATTCCTTGAAGCAGCAATTCAGGAAGTTGAATACCTACGCGAAGCCGAAGACGAAATTAAAAGATATAAAACAAGATTCGAATGAATCTATTTTGGAGGTTGATTCATGACTAAAGCACACCATCAGCAAGGGAGGAATGGTTCATTTTCATGCTCTTTCCACATCTGTGCAGGCCTATGAATAAACAGAATATCGATTCTCAGGTCGAAGCTATGGAAGTTGCACCCATATAAGATGATCAATTTGGAACTCTGCAAATCCAAAATCAATTAGAGGCCATGCACCTGGCTATTCATAAAATACGCAGAGACCGAGGAAAGGAAGTTGGCACATATTTCTAGACCATAGCTGTAAAGGTTTAGGCCACACCAAAGATCAGTGTACCTTGTTCTTAGATTACATGCAAGTGGGAGGATCGAATCCACTGTGCCCAAGGAATGTTGCTAGCCAAGTGGTACTCCCACACTATGGTGCGTTGATTGTAGGGTAGCTGGATGGCATGATGCAAACCATTGCCCTCGATTGGGAAGCTATGTGCCAGTGTTGAAACAGCAATGGTGCAGGGTTTTCTCTTCAGTTGCTCACAATGAGAATCACTACCATACAATGGACCTAACAATGGACGGTGCTAACCTCTATAGTTTACAGGTCGACCCATCTTCACCAGCATCTCCCTTTGGATGTGGAGGATCCCCAGCAAGAGGAAGGGGAGGGAGGAGAGGTGGAGGAGCAGGTTGGGGAAGAGGAAAATTAATTTGCTATAACTGTGGAGATGTTGGACACTATGTGCATGACTTCCTGAACCCTACACAACAATCTTGCAGGTACTATAGACAATTTGATCATGTAATTGAATATTGTCCTATTTTAATTTCTAGAATGTAGGAAAAGCAACAACAGACACCTATGCAAAACATACAAATGGTTAAATATAAACCGCACGATGATGATCCAAGTGTAAACATAATTACACACATTCATGTTGCCACTGGAGGAGATGAGGAAAAAAAGGTTGATGTAGAGCCATTGATTAGAAAGGCCTTTGACAGGAAGGAAGGACTCAACCTATAGAAGGAAAAGGAGACTTTTATTGAAGCCAGGAAGTATTTTTCTATTGCAGGGGCATCCACATCGAAGTCTATCATGGAATCAAAGTTTGATGATGAATTCAAACCATTCCTACAATCCTGTATTAAGTTAGTACGCAATCAGAAATCAGTTGACAATCTTCAGGCCCTGATAGACAGTTGTGCGGAAAAATAAGTGCCTCAAACTGAGACTAAGGCTATGAACAAGATCTATAAGAACAAGAAGAGAACTGGTCGAGAGATACACATGATCATGCAAATTGGAGAGAATGAGATGGATCAATTCATCCTGGACTTAGGGTCTGATGCAAATTTTCTACCTAAGCAGACCTGGAAAAAGATGGGAGAACTGAAGCTAGAATGGTCCACCATTTAGCTATGCATGGCCAATCCGCAAAATATCATTCCACTTAGAATACTTCCACAGATTCTAGTAGACATTAATGGGGTAAAGGTACACATATATTTTGAGGTGATACAAATTGTAGATGATGCATATCCCTACCCTGTGCTACTAGGGCTAGATTGGGCCATTGATATGGGATGCATCATCAACCTAAAACGTAGAAGCATGATCTTTGAAAATGATGGTATGTGGTTCATAATACCACTGGACCCAGTAGAAGGAGAAAGATATGTAGAGCCAGTGTGCGAAGGAGATGAGGTCGACCATATATACAAGCTGAATGTGCGGGACGAAAATTGGATCAATCCTACCGCTAATGGAATGCTAATTTGGGAAAAGGATAGCTCGTCTTTCTCAGATTTGGATGGGGAGATGGAGAACTGGCAGAATCAGTTATATGATGTTTTTGCATTGCGTTGCCTCAAGATCACTAAAAATTTCTGATGCATCTCCTCAGAGGTAAGATAATTACCCTATTTTGATGGTTCCGGTAGTGTTGTAGTATTCCTCGAAAAATTGAAATAGGTTGTCTCGGAGGAATGAAGATTCTGGGATCTTGATCTAGCTATGCGCACGACCCCAGCGTGTTGGTGGGATACGCACAAGGGATTTTTTAAGGACTGGGAGGAATGTAGAAAAATGATGAAGTTGCGCTTTGAGCCACCCACTACACCAACTGAGATTTTCTATGGTCAGGGAGACCCACACAAGCACCTAGCCATGTGGATGGAGGTTTGGAATGAAAAGACCTAGAACGAAGGGGTTCATATGTTTTTCCATTGGTTGGGACCGATACCTACTACTTATTATTTGGAAATGGAGTTGCATTGAGGGACTCGCCATTGGATTATAATGACTGATAATTTCATATCAACCTTTGGCTTGGTTGGGGGATTCTATGGATTGGATGAAGCTCTGCAGGATATATAAGCTCTTGTCTTTGATAAATCCTAACCTTGAAGATAATGTGTTGCACTAGCCTGGGACGTAGAGATGCAAGATATTGTCAATTTCAAGAACATGTCAGTGTAGGATAATGAAGATGACCCAAGAAATATCAACATCCCTCAGTATAGAGGGGAGCGCGTAGTTTCAGGGCCCTCATTGGGAATGGTAGATGTAACTAAACCTTTGAACTTAAAGGAAGTCAACATTGGGACAGAAGAACAACCCAAGTTGGACAAAATCGAGGATTACTGGGATGATAACACATTATGGAAGGTTGTGGAACTGTCGATAGAGTATCAGGACCTATCTCCCATAAAGTTCTCTGAGGTCAAAGGAATTTTAGGAGGCTTGGGCATTATTAAGATCACATTGAAACCAGATGTGCGCCCTGTCAAGCAGTGACCATATCAATTGAATCTGAATTATAAGTAGAAAGGAAAAGAGGAATTAGAAAAAATGGTTGTTGCATGAATCATTGAGCCTGTCGAGTTGTCTGATTGGGTGAGCCCAATCATTGTTTAAGAAAAGAAAACTAAAGGATAGATAAGGATTTGTATAGATCTGCGCAAGTTGAATGATACATGTGTGCATGACCCCTTTCCTACTCCATTTTCAGATGAGAACTTGGATAATGTGGGAGGACAAGAGGCTTATTCTTTTACTGATGGATTTTCAGATATCATCATATCAGAATTATGCCTGAAGACCGCAGCAAGACCACCTTTGCAACAAAATGGGGATCTTTCCAATACTTTGTCATGCCTTTCAGATTGAAGAATACACCTATGATATTCTCGTGTGTATTAGTAGCTATGTTCAAATAGTTCATGAAAAAGTTCTTTTCTATGTATTTTGGTGATTGGACAATGTTTGGGTTGGTAAAGAAGCATGTGTCAAACATGCGCATGATGCTTAACACTCGTAGGAAGCACCAGATTTCTCTTAACCAGAAGAAATGTATATTCTGCATGCCTTTTGAAATTTTTTTGGGTTATATAGTGTGTCAGCAAGGATTGGTGGTAGATCCAACCAAGATAGCAGTTATCATCAACCTAGAAGTCCCCATTAATGAAAAATAGTTGGGCTTCATCCTAGAACACACCGAATATTACAAGAAGTTCATTTAGGGCTGTGCTCTGATCACTGCGCTTATGGAGAAGTTATTGAAGAAGGATTTGTAATTTTTCTAGGATGAAGAATGTCAAAATAGCTTTGAGCTACTGAAGGAGAATATGGTTACTGCACCTATTCTAATATTCCCAAACTGGTCCAAGGTTTTCAATGTACATGTAGATGAATCCTGTATAGCACTTGGGGTTGTTTTCACACATCTGGGAGAAGGAGACATTGATCACCCTGTTTCTTTTTCTAATAGGAAGCTCTCCAGTTTAGAGTGCAAATACTAAAACACTAAAAGGGAAGGATTGGCCATGGTCTATGCTTTGCAAAAATACAGGCACTATTTGTTAGGAGGACATTTCAAAATTTTCACTGACCATTCTGCTTTGAAATACCTGGTCAATAAGCCTATGTTGGGGGGGAAGATATGCAGATGCTTGTTTTTATTTCAGGAATATGACTTTGAAATAATTGTGAAGCCTGGTATATTGAATGTTGAACCTAATCATTTGTCACGTATCAAAAATGGGGAAGAACCAACTAGTCTGGAGGAGCGGTTACTAGATGCACATCTCTTTTCTATCAAGGTGGTTGATGAGCATTTTTATGATATTATTCACTTTTTTACCACTAGAAGTATGCCTGCTGAATATTCGGTGCAGCAAAAAAAGGAGTTGGTTACGCATGCAGGTGATTTTACCCTAATTTTTGGTCAATTATACAAGCTAGGAAAAAATGAAGTATTAAGGAGGTATGTGTTGGAACATGAGAGACAAGATATCTTGGCTTAGGCTCATGGAGGGGTGGTAGGATGGCATTATGCAAAGAAGGCTACTGTGCAGAAGGTGTTTCTTGTTAGGTTATGGTGGCCCACATTACATAGTGATGCACATGCATACTTCCCAGCCTACGATGCATGCCATAGAATGGGGAAGCACTTATGTAGAGATGAAATTCCCCTGCAAGCCTTTGATAAATGGGATATTGATTTTATTAGACCTATAAATCCTCCAAATAAGAATACTGGAGTGTGCTATATCATCAATGCCAAAGATTATGTAACCAAATGGGCAGAAGCTAAGGTACTCAAGGATTGTACTGCAGGTATTGCTATGCATTTCATTTTTGAACATATTTTGACTAGGCTTGGATGCCCGAAGATATTGATGAGTGACAGGGGTATGCACTTTGTTAATGATACCATTGAAGCTCTAACGGAGGAATTCCAAATCGATCACCAAAAGAGTACCCCTTATCACCCTCAGGCAAATGGTGTAGTAGAAGCTTCCAACAAAATTTAGGAAAATGTGCTCACGAAGATCTGTAATGGCAATCAGAATGATTTGGACGTGTGCATACCTTCTATGTTATGGGCTTATCAGACCACATGCAAGAATTTGACTGGGAAAACACATTTAAGGATGGTCTATGGGAAAGAAGCGATCATGCCAATGGAATATATCATCTTGATATTGTGCATCACAACGTTCACTAATATGGCTGAGCCTAACATCATGGAGGAACATCTTGCACAATTGATTACCTTGGAAGAGGATCGATTCATTGATAATTTCCATCAGCAAGTGCGGAAGGCATGCGAAAAGGTCTAGCATGATAGGCACATCAAACATAAGGTGTTCAAGGAGGAAGACTTGCTCTTTATATATGATATTCATTTTGTGCACCACCAAAGGAATTTCAGGAAACATTGGTTGTGGCCATAAATTGTGAAGGAAATCATTGATGGAGGTGTGGTGTGCTTGGCCACGTTGCGCGGTGAGAATATTCCCAAGTATTTCAATGGAAGTCGACTGAAGCCATAAAGGGACAATCCGGTGCCGACCAAATGACTATATGGTCAAAGAATAAGAATCCATTTTTCTGTGTGTGATGCAAAGGGAATGAACATACAAGTGTGACAGAAGCGCAAAAGTGATGCGCAGGAGGAGAAACTGGCCGTTGGAATAGTAAAACTAGGTGAAAAAGTGATTTTAGCATCGGACGGAGAGGTTTTTATGCATTTAATGAGGCAATATTCCGAGATTTTTGACCATCTTTACAGAGGTAAGTTTCATTTAATGGAATCCAACTATTTTCACCTTGGATCCCTTATAAAAGAAAGGGTTCTTTTCACATTTGGTTCCTTTTCTTTATGAGTATATTGTGCCCTGATATTCTCTATGAATTGTGTCGTCAGTTTTTCAGTAAGAACTGTATGTCTGGCTGAGAAACCCCTGCATCTGACGTGAGTAATCTGGAATTTATATTTCAACCAAGAATTTTAGCCACCAATCCAAAGAGTGTGCCATCTCAGGAGCACTCTGCACCACTAGCACAGCATCGACAGAGCCAGGGTCAAATGATGTCCACGAAGTGGTGCTTGAGGTCGAAGAAGTCATTTCTATGCCAGCTAAGGGGAAGGGAAAGATGACCAAGAGGTCATCCTCCAAGCTGCAAACCTCTCCTACAAATGTGACATCCCCACGCCAAGATACGAAGGATAGGTTGACTATGGGTGATCCTACAAAGCGACTGATGAGTGCCACTGAGGAAGTTGTGCTCATTGAGCCAATCTCATGGAAGTTGCCATATGTTAAGCCACACAGACCCTCCGTGTTCATGCCAAAGAATGTAGATGTGGTGCAAGACTACCTTCAGATGCCACTGATGCAGCAAGTCGTCCCCCTTATTGAACATGTGTTTGGAAAGATCCCTTTGGTAAATTTCAATGATTGTGCTCTGGAGAATGAGGAAAAATTCCCCGATTTTGCATCGTAATATTATCAGGAGCGCGTGCTCTATGATGATGTGGTGAAGGTTGAGCCTATGCTATTGGCCTGTGGGCTGAGAAACGCTGGGATCCTTGATCTGTTGAGGATTACTCACTTAGGGAGGTACCCTATCACCATTATTTGTGTGTGCCAGCTGTTGGCATTAGTGCATAAAGGATGGTTTTGGATCTAGGGACACATGCTAATCAATGCCACACCGATCCACCAGATCACCGGCCTGCCCAAGAGGGGGCCCCATCCCATGGCTAGTTTTGAAAAGAGCAATGAGCTCAAGGTAGCTACAAAGGTGAAAAAATATTACCACGTTGGAAGGGATGCCACTAGATTCCTGGTGCATTAGATTCAAGACCCAAGGGTGTGCCTAGGAACCTTAGTCTTGCGCTACAAATTGATGCGCGAGTGCCGCACAAAGATAGTCCCCGCGCATGTCATTGCATTAGCAGGCCAGTCTAAGAAGGGGGCTGGCTACAACTGGTCCTGGTACCTCTGCCAAGAGTTTCTGGAAAATGTGTGTGAGGCGCAAGAAGAAGGAAAGAAATTTTTCTACTCATGGTCATTGTTGCTAATTGCACTAGTAGTGTGGGAGACTCCAAAGGCTCTAGTACTCCCAAAGTTGGAACCTGGCATATGCGAGGGGGCGCGCTACACCAATCTGTGGGATTCAACTGACCCAAATCAAGTGAAGGAGAAAAAAACATTTTGGGTTCTATTTTAGGATGCGCTGGAAGTAGTAATACATTCGTGGACCATATTATCCCCAACAACGTATGAGAATTATAAGAGCATTGTAGACTTTCAGGTTACCATGCTCCATGTACATATCAGGGCACGTAATGATCATGTCTAGTATAACTTGCAATTCATGGTGACCGAAGCGAATATCAACCAAGTCATTGTGACCTGGCCAGCAGTGTGGAAGGTAGGGCTCAACTCCACCCATCACATTACAACATCCACCTCTCAAAAAGAGACAACTCCAAGAGACAAAGAAAAATAAGCAGAGTCGCGCACCGAAAAAGATGTAGAGATGGGTGTATAAAAAGATGCTAAAAAATATGCAAAATAGGAAGCAGAGAAAGACGGGGAGCAAGATCTTGGAGGAGAAGCCGATTTCGACTTTAGAGGTATCAATGGGTTGGATGGCACTAGCATAGAGTCTCCGCAGGGAACAAATCGTGGTGGAGAAACCCCCAAGTGTCCACGAAAGAAGAGGAAATACTCTAAGGTTGGAGGAACAGAAGAGGTCACTCTGACAGAATATGACCTAGACAAGATAACAGATGCAATCGCATTTGCCTCTGAAGATAGATGGACCACCATGGAAAAGCAATACAAGGTTTTGGTCGAAGCATTAAAATCAGGATTGTAGGTACTACACTTGAAGACTTAGAGTATACAGGTGAGCATGAATCAAGCGAGGCCGATTCAAGTGAGCCAGCCAATAATGATGATCATCACCATAATGGATAGTAGGATCTACCCCTTCCCGAGTGCTGCAGTCACTTTAGATCAGTCGGAATTGCGTGCACAGGTGAAGACCTACCCAGAGGTTAGGATAGACTTATCCATGTTTCCTAGTAGGAAGCTGCATGCAATTCAGAAAATCATCATAGACCAACTGTAGTGCAGGGAGGCACACATGCAGCAGTAGTTGAGCGAAGCTGAGCAAAAGGTTGTGGCCAAGACTAAAGAGTCACTCTAGGCCCAGACAGCATAGCAGGAAGTTGTAGCTCAGCCAAAAGAGATAGAGAATTTGATTGACAGACTGTGCGGTGAACTCCCAGAGGTGGTCATTCCTGCATCAGTCGCAGTGCAAATAAAATTTGAGAGCCTGGTAGCCGTGCTAAAGGATTCCCAGTCAGAAGTGGAGACATTTAAAGAATAATTCGAGCAGTAGATCGCCTCATTACAAGGTAAGTTGCAACCGGAGACTCCCCCTGAGGTGTGTGCTCAGCGGGCGTCCTTGGTTAAGGAAGCATCAGAAATTATCTATGCCATAGTTGACAATGGCTTTTCACTGCTAGAAACAGCAATGGGATAGTGCAAATCTGTGTAAACAGATCCACTGGTCAAGAAAATATCTTAAGAATTGCATGTTAAGGAGCAGGTATACGATGACCTCCGGGAGGCCCTTTCTATTTTTTTCCCTACTCAACGCATGGGCCGCTTACAGATTATCCAAATCTTGCATGATGAGGTAGAGGAGCTACAAAGTAAGAATCATATCGTGACATAGCACATGAATCCATGGGCCGACGAGGTGATGAAGCTATCATAGGATCTGGATGCAGCTACCAAAAACTTGAACCAGAATTATCAAAGCATAAAGCTAGCCACAGAAGGGTTGACATCACAAAAGCTTGTAGACACAGCACAGAGTGCAGCTGATCAGAGCGTGGGCATCCTAGTGCCCTTTTCCACTACCATTGAAGAGTTGCAGATCAAGATAAATAACCCAGCACCATTGTGACTCGGGACGAGTCACAAGATTCTGTTGGAGGTCTATTGGAGTAGGGTCCCTTAAGAATGAATTTTGGATAAAAATATAGTATTTTTTTTAAGTTAAGTCGTGCATGCTCAGAGAAGCACAGGTCAAGGGGCTTTGGGGCAAGTCAAACCCCCTCATGAGTTGTAATGGGAAAAAGGGTAGAACTAGGGGTTGCAAACCTTAGATGAAAGCAAGCTAAATATATAAATAGGATTCTAGATCGAGTCGAGTAGATAACAAGTAAGAATTCTAATATGTTCTAATATGATGTTCTGAGCTAAAAAGGGAACTTGTCTAAGTTTAGAAGGCTCTTGTTGGCTATGTGCGTGGAGATCTTAGTCTTATTGTGTGTGAACCCTGCTGGCTATGTGTGCAGGTAAAACGAAAGTATTATAAGGAGGATCTTAACTTTTAATGAATAAAGGAACATTTTGGAAGAAATATGACTATCAAATGCATCTATATCTTCTTTATGATATGTTTTTTTTATGTTATTTATGTTTACTGTGTTATTTTCGTTTGGATCGATTGCACAAATTTCTTCTGACTTAGATGAATGATAAATGAATGGATTTATTGTTGTTGAACTTTAATTTTATGTATTAAATACTATTGAAAGGATTGTGGGATCTGTATATGTGCAGACGCAGGATAACCTCTGTAAATTGACCTAAATCTGCTTGGTTAGGGCTTCTGTTGCATAGGTTAGATCACATTTGTTTTAGATTTGAAGACACCGACATCATTTAATTCTCTCTCGGGGTGTGGAAACCTGGTTCCAACACCCCCCCATACTGCTTTGGGTGATACTTTGAATTGTGCAAGTAGGTCACTGTCGAAAGGGCCAATAGTAAGAGGGTTTTGTTGGTTAACCTTAACTCCGAACATGGGTCAAGATCCCTCAAGCCAACAAGGGTGAACATAAATATATACATGGAGGGAGAGACTCTTGGAATTCATCTCCCAGTGTATCTTCATATTCTAGATTTCCTTATTCTCTATTTACATTATTTTACATTTTCACCCAATCCCAAGGATTAGGTGTCACACATAACTTCCATCAGACTCAAAATAAATTGAAATAAAATTGAATCATACCTCATTGATATTTCATCAATTCAATAAGGTACCTGCAATTATGTTTACTTCCTATCACAACAAGTCAAACTAGTTGTTTGATCAAATCACCATGTATAAACATATCATATCTGGTCAGATCAAAATGCAACCAACATAAATCAAGATCATATATCACATGTAACTATAATAAATCAGAGTCATAGATCACATGCATAATTAATATGGAAAAAAAATATTGATACTTACCCTTGAAATAATTCTTTGTTTCTTCCTTTGTTCTTTGTCCTTTCTTTAGGCACACTAGATCAGTTGCCATGTCTAGAAAGTACCCAGTGATTCTCTTCTCTTCAATCACGTACACATACATATAATGTACATCATGTGCTACATGGTTTACCACACAACACATACACCTACACCCAACATACAACACATATACCTACACCTAGTGTACAACACAACACATACACCTACACCTAATGTACAACACAACACGTACACCTACACTCGGTGTACACCACAACACAAAAAATACACCTACACCCAGTGTACAACACAATGCATATATGTACACAAAGTACAACACAATGAATATACATGTCATGATACCACGAATGTTTAATGCACATACACAGTACCACATGTCAACAACACAACATGTATGGCATGCACACAATACCCCATGTAGAATAGTACAACATGTACACAACACCACTTGTACGCAGCACCACATGTACACAACACCACCTGTACAACGTGTACACAGCACCACCTGCAAAATGTGTACACAGTGCAACATGTACATAGCACCACATGCTCAACATGTACACAACACCACCTACATACAACACCCCATGTAGAACATGTACACAACATCACATGTACAATCGTGAACACAAAACCACATGTACATAGAACCATATGTACAACATGCATACAACACCATCTGTACACAACACTTCATATACAACATGTACATAGCAGCATATCTACACAGCACTGCATATACAACATGTGCACAACACCATATGTACACAACACCACATATCCAATGTGTACATGTCACTGCATATACAACATGTACACAACACCATATGTACATAGAACTACATATACAACACATATAACATATATACAAAATTTGTACATCACATCTAGAGACCACACTAGCTCTACCAAGCAACCTTGCTTCTAGAGCCTTTCCACTATCCATGCTTGTCCCAACATGCCTCAAATCGCACTACTTTCATTCAATTGATGTATCCCACAACATAGTCTTTCCATACCTTAAACATAGACATATTATAACGACATAATATCAATAAATATCCACATGATACTACCCTCTTAGGTCTGTCAGGGCTACTCTTCCCACTTGATTCCTCATAAACCAAGAAATTATTCATGTCATTCACCTGCATAAGAAATCATTCCTCCACAAGAATGATCCATGATGACCTTGTCATACAATGACATACATACATGTATACATATAAAAATTAGCATAAAACAAACACGATCCTTGAAGACCCTATCAAACAATGGCATACATAATTACACACACACACACACACACATATATAATCATTAGCATAAATAAATCATGGTCACTGACGAAACTATCAGACAACAACATGTGTACATACATATATACATATATATACATCATCATAATCATAATCACAACATAATTACTAGATATCATAAGGTTAAGCTTAAGAGAACTCCCTTTATTCATGCACAACATTGAGAACAACGGTTCCCAACACAACCAAGGCATTTGATGCCTCAAATCCATTTACATTAAATTTCCTATTACCTTTCTCATGATTTTCCTAACATCATCCATTTATCCCAATATACCCAACTAATCCAACCAGTTGTCATATTCTTTTCTTGAACTTCCCTTTACCCATGCACCATACTTCATATGGGTCTTACATTAACTTTCCTCTTCCCCAAACCAATTCCCAAGACCCTCGAAACATAAAAGGAAATAACAAAGGAAAACAAGAAGAAAACCATGAAAAACCAATATCGATGACACCAAAAAAAATTGCCATGTCCATGCACCAAACACAAAAAAAAATCACAAATCGAGTGCAAACAATCACCAAATACCAAGATGAAAAACTCAACCCAAGCCTTATTTAATATTTCATGGAATTCTCTCTTGCCATGAAATCCTCTGCATCATATTGACATAAACATAATTTTCAGTGCATAAATAAACATAACAATATATCGGTTACCTTACCTTGTTGTGCCAATAATGTTTACTTGTAACTAAATATGTACATATATCATCTCTCAAAGGACTCCAATTCCTTGATGAATCCAACTATAACTAGAAAATAGCTAATATACATGTCAAATACATGTTCATGGATATAACACATATCCACATAATGTCATATGAAATCAAGGTTAAGAAGACTTCGTGTATGCAAAGCACTTATTCCTTTGGAATTGTGGTTTCCAAACATATCCAAAAGAATTTTCACCCAATTCCTTTCTTTTTCCTTTTACCTTGTTGAAATTGAGTCCTATTAGGTTCTATCACATCACCCAACTATTAGTTATATTATTAACGTAAAAAATTAATTGTTACCTTCTCATTCTAATACCAATCATGTTACCCTGCAACTTCTCACACATGACAGCCACATGTTCCAAGATCAAGACATTGTATCTATTAAGTCGAAATCATTCTTTACCAAGACTAACAACCATGCCATAATCAACAATCGACTCACAGTCATAATTCATAATATTACAACTAGCACCCACTTATACTCAAGTACATATCAACTGTCTCAGCACATAATGTGTTAGTACAACCATCTTAAAACAAGATCATTCCTTCATGCAATCTTATAGGCACCTACTCATATCATTAAATTAATCAAACATTTAAACAACATGTAAACATATCATTTTATCTTAAGCCAAATAGGTGATTTAATCAAACAAATACCTAAATGTATCTCAGGGAGGCTATCACACCTGCACAAGTCATTCCATATCAGTATGACAAAATATCACCATATATTGACTCATACATATATATCATAACCATAACCATATGCACAAGCCAATCCAAATGTGCATGATACATAACAACATCAAGATATTAGTTGCAATGCCCACAATCATCATGCATATTATACCAATGAATATAATGGAAATTTACTATCATTCATGACTATATGACACATGTAGATATGACCACATTGATTAACTAACATCTATCATGCATGTAACCACAACAACAATAGAATGGAAAGCATGCACATAATCATAATGTATATAAAAACCATTAATAGACATACATGCATGTCCAACATACAAACCTATATGATGATCTTCTCTTACCTTGAGGTCCAATGTTGCAACCCCATTCTAATAATATGATTCTCTAGCTCTATCTCGGCCAACATATCAACATCATAACATACCAACAACATCAAGATGACATGAAATCCATACAATGACTATCACAATGCATGCATAACTATCACATAGACAACTAATGTACATGCATGACAAACACATTTTTCCCATCCAGACCAAGTGTTTGAACCTGGGAACTCTGATACCACCCTGTAACCACCCCTCCCATATCTACCCACTTTCACTGACCTGTCAGGGTAAACATGAGCGGAGGGCTACTAATACATTACTCAACCTCCTATAACATCTTAAGGAAGTGGAGTCAACAAACCAAAACCTTACTAACTTCCCTAAGGTGCTACAAGATTCCCAAGATTTAAACCACCTTTCCAGGTGCCCAAACCCTGAGTTAAACCTCTTTTTCAGTGTCCTGGACTCCCATATGCTGGCACATCACTTTAGAAACTCAATTGTAACCCTTCGATTGCATGCATAATCCTACAAGTTAACAACTATAGTGTTTTTAACCCAGTTATATGCTTGCAACCACGGGATATGAGCCACTTTTTTAGGGATAGTATCCAGACCACTGCCCAGAACTTCATGAAACTTTCCAGAACAAAAAATGACACCACTAAAAAAAAATTCATACAAAACATAAACAACAAATTGACCTAACCAAGCCTAACCATCACAGAAATTCCGTCAAACACGTGGAGAATATCTAATCTACAAGTCATGAATGCATATTTAAACATAGGGGTATGATACTTATCTGAAAATAATCAAGAAGGTCCAATACCTTTTGATAATAGCTACAATAACATTTATTAGGTTATGCATTCAATAACCATTCATTTACTAATCAAACATGATGAGAGCCATAACTAGAATTTTTCATCATGCTTATAACCAACATATAACTAGAATAATAACAGTGATAAAATAGACATCAAAACCACATCATAACAAGTATAAATACTCATGAAATAAAAAGAAAAAGAGCTCTTATTAACATATGCAAAAGCTAACCAAGTCAGGGACTTCGACTTACCACCCAACCATAGATTAGTCTAAACAAAATCTTTCTTTCAACCAATCACCCTCATGCCATATTCCAAGCATGAATGTATGACTCACAACAAAACAACTAGGGTTTCCTCAAGCTTTACCACATATCCATCCATTACCAATCAATGGATTTAGGCTTTACTACAATCCTGCCATTACCGTTCAATGGATTCCTAGGAAAAATAATAAACATACACTACTAAGCTTTATTGTAATCCCGCCATAACTGGTCAAGGGATAACTAGGCCCTAAACAAGCATGGATGCCTTCATATTTATTCACCAATATCTTGAGGAATTTTTCTTGTCTCCACCATTAGGGAAGTTTTGAGATCTAAAATAGGCCTCCTAAGGAACTAATAAAACAATAGTGGAAATAATAAAATAAGATTATATTACATCATCAAATTTTAGAGGGAAAAAGGAAAAAACTATTTATTCAACTCGTATTTTCAACTTATCTCCCTATGGGTTTACTCAAATTTTTAGAAGAAACACTTGTTGGATGCAAAATTTGATTCCTAATCTAAGGAGTACCCATGTTGCATACTTTCAATGGACCCTTCTAAATAAAAAATGAGAAATACATGAAAAATGTGAAGACCCAAGCCTTCTTTAATATTTCTTGGAATTGTCTCTTGCCATGCAATCCCATGCATCATACTGACATTAACATTATTGTTAGTGCATAAATAAACATAAAAATATATCGGTTACCTCACCTTTTTGTGCCAAGCAAGTTGACTTGTAACTAAATACATACATATATTAGCTCTCAAAGGACTCCAATTCCTTGATGAATCCAACTATAACTAGAAAATAGCTAATATACCTGTCAAATACATGTTCATGAATATATTAACACATATCCACATAATCTCAGATGAAATCAAGGTTAAGAATACTTCGTGTATGCAACGCACTTATTCCTTTGGAATTGTGGTTTCCGAACATAGCCGAAACAATTTTCACCCAATTCCTTTCTTTTTCCTTTTACCTTGTTGCGATTGAGTCTTATTAGGTGCTATCACATCACCCAACTATTATTTATATAAAAAAATTAACCATTACCTTGTCATGCTAATACCAAGCATGTTACCCTGCAACTTCTCACACATGTCAGCCACATGTTTCAATATTAAGGCATTGTATCTATTAAGTTGAAATCATCCTTTACCAAGACTAACAAACATGTCATAATCAACAATCAACTCACAGTCATAATTCATAATATTACAACTAGCACCCACATATACTCATGTACATATCAATTGTCTCAGCACATCATGTGTTAGTACAACCATCTTAAAACAAGATCATTCCTTCATGCAATCTTATAGAAACATACACATATCATGTAATTAATCAAACATTTAAACAACCTGTAAACATATCATGTTATCTTAAGCTAAATACATGGTTTAATCAAACACATACCTCAATGTATCTCACGGGATGCTATCACACCTGCACAAGTCAATCCATATTAGTATGACATGATATCATCACATATTGACTCATACATAAATATCATAACCATAACCATATGCACAGGAAAATCCAGATGAGCATGATGCATAATAACATCAATATATTAGTCGCAATGTCCATAATCATCATGTATATGATACCAATGCATATAACAAAAATTTACTATCATTCATGACTATATGATGCATGTACATATGACCGGACTGATTAACTAAAATCTATCATGCATGTAACCACAACAACAATAGAATGGTAGGCATGTTCATAACCATAATGCTTATAACAACCATTAATCAACATACATGCATGTCCGACATACAAACTTGTACGATGATCTTCTCTTACATTGAGGTCTAGTGTTGCAACCCCACTCTAATAATATGCTTCTTCTACTCTATCTCATCCAACACATGAGCATCATAACATACCAACAACATCACGATGACATGAACTCCACACAATGACTATCACTATGCATGCATATATATCACATAGAAAAATAATGTGCATTCCTGAAAAACACATTTTTCCCATCCAGTTTAAGTGTTTAAACCTAGATCTCTGATACCACCCTGTAACCACCCTTCCCATATCTACCCACTTTCACTAGCTTTTTAGGGTAAACATGAGAAGAGGGCTACTAATACATTACTCAACCTCCTAGATCACCTTAAGGAAGTGGAGCCAACCAACCAAAACCTTACTGACTTCCCTCAGGTGTTATAGGACCCCCAAGAGCTAAAACACCCTTCCATATGCCCAAACCCTGATTTAAACCTCTTTTCATTGTCCTGGACTCCTAGATGTTGGCACATCACTGCAAAAACTCAATTGTAACCCTTTGATCGTATCCATAAGCCTGCAAGGGAACAACCATAGTGTTTTTCACCCAGTTCTTTGCTTGCGACCGTGGGATATGAGCCATTGTTTTAGCGCTAGTATCCATACCACTGCCCATAACTTGATGAAACTTTCCAAAAAAATAAAAAAATAAAAAAATAAATAAAAAAAATGACACCATTACAAATCCTTCCATACAAAACATAGAAAATAAATCAACCTAACTAGGCCTAACCATCACATAAATTTCGTCAAACACATGGAGAATATGTAATCTACAGGTCATGAATGCATATTTAAACATAGGGGTATGATACTTATTTGAAAAATCATCAAGAAGATCCAATGCCTTCTGATAATAGTTGCAATAACATCTATTAGGTCATGCATTCAACAACCATTCATTTACTAATAAAAAATTATGAGAGCCAATATAACTAGAATTTTTCATCATGCTTATAACCAATATATAACTAGAATAATAGCAGTAATAAAATAGACATCAAAGCCACATCATAACAAGCATAAATACTCATGAAATACAAGGAAAAAGAGCTCATATTAACATATGCAAAATCCAACCAAGTTAGGGACTTCCACTTACCGCCTAACCAAATATTGGGCTGAAGCAAATCTTTCTTTCAGCCAATCACCCTTGTGCCATATTCCAAGCATGAATTTGGGACTCACAACAAAAAAACCAGGGTTTCCTCAAGCTTTACCGCATATCCCGCCATTACCAGATAATGTATTTAGGCTTTACCGCAATCGTGCCATTACCATTCAATGGATTCCTAGGAAAAACAATAAACATACACTACCAGGCTTTACTGTAACCCTGCCAAAACTGGTCAAGGGATAACTAGGCCCTAAACAGGCATGGATGCCTTTGGATTTCTTCACCAATATATTGAGGAATTTTCTTGTCTCCACCATTAGGGAAGTTTTAAGGTCTAAAATGGGCCTCCTAAGGAAATTATAAAATAATAATTGAAATAATAAAATAATCTTATATTACATCATCAAATTTTAGAGGGAAAAAAGAAAAAAATATTTATTCAACTCCTATTTTCAACTAATCTCCCTATGGGTTTACTCAAATTTCGAGCAGAAACACTCGCTGGATGTAGAATTGGATGTACCCATGTTGCATACTTTCGATGGACCATGCTACACTAAAAATGTGAAATACATGAAAAACGTGATTGCAATGATGTTTTTTCATGTATTTCTCATTTTTCGTGTAGCAGGGTCCATTGAAAGTATGAAACATGGGTACTCCTTCAATGAGGAATTAAAATTTTGCATCCAACAAGTACTCCCACTCGAAGTTTGAGTAAAATCTTAGGGAGACAAGTTGAAAATACGAGTTGAAAAAGCAGTTTTATTATTTTATTAATTTTTAATCCTTTTACCTTTTTACTCCAAAAACGGTGAATCATGCCACATAGTTGACATCATCATCTTGAATCCTATTGGTTCTTATAAAGTTTATTTTGGTTGTACATTTTTCTTAGGAGGCCCATTTTAGACCTCAAAATTCCCCTAATGTCTCAAGAATTACCATGTATCCTGCCATTACAAGTCAAGGAATTCCTAGGCCCTTGGGAATTTTCCTGAGACCACCTCACCTCATTCCAAAACCTTCCAGAAATCCAGCTCAACAAAATGAAATAACTCCATCACACCATGGCTATTCGGAAATGGAAATGCAAGGTTGAAAACCACTATCACACCTGGAAAAACCCATGACAATGTAGCAAGAGAAGTAAATACACACATACATATACCATGCATGCCAAAACCAGGAAGTAAATCATACACGCAACTCAATACCTTAAAGAAATCTCATTTTGGCCACTTGATCCAAGTCTTCCTTTCTTGATATTTTCTTTCCTTTGCTTTCTTGTCCTTCCTTTTCCTTCCTTTTGTTGCTTGCTTTCTTTATCCTCTTGATGCTCTTCTCTCTCCGAGTGTAATTCCAAATCCAAACAGACAAAAGGCTATGAAATGATCCTTAGAAGCCTTTTTATTATTGTTGCCTATATTTTTTTCATTTTCCTCTATTTTTCCTTCAATTTCCTCACATGCAATTTTGTGACCTTTCACCTTCCTTTTCTCCTAATTTCCTTTATTTTCATAAATAAATGTCATTTAATGACTATTTTCCTTTTCAATGCCTTTTTCATTTCCTTTGCCAATTTTCTTATCCATAATAAACCAAATGAACACCCCTCCCGGGTATTTTTCCCAACATTCAGCTTGGAATAATTCTCCCTTGACCTTGGTCTTATTTTTCCTTTATTAAATTTATTAGATGGATTTTTAACCAGGGTTGTTACAAAACCCTCCACCTTAGGGTGACACCGTCCTTGGTGTTCTATGACACCTTTAACCAGGAAATCAGGGAAATAAAAACATACCGCCTATGGAGCTTTATAACACATCTCCATGCAGTATTTACAATGAACACTATTGAAAACATGACAATCATATCATTTACTGGAAATTTATAGCACAACTCATTACGGTATTTACAATAAAAACCACATATATACTCCTGCACAATTGCTTCAACCAGTGAATAATAATATTGTTCGTGGAGCTTTATAAATCTAGCTTGATACATTATTTACAATATATTGTCGCTCCTACAACACCCTCCAAATTTTCACTATATTTTAATTTTGGAGCCTACTTCACGATTTTGTCAAGTGTCACCTTGGTCATCAAGTGTCGTTTTGTGTTGTTTCATATGTCTTAAGCGTTCTTTAGTGTTTTCAAATGTCGTCGCATTTATTAGAACATTTTTATATGTGTTTCATGGTCCTAATACATTTATTGTTGTAAAATGGAAATTTTAGGTCATATTCACACATGCTTCACCGTGTATACTTGGGGTACGTGCATAAAGTGGCATTTTGATGTATATTAATTATTGATCAAGATTTTCTAAGTTTTATCAATAATTTGGTATTTTTAACACATGGTTTCATGTCTAGAACTCATCTTGCTCACCCCTTGACCGGTCATCTAGACTTAGAAAACTTTTGGTTGCAAAGTGATCCCATTAAGGCCAAGAGTTCATGAGCGCACTCTAAATCGTTTATGGGATACACTTCACTATTTAAAAGTTTTCCATTTTCCCCCCTTGAGAGTTATGTGCACTGTAAAATCTCAAATCACATTTCTTGTTATGAACTGCACCCTCCAAAAATGAATAAGACTTCCTTAAGTGCACTCCTTCGACTAAGGAAGTGCACCTTCCTTGAGCACACTTATGCATCATGAAGACTCGAAGCCCAATCCTTCAGCCTTCCCTTATGCACCATGCACCCTCCTAAATTTCTTAAGTGCACTGGCACATGTTGAAGGCATGAAGCCCTAGCCTTCAGCCTTCAAGTGTGTGGCTTGCGCCCTTCCTAAGGCTTCCTAAGCAAATGACCACACCCTGAAGGCATGAAGCCTCAACCTTGATCCTTCGGTAGTGTGCGTTATGCCCTCCCTATCTCCCTTCAGCACATAGGTCACTTGGGAATCTTAAAGACTTCCCTTTCATCCTTCGAACTTGCGACGAGTGCCCTTCCTTGATTCCTTTATTCCTTAGTGCACATGAGCGTATGCTAAAACCTCAAACCTCATCCTTCTCAATTCTTCAACCTTTCAGAGTGCGCCATTATGCCCCGAATCTCCGTTGACAATTTTAAGTGCACCAAAAGGGAATGAGTGGGAAAATATTCATAAAACATGGGTGATTATGATATTTTTAAAATAATACTTGCTCGTCATGAGTGATTCCAGAAATAGGTATTCCATGGACCTCATGGAAATCACACACAAGGAAGATCAGGCAAAGAGGATAAACAAAGGAAGCATAAAAATAGCTAACAACACACCCAAAAATTTATGATTGAAGCACCCTAAAGACTCCAAGATTGAAGACCCTTTTGAGGGTGGAAATGATGTGATCAGAAGATGAAAATAGAATGGACACAGTGGCAGCAATGTCATCATTGAAGTAGATCCATGTCATCATTCACTATCATTCCCAGTCATCGAAGATAATGACGTATTTATTATGATAATTTTACTATGTGTAATTCAATATGTAATACTATAATCATTGTAAAAGGACAAATAAGTGTAATTCCAAAAGTAATGTGTGAACTCAAGAGTCATGGAAGTCCAAAGGACATGTAATAAAAAAATGCATATGTAATTCCAAAAGTCATTTGGAACTTCAAATGTTGTAGAAATCTAGAGGTCACTAGAAGTTATAAATTCAAGGGTCATGAAGATATGAAAAAAAACACCTAAGTTATAAATAGATCCTCATTTATCATGTAAAGGAATTTTAGCCTTGGCTTCTCCCATAATGCATAAGAGACATAATTTAGTACTATTGTGGGGCAAGTAGTGGTTCATTCATCTTAAGACTTTTACTTAATATTTAAAGCCTAACAGCCAGTAGTACATGGATGATGAATGTTTATAAGACTATTATGTGAATGATTCATGTTTTCTTTCACCAATACTAAGGTTGTTGAACTATTTCAGTTATTTTAGTGCTTACATTAGGAGAATGTGTTGTAATGCTTGTAATATCATCGTGTCTTTGTCGACTACTCTACTAAATGTTAGACGAAAAATTGTAGTTCACATGTGTCTTTATTAGGGTGGTACTATTACCTCTCTCTTAGAGGCTCACATTCTCTCCCCTATGCAGTAGAATAATCTTAATGCACCTACAACTAAACATTCACCACGCACACTTGCTTTCTTTTCAAAGGAATATACGTGATTCTCTCTCTTGATGACAGCTAAATCCAAGTAATATATTTAAGTAGATATAAATCGGCCCATATTCTAGACGGGACTCCTATCTCAAATGGTGTGAGGTCTAGTTGGGACCACATTTCAGGCAGGCCCCTTCAAATTTTCGCGGGTCTAGCATTGTCAACATTTCTGACGCTAGAAGGATGGAAGCCATATTTTTATGGCTGAAAACTCCACTCACCCATACCATACTTCTTCTGGTCAAGGCAGAAACATTCCCAACACTTCTCCAACTCACATTCCTAAAGTAGGTGGATCTTCTCACCCTCGCTCGGAACAAAATTATGAAGTTTCCTACAAGCGCATTCAATAAATTCATCATATAACCTATCACTTTGCAAAGGTTATTGGATTAGTTCCTGGAGCACATAATCTTCCTTATTTTCCAAAGAAGAATGAAACAACTCCTATCTGGATAGTGGTTTGGACACAATTGAAGATTTGATTTTTTCTATCCTTGAAGAGTTAGCGGAATCTGCAAAAAACTCAGAAAATCCATAGCAGCCCCCATCTTACAATGAGGGGGTGGGGACAATGTTTTTCTCTCAAATGACACTTTCCATGGGTTTGGTAGTCACAAATAATATTCCTCATATTATGAATAAGAGAAGGAACATAGAGACGATAAAATGGAATACCAAGATCGAGATTGGATGTCTCAGGGCCCACTCGTTGTTCCGGGTATTTTACATAAGATGCCAAGACACGCAGAAAAGTTTTAATGAAATATGACCCTGAAAAGGTGACTAAATCGAAATACCATTTGGATAACTTCTATCTACACTTACAGATGCTTGAGATACATTGTGATGATGTTGCATGTAGACTCTTTCCTTGTACCTTAGATGGTATAACATCTATTTTGTACCACATTCCTCCTACAAATTCAATTTAGAATTGGAAGGGGTTTAAAAAAAAATCTTAAAAAGTTCCCTGAGAAAAAACCCTAGCCATGTTATTAAAGGAGTTAGGGAATCTGAGGATGGAGCAGAAATAAAAGGTAAAATATTTTAATCAGAGGTTCAGTCGCATATTGAACAAGTTTCCCACATATACAAATATTGATGACTCCATCACGATTGGTTATTACACTTCTACCTTATTGGAAAGCATTGTACATTTCATGAAGAGAACTGCAAAAGAAAATTTGGTACAAAATTTCAAAGAAGCCATTGCAGTTGAGAAGTAATTTCCTACAATTGGAGTCATTCCAGATAATGAACCATCTAAATAATCCAAGGATACAAGAAAAATGTTGCACGCCTCTTCGATCAATGTGAAGGATAAAGAAGCTACTAATCTGGAAAGCTTGACCCATACTATCAAGACTCTATCCAATGAGTTGGTAGAATTAAAACAAAGTACAAGTGAGACCATTTTCATTATCAAACCCCCAAAATTTAACTTCCTAAGAAGGACCAGCAGTGACAACAACAATAGTAATTAGTTGACTAATTCTGCACAAAGCTTGAATATAATGTTGAATGTTGAAAGCATGGGCATGGACCAATAATGTTCTTTTCATAAAGAATATCATTTAGAAAATACATACCCATAGTAGAATCACAACATGAACTTTTTGGCTGTGCACATTATTGACTCAGTATTTTCAGATGAGTAGACTAAGAAAATGGAAGAAAAGGAAGAATTTGCTACATATGAGGATATTGCGAGTGTCGAACACGCATTAAATACTTTCAATTGTGTGTTAAAGACTGAGAATAAAATTTTTGAAGAACCACCACTGAATAAGGCCCTAGCTCATAATAAAAATAAACGATATAAGTAAATAATTCATGAGCATGTTCTTCAACAAGAGCTGACAACAAAAAAATTGAAGGAACATTTGTTAATAAAAATCACACTACCCTTCAGCAAAACTCATAGCAAGTCTGGAGATGCTACCATAGAAAAGAGAACTTCCACCAACAATAAAAGCAAGAATACCAATACATAAGTGTCAAACAAATTCACTACTTCGGACACTACTGCAATGTTTTTTGTGCTCAACTATAACATAGTGTAAGATATGAAGAAAGCTCGCAGAAACATTTCAATCTTTGAGCTTACAAGAATAGCAAGCCAGTGGGAATTTCTGGCCGAAGCCTTTACCCAAACCTCATCAAGTGGTAATGCTTATTCTTCCCACAAGTTATCTAGTAAGCCTTTTGTTCCCCTTGATTTAGTTGTTGCTAGGTCCCTATATTACTAGTGTAGTCCCTTATTGTTGTTAGTGTAGCCCCCTTATTATTATTCTTGTACTTCTGCAATCCTCATATTTTAATTATCATGCCCCATAATAGCCCACTATTGTTATTGTTGTTCCTTTACATTATTATTGTTACATCGGCTAGGATTATATTGTGACCCCATGGACTCCTATATATACAAAGGAGTTTTTCTCATTTGTACCATCAAATAATTGTTTATTTATGTAATTTAAAGGAGTTTTCCCCCTCAAAAAGGTTGATTTCTAAGTCGTTGATCTCTCTTTTCTTCTATTTTTTTCGATGGTTTCATAACATTTGGTATTAGAACTTTGAATTCTAGGGTTTCGTTGTTTCAAACAGGTTATCATGGAATTTTCCCTATAGCCTTTCTTTTGCAAAGGTTCAGAAGCTAAGAAAACAACACATTTGCACAAAAATCCATTGGAACTTCGTGTGAAAATTTTAGATCTTGGTTCGCATATTTTCGGAGATATGATATGTGGAAGTTAGGGTTTTTGCAAGCTCCCGAATTTCATCTCAAAGAGGTGACCTTGGGAAAATCGTCATAACTCTCTCTCAGCATCGGATTGGAATTCTGTAAAAAGTGACCAAAATTGTACAGAAATTGGTTTCCTGTGTGTCGATTTCAAAGCCGAAGGAGGAAATAGTGAAACGTGGCAAGTCATACAAGTTCGCTTTACTGAACCAATCCATAATTAGGTCATTGTGGGAGTTTTGGCGTAACTTTTCCTTGAAGAATCCAAATCAGGTCAGACTTATGGAAATGAAAAGAAGACTCAGAGGAATACTACAAGACCGGAGATAAAATCTTCGGGATCTGAAATTATAGAGATACATCAATTTCAATGTTGAGCACCTCAAAAGCAAGAAAAAGGTGTGTATTTTTTTTAAATTTGCATAAGTCTTGTTTGAAAAATCCATTGGAAGTAATTCCAAGGGCATATTGAAGCATAGATAATAGTATTTGGTTCTAAAATCCCCCCTAAAAATAATTCAACACCCATTAAGTCCTCAGAAGGCTCTACTATGACTCATGAAGAGGAAGAAGTGCAACATGATATATCAAAATTATGAGACCAAGTGCAACAAATTTCGCTCTCGCAAAGAGTAATGAAAAATGAAATGGAAGCTAAAATGGATGGTTTGAAGAAAGGCATGGAAGCTAAGATGAATGGAATGGAAGATAAGATGGATGGTTTGAAGAATGGATTGGAAGCTTGTTATGAAACCAGCGCCAAAAATAGAAGAAAAGAGATCAACACCTTAGAAATTATCCACTTCGAGGGGGAAACCTCCAATATATTACATAAATGAAAAATTCTTGGATGATACAAATGAAAAAACCTCCCTCTATATATAGGATTCCATGGGATCACAATATAATCCTAGCCTACCTAACAATAATAATGTAAGGGCACAATAATAACAATATTGGGGTTACAGGGGTACAACAATAACAATAAGGGGGTTACACTAACAACAATAAGGGACTATACTAGTAATATAGGGACCTAACATGCCCCTCTCCTTCAAAAAATTGTTGTCCTTAGTGCTTGAGTAGCTCTGGATGCTTCCATATAAAATTCCCATCCTCCAATGTAGAACCTTCAGTGGCTAAGTTCTTCCACTTGATGAGATACTCTGAAATTGATCGATTTCGCAGCTATCGAGTTCTTGTTTCCGTGACTGCTTCAAGTTCCAATATGATTTTTCCTTCCTCATGAAGTTCTGGCAATATTGTTTGAAGTGGAATTTTGTCACCTATAACCTTTTTTAAGCATGAAACATGGAAAACTAGATGCACTCGTGAAGAAGCAAGATTCTCCAATTTGTATCCCATAGTACCAATCTTTAGCAAAACCTTGTAAGGACCATAGTATTTTGGTGATAATTTATTATCCTTCTTAGATTGCTTGGGGGAAATTTTTGGTATGGTGGTAGCCAAAAAATACATAGTCTCCTACATCAAAACTTCTCTCACTATGATGTTGATCTGCATGTTGTTTCATTCGATTTTGTGCCAAAATTAGGTTATCCTTTAAGAGTTGGAGAACTTCTTGTTGATGCTCGATGTGACATTCCACTGCTTGAACCTTAGAATTTTCTCTTAAATATGATGTGATGGATGGTGGATGATATCCATAAAGTGCCATAAATGGGGTCATTTTTTCTACAGTATGGAAGGAAGTGTTATACCACCATTCAGTGAGAGGTAGCCACTTCACCCATTGTGTTTTCTTATTAGATACAAAACAACAAAGATATACTTCCAACCATTTATTCACTCACTTAGTTTGACCATCGGATTGAGGATGATAAGATGAGCTATGAGCTAGTTGAGTACCTAAACAAGAAAATAATTCCATCCAAAAATTTCCAGTAAAAATGGAATCTCTATCACTTACAAGAATCTTTGGGTTTCCATGTAGCTTTTGAATTATTTCCATAAATGTAGTAGCAACTGTACTTGCTTTAAATGGATGAGATAATGCAAAAAAGTGAGCATTCTTGGTAATTCTATCAACTACCACCATGATGAGACTCTTTCCTTCAGACTTAGGTAAACCTGTGATAAAATCCATTGAAATCTCCTCCCAACGTTGACTTTGAATGGATAAAGGCTATAGAAGACCTGGGGTCTTAATTGTCTAAACTTTATTTTGCTGGAAAACCAAAAATTCTGCCACAAAATTTTGTATATCAGATTTAAGGCCATCCCAAAAAAATTCTTTCTTCACCCTGTGGTAAGTTTTTAAAAATCATGAGTGTCATCATAAAGGAGAAGTGTGCAATTCCAAAAGAATCAAATAAGCGATTTTTTAGTTGGGAATTGTTACAAATATATAAGTGATATTTGTAAGATAAAGAATCATTTTTCCACCTAAATGTATCTGATGTACTAGGATCTTGCTCCAGCTTTTGAATGAGGGTCCACACTTCTTCTTCCTTCTTCCATTCATCCCTTGCTTTTGTTATCCAATCTAGTTGGATAATAGAAATGGCACAAAGCAATGCTTCCACCTCTTCATCCTTTCTTGAGAGTGAATTTGCGACAACATTTAGCTTCCCTTTTTTGTAGATGATTTCAAATTCATAACCCAACATATTTGTGACCCATTTTTGCTGCTCTTCTGAAGATAGTATTTGTTCCAAAAAAAATTTAAGACTATCATGATCAATTTTTACCTTGAAGTGTCTTCCCATTAGGTAAGGTCGCCATTTATCTAGTGCATGTAGTATTGCCAACATTTCCTTCTCATAAATAGCTTTCTGTAAATACTTTCCTTTGATTGGACGAATTTCAAAAGCAATGGGTCTTCCTTCTTGCATTAAAACAGCACCAATTCCATTTCCTGAGGCATCACATTCTACAATAAAGGTTTTTGTGAAGTGTGGCGTAGCTAAGATTGGTGCTAGGAACATTACCTCTTTAAGATGTGCAAAGGCCTTAGTTGCTTCATGAGTCCATGAAAATGCATCTTTCTTTAATAATGTTGTTAGAGGTGTTGCTATTCTCCCATAATTATTAACAAAATTTTGATAATACCCTCTAAACCTGAGAAATCCTCGCAACTGCTTTATGGTTGTGGGGACTTTCCATTCCTCAATGGATTTAATTTTCTTAGGGCCTACCTTAACACCCTCATGAGATACAATATGACGTAGGTATTCCACCTCTTGTACTCCAAAGAAACATTTGGATGTTTTTTCATATAATTGTTTCTCCTCCAATATTTTGAGCACCCTATCAACTTGTTGAACATGATCCTGCCAAGACCTTCTATAGATTAGTATATCATCAAAAAATACTAGCACAAATTTTCTAATGAAGTGTTGGCTCGAGGAGTCCTAACCCAGGTTCGGAGGTTAAGGTTTGCCAATAAACACGGCAGTGACCTACTTACGCAGGCTAAAGTCTCACCCAAAGCAGTACGGGAGGGTGCTAGAACTAGGTTTCAGCACCCTGGGAGAGGGTAGGTAAGTCATGCTGAGCTGCGTTCAACCTTATAGTTACCAGATCTAATATCACAGAGCCCAGATCTACTGATATCCTTCGTATCCACATGCACAACACCAATAATAACCACAGTAAATAATAGATCATAGACTTATAGAACATTAATGCAATTATCATAGGTATTCTTGCATAACGTATAACAGAATAGATCCAGATCGTAGCATAAACAAGTAACATAGCTTAAATCAAGAACATAGAAGCATACATACTCAATCAGATATCACAGATTCACATTAGTAGTAAGTCCAATAGATTTATATATTTCAACAGCCTTCCGCATTCATTTATCCTTTATATCTACTTACAATACCCCAAAACCCAACCTACGCACACAGCAGCAGGGTTCGCAAACAGTAGGACAGAGGATCTCCACGTACACAACTAGCAGGAGTCCTTACCCAACCAACCCTAACAAATCTAACAGTTCGCACGTAGCATCAATTCCAATTCATTCCTACCTTACAACTCAAAATTTTCATCTATTTATAACAATTTAGCCTAATCTTTCCTGTGGTCCGCAAACCAACCATGGTTTGCAGACTCTAGATCTACCCTTTGACCTATTACAAATGATTTTGGGGCTTTGACCCACCCCAAAACCCCTGCGTTAAACTAAATATAATCAAAAATATAAAAAATGGACCAGATTCACAGCTTTGTAGGAGACCTTGTTCCAACAGTCCCCCAACACAATCTTGTGACTCATCTCGAGTCACTGAGATGTTGGGGTCTCCACCTGCACCTGCAACAGTTTGATCGCTCCATCCAATGGGGGAAGCACAGCTTCGCTTCAGGAAGCAGAAATCTGGGCGATGTTGACCAATTTCTGTGAAATCAGGCCTTCTGTCGTAGCGGTGACACTTTCCAGAGTCTGGTTGAGCTGCTTCACAGTTAAATCAGCATCCTGCAACTGCTTAAGGGTGTTAACAGTCCAATGCTTCAGGCGGTCGTTGAGGGCCTTCTTCTTCTGTCGAAGCTACTCTATCTCAGCTTGGAGGACTTGGCTGGTTCGCACTCATGGTAAGCGCTGGGAGGAACCAATGTGGGTAGGGTGGCTTCCAATGTTTCAAACATCTCCTCTTTTTGTCGTAGGGCCTAGATTATTTCATGTAGGAGTGGATCATGTTGGACCTTGGTCCATAGTTGCATGGCATTTTCCAGTATTTGAGCACCCTGCACGATCTTCCCTGTGATGAGATTCATAGCTGCGATGATCATCGTAAATCGTTGGGCCCGCACATTCGGAGGTGTTTCAGGCTACAATTTAGCCTACAGATCGGCAATATGCTACTCCATCTGTGACTTAACCTCCACAACCTCTGTTTGTGATGCCTTAAATACGGCGACCAACCCTTCAACCTTTGCCTGGGGCATAGAGGTAACCGGAATTTCTGCTGGAACTTCTACACAGAGCTGGTGAATGAAGCTTTCGAGCTCCTCCTGCTGCATGGTGGCAAGGGCGATTGCGGTGTTGCTTTCGGTGATCGTTTTTCAGCCAAGCCTAGTCGTTGGTGAATCTGCAAATCTTGGTGTTGAATCTCCTCAAAATATACCCGTGTGGAGTCCCTGCAAAGCATCTTGTGGTAGTCTAGCTAAGTCTAGCTGTACCTCCCGGAAACTATGGACCTACGTGCTCAGGTCAGGCGGACTGATCATAAGGGCAGTGCCAGGAAAAGGGCAGAGTCAGCGTTCTATCATTGTGAGCATATCACTGTTGGTGGTTTTTGGCATCCGTACCAAGGTCACACTGGTGTGTAGTGAATCTGTCTTTAGTTGTAGCTCGTGGAGCTCAGCCTATAATGTGGCGAGCGTAGCCTTCTATTGTTCTTCTAGGGCTTCCCATCGATCCTGCATGGCTAGAGAGATTGCATCAATAATCTGTTCAACGTCACCGTCGGTCAAGGTGATAGTTTCATTGTGCGCTGTCAGCTGAGCGTGCTACTTCTTCCGGGGTCCTGTGGTAGGCTCGCCCATGCACTTCATCCTGCGAGGGGATGTAGTTCCTCCTGCATCACCTCCTTCTACCCCTAAGTCGGGCTGCGAATCTTTCTATGTTGCTACTTCAGCATCCTTCTCATCAGTCCGCTTCTGCTACACATCTTTCTTCGCAGCCGATTATGTGTCCTTCACGGTACTTTTGCTGGAGCCTCCAATATCCTTAATAGTGACAGGGGGAATTACTTGTGTTGTGTTGGCATCTTTAGGGCCCTGCACCCCGATCTTGAAGCCAATATTCTACTGCGGGGGCCAGAGTGCAATAACGTTATCAATTTCTTTGTTCGCGACCATATAGGGGAGCGAAGTCCACACTTTCTCCTTCTAGCTCCAAATCTGTATGTTGTGTATGGTCACCTAAAAGGTCGCGATGCACTTGTACCTATCGTAGACTGTGGGTGATAAGCATGGTCAAAAATTGATGGTAGCTGCCACACTGCTCTGGAAGAGGACCCATAAGACTTGATTTTCCTCTATGCATTGCACATCCTTGGAGTCCCACAAGTGTGCATAACAAGCTCCTTTACACATATCCGAGTTAAGCTCAAGGAGGACTAACTCTGCAGGAGCTTCCCATACAACCAACGTTATGAGGAACACCAGCCACTAGTAGCAAAAGGTGTGCCTTAAGTCCTAGGATTCTCAGATGTTGGCCAAAAAGTTGTCACATAAGTACTGAGCCCAGTTAAAACAGACCCCCTTCCCACATTGGCCTACTAGTTGGATCACATAGCCGAGGTTGGTGGTGACTTGGAATTTTCTCATCAACTTGCATGCCAGTGACATCGTGCCCAACTTCATAGCGAGCTCATTGATGGATTTGATGATAAATCCTCCGGAATTCTTCTCCACCTTGTATTTTTGGCACACAAATTCAACATTCTCGCCTTCATCTTTCTTACCCACTCGCTCCAGAGGGCTTGGTTCGTTCATCGAGAGGCCAGTAATCCTATTAATCAGCGTAGCATCAATAGGAGTCCTATCTTCGATCCACAGGTAGCCTTCATGAATTAGGGCGAGCAGTTGCCGTGCAAGTTGGTCCGTAACATTGTAATGACCAAAATGGGGCATCCTGAGCAAATTCAGGAGCCTGAACCTAGCCAACCCATGCACTTAGCACTGGGGGATGACTGTAACTCCATTGTCGTCATGAATCAAGTCAAGGTATAACGTTGGTGCTAGTTCAGGGAATGCTTCGAAGTTGGCTAGGTCGTGATCGTCAAACTTGACCTCATGAAGCTTACCAAAAGGTTCACCAATGGTGGGGACCTCGCCTAGGTCAGTGGCATCTACAGGTAAGTGACCAGGCCATCAATATTCTTTGGCATGCTCGTCGATGTCCTTTTTGGTCAAACAAAGGGAGGTAACCAGTGAATTGGCTCGATGGGTTGTGCTTCCTCGCAAGCTTCCTGCGGGGATTTTGGGGTCTGCAGGGAAGTTCATGGCTTGCCTACAGCCCATTTCATGCGCTTCGGGGGCTTCCGAGAACTTTGTGCCTTTTTTTTTCCTTTCCTCATGGTTGGGCTCGGCGTGGAGATAATCTCTTCTACCTCATACTCAATTCCCACTACTTCCTCAGTCCCCTATTCTACCAAAGTCATTGGTTCATAAGGCTCAGCAGGGTTCGTAGCCATCATTCTGGTGTGAAAAAAAAACTCTGGGTTGCTACTATCTGAGGGGGTAGGTTTCTCGGACATGAAGGAGATACTGTAAACACAGAGCATCCTGCAGCACCAAATCGTCACGGTCAGATATGCTAAGTACAAGCTATACAACTGATACAGAACCCATGTCCGGTCTATTCAACTTGTTTTGTAGCTAATGCGACCAGTCAGTGGTTGGGCAAGCTGTACTTGGAACTTACCAAAATGGTAAAAAATCTTCCGTAATCACCTCATTAAATGCCAACCATCCACTCCTTCCAACAGTAATTTTTTCTTTTTACCAGATTTTATTGTTCCAACGGCTAGTTTTCGCACCTCCTATGTGCCTAGCACACCTTTTGTGCTTAGATTAAACACCCGTGCGGCCTGTGCATCCTCCCCCAACACAGGCATGTTCCCCAGGTACTTCAAAACCAGAGACATGTTCGTCTGACATTCGTCGTCCCAAAAGAATAGGACATCCTTAGTAAGTAAGTTTTTTAGGGGTGTTGTGGTTAGTACATACTTTCAAATAATATTCCTATAATAACCTGCGTGGCTGAGGATTGAACGCGGTTGTTTCCTTGTAGGAGTTGCTCGATTTATGAGAACCTTTCCTATTATATTTGCATCCCCAATCGGAGCCAACGTAGTGTGCATCCCAATGCTACCTGTTCGCAGCTTGAGCGGTCTGGTAACTGTGCGCATCTCCTTCAATCCTAACATGGGGATAGCTCGTGGATAATCTCGACAATATTTTAAGGATAGGTTGCTGTAATTGACCATGTCCGGTACCTGCGCTTCCCATGTGGGTATCTTAGGTGCGACATACGGGGCTGATTCACCCCATACCACTGTATCAATGTCCTTTAGAGCTACATTAAGCACCTATGTTCCACCTACTAACCCAAATGTCCCCAGAAATTCATCCTCCAATGTCTGCCAATGGCGCGTGCGTTGATGTAGCTCCGCATCCAAATACCATGCGGTGGGAAGTGGTCCCATGGCATGAATAAACAGATGAACCCACTCTCCCGTAGTCCTATCACACCATTTCTCCATCCAAGCGAACAAATACTTGGGTGGATATTCGGGGCTGAGGTATGTTTGGACACGCAGGTGATCAGGCAGTTCAAATCACAGGATCATCATATCCCAACACTCTTCCCAGTCCTAGAACGCCTCCTTATGTGTGTCCCACCACCGCGCAGGTGTCTTACGCATGGCGAATTCAAGGGCCCCTAACCTTCTTCCTCTTGGAACCTCAGCTTCAAATTCTTGCAAAATTCCCTAATATTACCAGAACCATTAAAATAAGGTAGGTCTCTTACCTCTAAGGAAATGCAGCGGAAGTCCTTTGTGACCCGAAGGCATCGCAATGCAGAGACGTCATGTAACTGATTTTTCCAATTCTCTATCTCCCAATCGGAGTCGGAAAAGAATTCATTGTCCTTTTCCCAGTAGAACACTCCATCCGCCATGGGGTTGATCCAATCTTCATCTCCCACAGTCAACTTATAAATTTGATCTACATCTTCTTCGTCACACACCGACTTTGTATATCGCTCGCCTTCTACAGTATCTAATGGTACTATCACCCTTGTACCGTTATTTTCAAATACCATGCTTCTCTTCTTCAGGTTAATGATACCCCCCATATCGATGGCCCAATCCAAGCCTAGGAGCACAAGGTAGGGGTCTGCATCTGCTACAATCTAAATTACTTCAAAATCATCCCAGACATTGACCCCTGCAATATCTACCATAATCTTCGACAGTCTCCCCAAGGGTATGATATTCTGCTGATAGGTCATGTGCAACTAGATAGTGGACCATTCCAACTTAGGTTCCCCCATTCTTTGCCAATTCTGCTTAGGTAATACATTCGCATCTGACCCTAGGTCCAAAATAACCTGATCCATCTCGTAATCACCGATCTACGCTATCAACCGCATCTCCCTCCTAGTGCGTTTCCTATATCTGTATAGTTTGTGCACATCCTTGATCTTTGGGGGTAGGTCGAGTCATGCTACGCAGCTATCTATTAATGCCTGAAGGTTTTCCACCGCCTTTGGGTTTTGCAGTAGCTTCATACATGCCTGCAAGAAGGTTTTGACCTCCTCATCTACCTTGAGGTTCGCAGGTGCCTAAGAAGTAGATGCCTCTGCCTCAGCAAAGTCCTTGTGAGCTACAACAAATGTTTCTTTTTCCTTTTTTAGGTCCAAACCTTCTTGTTTGATAACTGCTTGTCAGATCAAAGGTTCAGTCGCAGCCTTCTCCCCAGGTCCTCTGGTGGCCATTCCACTGCGTGTTACGACATTCACACTTGGATCTTTGTCTCGCAGCTCGACCTTAACCCTTTGCACATTCTGCGTAGGTGTCGGCTACTTCTCCTGCATCTTTACTATCAATATGGGACAGTCTTAATTCGCATGGTCTAGCTGTCTGCAATAGCAACAAGACTACCTTGTAGGGTTCAGACAGTCCCTTGCAAAGTTCCCTACTTCTCCAAATTTATAACATATTAGCTTCCCTCGTCCCCGACCTGCGCTTTTGCCTCGGCCCCCTCCCCTGCCCCTGGCTGGGGAGCCACCTATGCCTGCAGGGGATATTTGTGACACAGGGTCTGATTATACTCTATATAAGTTTCCTCGATCGATCATCAAATCATATGTCCGGCAGTTCTATTCATCATGTCCTACCGACCTGTAGAACCTGCACCATTGTTGCTTTACCTCCGGGACATACGCAGCAAGGCGGGGGAAGTGGTTTGTATCGTGCAACCCTACAATGCAATAATCATCGCACCACAGTGTTGGTCAACTTGATCCTGCAGTTTCCCTAGGGCGCAATGGGCTAGGTCCCTCAACCTGCATGTAGTCTACTAATAGGGGATAGTTATCCTTGGTGTGACCATTCACCCTACATCGTATGCACCATCTTTCAGGGCTAGCCTCTGTTCCTCACTCCTTTCGCAGGTTCTAGATCTCCACGTGCATTGCCTCCAACTGTCCTTGGATTTGTTGGACGCCCAACTGGGTCTCATCTCTAGGCACAGATTCTAACTTCATAGCAACCTCCAAGGCTTTCTCCTACGATTCGAAAGTTTCGTGACCCATAGGTACGCGCAGGTGAGGCAACAACATAGCGATGAACCATTCTGTGTGTTGTCTGTCATCATACTAGAATCCCCCTTCTCTGATCACATTCTTCAATCGCTGATTGGCCTCCCACACAGTCTCAGAAGGCCCTTGCTTGAAATCCTTTAGATCAACCACTATTTGAGAGTAGGACTTAGGCTTCTTGAACTATTGTTTCAAGGCGTTCTTAATCTCCTCAATGGTTGCGTTCACATGCTGGCCGATGTATCCCATGTACCAATCCAAAGCTCTTCCTTCAAAGGCAAGGGATAGTTGTGCCCTTTTCACTGCATCACTAGCTACGTTCTGTGCAGTCCATACCAATCTTGCGACAAACCAAAATTGATCCATGTCTTCATCTCCCACACCCTTAAAGGTAGGAAACTTCGTGTGCGTAGCCATGTCGTCTTCCGGTGGTGGCGTAAGTGTAGGTGAATTCTTACCCCTATGCTGGTTTGAAAGAGGTGTGGCTGGAGCACTCTGTGTAGCCGCTTCTCTTACTGGACTGTAGACAGATATATCTCCTTCTTAGTTGGTCCGATAGTATTTTCCACTCCATGTCGTACTCCAATCCAGATCAGAGGTCATTCATTTGGTGTGGCTACACAAAATACTCTTTTCGCACAGTAATATCTTATTCAGCAATGGTAAGGTCTTCAGAAACTTACCCCATACACCGTTGAATAATCTTCACTTTGCTTCAAAGTAGGAGACGAATTGATTGATGGAAAACTCAGTCACAAACCCCCCTAGCACACTGTCCACCCAATGATCCACCGTGAGAGTAATTGTGTTATCAGTCTTCTCTAACTGCTGGATCAATTGTGGGGTCCACTGTGTAACCTGCTCATCTTTCCAACACTTCTAAAATTCGACGAACCTTGTGAGCCACTCCTGGAACTCTATCGCAATTTTTACAAAGAATATCTCTTAGATCTCCTTGAAAATATACTTATTCTTCCACTCTTCGGTGGTCAACTTATTACTGTGGTTTTATTTTTCCGCGAATTCCTGAACTTGTTATTCAAACCATTCATCAATTTCTCTTCTCTCAGGTTTCCAATACAGCCTTGGCATTACCCGATCCCTCTCTCAAAATTCTCCCAGTCTCGGCAACGAAACCATTTGTTGGCTCAAGGGTTCCTGACCCAAGTTCGGAGGTTAAGGTTTGCCAAAAAACCCCTATACTACTAGCCCTTTCAGCAATTACCTGCTTGCGCAGCCCAAAGTCTCACCCAAAGCAGTATATGAGGGTACTGGAACCAAGTTTCCGCACCCTAGGAGAGGGTAGGTAAGTCAAGCCGAGCTATGTTCAACCTTATAGTTACCAAATATGATATCACAGTGTTATAAAATTATATATTACAGAGCAATGAAACACATAAAATATGCGGAAAATACAAGCACACAAAACACATAAAACTAGAGAGACACAGATATACGTGGTTCACCCAATTTGGGCTACGTCCACCCCCAACATCCAGTCCTTCCTTTCTATTATCCAGTAAAAATGAAGAGACAAAACCTACAGCAGATCCGTTGTAATATCCTCTATTGTTTCTCACAGTCTTCCTCTCTGTTTCTCGCTCCGAGAATACACATACAATACACAGCCGTAATACAATACCCTCATAAAAGCGAGGGGTTTCCTTCTAGGGAAAAAAAACCTAATCTGAACATAACTTCTACCGTCAGATCATCCGCTTATGAATGGCCCAGATTGACTAGAAATTACTATACTTTTACAAGCCAATTTTACATCTGTTTTTAGCTTCGAGGGCGCTGCCCCCGAAACCCCCCACCAAGGGGGGGCTCCAAAAAGCGCTACCGCCCCCCCTAGACCCCCCATGGCAGCGATTAATTACGAGCGGCGTTGCCACCCCTTTTAAGGTACAGGGGTCCAATGCTGTGATACAAAGTAAACAGGATAATTAGGCTCCACACCCAACAATCTCCCACTTGGAGACTGATTGTAGCAACTCCACCACTGCTTCATTTGCTGGACAATGACTCCTCTTTAGACCTGGCTATTCCTCATCTTCATCTTCATCCTTGAAGACCAATTGAAACTAAGCACATTCTCAGTTTCTCCCTGATTAAAACTTTTGTTAGCATATCTGCAGGATTCTGGCTAGTGTGTATCTTTTCCAGCTTCAACTCTCTATCTTCCAATACTGACCGTATGAAATGGTACTTGAGATGTATGTGTTTAGTCCTGGAATGAAATGTTGAGTTCTTCGCAAGATGAATGGAACTTTGGCTATCACTTTATAACGTGCCCATATCATGCTTCTTACCCAATTCATCCATAAACCTTTGTAACAAAATTATTTCTTTACTAGCCTCTATAGCAGCAACATACTCAGCTTCTGTTGTTGAAAGTGCAACAAAACTTTGGATTTTTGAAACTCAGCTGATAGTTGTTCCACCTACAGTAAATACATATCTTGTAGTGCTCCTCCTGTTATCTCTATCACCTGCCATATCTGCATCAACATATCCCTGTAGAGCAATGTTTGAACCACCAAAGCATAATTCTTGATTTGTGGTACCTCTCAAATATCTGAGAATCCATTTTACTGCCATCCAATGTTCTTTTCCTGGATTATTCATGTACCTACTTACAACTCCCACTGCATGTGTAATATCAGACCTTGTGCAAACCATTGCATACATTAAGCTTCCAACTGCTGATGCATATGGAAATTTAGACATATAGTCCATTTCTTCTTAGGTCTTGGGGCACATCTCCTTAATAAGTTTGAAATGGCTAGAAAAAGGTGTACTAACTGGTTTTGCATTCTGCATATTAAATCTTTTCAACACCTTTTCTATGTACTCATTCTGAGACAGTGTTAATTTGCGATTTTTCCTCTCTAGTTATCCTCATACCAAGGATTTGTTTTGCATGTCCCAAATCCTTCATTGCAAATGAATTTGCCAATTTTCTCTTGAGCACATTTATTTCCTGCATGTTAGACCCTGCAACAAGCATGTCATATACATACAATAACAATATAATATAGCTGCCATCATTTTTCCTTTTTAGATAAACACAATGATCAGAGTGACATCTAGTATAACCTTGTTCAGACATAAACTTGTCAAATTTTAGATACCACTGCCTTGGAACCTGTTTTAAGCCATACAAGCTCTTCTTTAACCTGCACACCAATTTTTCTTTCCCTTTTACCTCATATCCTTTTGGTTGCTGCATGTATATCTCTTCCTCCAAATCTCCATGGAGAAATGCTATATTTACATCTAACTGTTCAAGATGTAAATCTTTCGCTGCTACACGACTTAAAATAGTTCTGATTGAAGTCATTTTAACAACAAGAGAAAATATTTCATCAAAATCAATACCTTTCTTCTGTGCAAACCCCTTCACCACAAGTCTAGCTTTGTACCTCTGTTTTCCTCCATCTTCTTCCTTCAGCCTGTAAACCCATTTATTCTGCAATGTAGTTTTACCTGCAGGCAACCTGACTAAGTCTCAAGTCTGGTTATGCATTAAGGAGTCCATATCTTCATCCATGGCTAGCTCCCACTTCTTCCTGCTTTCAACCTGCATTGCTTCTTTATAACATTCGGGTTCACCAGAATCAGTCAACAATAAATAATATAATGAAGGAGAGTATCGTTCAGGGGGTCTAATTATCCTGGTAGATCTTCTAACACCACTTTCAGGTGTTTGAGGTGCCTGTTGCTGTTGTGGTGGTTGTTGCTGCTATGGTTGTTGATTATTATTATTTTCAGGCACCTTTACTTTTTCAGTTATCTCATCAAGAACTGTGTATTCCTTTCTTTCTTTTTCCTGTTTCTTTTCCTGCAACTGATTCTTATACAAGACCTTTTCATTGAATATTACATCTCTACTCCTAATGATTTTGTGATTTTCATAATCATATAAGAAATAACCAAAATCATTAACACCATATCCAATAAAGGTACATTTCTTTGATTTTGCCTCAAGCTTTGTTCTATTTTCTTTATTAATATGGACAAAGGCTTCACAACCAAAAGGCTTTAAAAAAGAGTAATTTAAATTTTTACCTGTCCATGCTTCCTTTGGAATATCACCATCCAAGGAACTTGAAGGCCCTTTGTTTATTAGATAAACAATAGTATCTACAGCATCTGCCCAAAATTGTAAAGGAAATCATGCATGCAATCTCATGCACCTTGCACGCTCCATGATTGTTCTATTCATCCTTTCTGACACACCATTTTCTTGTGGTGTTCTTGGAACTGTCTTCTCTCTACAAATTCCATGCTCTGAACAGTACCTATCAAACTCTTTGTTGCAATATTAACCTCCATTGTCTGATCTGAGACACTTCAACTTCTTTTATGTCTCAATATCAACCAAAGATTTCCATTTCTTGAAAGTATCAAATACATCAGATTTATGTTGAATACAATAAATCCAAGTTTTTCTAGTTGCATCATCAATAAAAGTAACATAATAATGAGAGCCACCAAGATATGATACCTCAGCAAGTCCCCATACATCTGTATGCACAAGCTCCAATTTTCTGCTCTTCTTTTCTTTCCCAACTCTGAGAAATATGACTCTCTTTTGTTTTCCATAAATGCAATTTTCACAGAAATCCAAATCAACATTCTTCAAACCTGGCAACAAATTTCTTGAGTGAAGAATCTTCATCCCCTTCTCACTCATGTGTCCGAGCCTATGATGCCATAATGCTGCATCTGCTCCTTTGGAAGTTAAAGCATTAACAAAGTTAGAAACACCATTGCATAAATACAATGTACCAACCTTTTCTCCTTTTGCTATTACTAGGGCTCCTTTGGTGACCTTCCAAGTTTTATCTGTGAAATTTGTCACACAACCTTCACCACCTAACTGCCCTGTTGAAATCAAATTTTTCTTTAGATCTGGAACATGCCTTACCTCCTTTAGTAGCCATTGGTTTCCATTCTGTTGTTTTACAAGAACCTTACCCATCCCAACAATTTTACAGGGTTTATCATCACCCAAACGAACTTGTCCAAAATCTTCTTGAACATAGTCATGAAAATATTTCTTATCAGGTGTGGCATGGAATGAAGCCCTTGAATCTATAACGTAAGAATCAGTAACATTTTTGAAAGAAAGAATCAAAGCATCTTGTAACACATCACCTGTCACATTTTCTTCATGATTGTTTTCTTGCTGTGTGTCTCCTTCTTTTCCCTTCTAAGATCTACAGTTTTCTTTAGGTGTCCTTTCTTTCCACATTTCCAGCACACTATCCCCGATCTAGACTTGGATCTGCCTTTCCTTGATTTACTGCGATATCCCTAGCTCTTTCCTCTTTCCATTCTTCTCCCCCTAGACTCTGCACTCAAAGCATTACCCGATGTCTCACCGGAGCTTTTCCGTCGCATTTCCTCGCTAAGGATAGCACCGACAACATCATCAAACTTTAAAGTACTAGATCCAGAGAAAGAGTTACTAATGGCCATTACTAAACCATTCCAACTCTATGGCAATGAGCACAAGAATAACAGAGCTCTAACTTCATCATCAAAGTTTACCCCTACAGAACTTAACTGACTGGTAACTGTATTAAAATCATTCAAATGGTCTGCAACAGATCCACCTTCCGACATCTTCATATTAAATAGTCGTTTCATAAGAAATACCTTGTTTGAGGCCGAGGTTTTTTCATATATTTTCTCCAACGTCTGCATCAAGCCCTCTTTTGTTGTTTCCTTCGAAATATTGAAGGCGACTAACGCCACAAGGCACAACCATACTGTTCTGAGTGCCTTTCTATCGAGAATGTTCCATTCTGCGTCTGTCATGGCTGCTGGCTTCTTCTTTTTTCCGCTCAATGGTAGGTACAGATCTTTCTGATACAGATAACCTTCCATCTGTATCTTCCACAGCGAGAAGTTTTGGCCGTTAAATTTCTCGACCCTAAACTTACCATCTTCCGCCATTTCTCCCACTCGAACCAGGAACCCTTCTTTCCTGCAAGTTTATCAGCCAAATATACCTTCGGCTCTAATACCATATGTTAGAAAATTATATATTATAGAGCAATGAAACACATAAAATATGCAGAAAATGCAAGCACACAAAACACATAAAACCAGAGAGACACAGATATACGTGGTTCACCCAGTTTGGGCTACGTCCACCCCGAACAACCAGTCCTTCCTTTCTATTATCCAGCAAAAATGAAGAGACAAAACCTATAGCAGATCTGTTGTAATATCCTCTGTTGTTTCTCACAGTCTCCCTCTCTGTTTCTCGCTCCAAGAATACACATACAATACACAGCCGTAATACAATACCCTCATAAAAGTGAGGGGTTTCCTTCTAGGGAAAAAAAACCTAATCTAAACATAACTTCTACCGTCAGATCATCTGCCTATGAATGGCCCAGATTGACTAGAAATTACTATACTTTTACAAGGAAATTTTACATTTGTTTTTAGCTTCGAGGGCACTGCCCCTGAAACTCCCTGCCAGGGGGGGCTCTGAAAAGCGATGCTGCCCCCCCTGTACCCCCCACGGCAGTGATTAATTACGGGTGGTGTTGCCGCCCCTTTTAAGGTACAGGGGTCCAATGCTGTGATACAAAGTAAACAAGATAATCAGGCTCCACACCCAACACACAGAGCCCAGATCTACTGATACCCTTTGCATCCACGTGTGCAACACCAATTATAACCACAATAACTAACAAATCATAGACTTATAGAACATTAAAGCAGTTATCATAGGTATTCTTGCATAACGTATAACAGAACAGATCTAGATCGTAGCATAAACAAGTAACACAATTACTTCCTCAACTTAAATCAAGAACATAAAAGCATACATACTCAATCAGATATCACATATTCACATCAGCAATAAATCCAATAGATTCAGATATTTCAACAGCCTTCCACATTCATTAATCCTTCAAATCTACTTACAATACCCCAAAACCCAACCTGCGCACACAGCAGCAGGGTCTGCACACAGCAGGATAGAGGATCTTTGCGCACAAAGCCAGCAGGAGTCCTTACCCAACCAACCCTAACAGATCTAACAATTCGCAAGTAGCATCAATTCCAATTCATTCCTACCTTACAACTCAAAATGTTCATCTATTTATAATAATTTAGCCTAATATTTTCTGTGGTCCGCAAATCGTGGTTTGCAGACTCTAGATCTACCCTTTTACCTGTTACAAATGCATTCAGGGCTTTGACCCACCCAAAAACCCCTGTGTTAGGCTAAATATAATCAAAAATATACAAAATGGACCAGATTCGCAGCTTTGTAGGAAACATTGTTCCAACAGGAAGGGTTTGAAAATGGAATTCATCAACCCTTGAAATGTAGAAGGTTAATTAGTAAGGCCAAAACGCATGACCAAAAATTCATAATGACCCTCATGAGTTCGAAATGTTTTTTTTGGAATATCTTCCATCTTCATTCTAATTTGATGATATCTTGAACGAAGATCCAACTTGGTAAAATAAATTGCTCCATGTAATGCATCCAATAATGCATCAATCACAGGAATGGGAAATTTAACTTTAATAGTGAGCTTATTGAGCTCCCTATAATCCGGACACATGCACCATGATCCATCCTTCTTGTGCACCAATACTATTGGAGCAGAGAAAGAACTTTGACTAGGTTGAAATATACCAGCCTCTAACATTTCTGTAATAATACATTCAATTTCTCTCTTTTGGACATAAGGATATATGTAAGGCCTGATGTTTGGAGGAACACTTCCTGGAATCAAATGAATAGCATGATTATGATCACGAATAGGTGGGAGTCCCTTGGAAGTTTCAAACACCTTGGAATGAGTGTCCACGACTTTTTGGAGATCTGGATAAATAGATGATTTTGATGTTGGAACTTCTAGTTAGCATAAGTGTGAAATTATGCCTCATTTTTCTTTCTTTAGAAGCTTTGTCATGACATTAGAGCTTATTATCTTTCTTGGCTTCCCTATTATACCTCGTAATTTGAATTCCTTTCCTTCCGAAAAAAAATTCAAGAAAATTTCTTGAAAATTAAAAGATATTGTCCCCAAAGATTGTAACCATTGTACTCCTAGAACAACATCAGCACCTCCCATTGGAATGGAAATCATTGGACTATTCAATACATACTCCCCCATGGTTAGCTTGATATTATGACATTTTCCAGAGAAATTTATATTTCTTCCATTTGAAACCATCACTTGAAATTCTGGTGTTGGGTATAGGAAATAATTAAATTCCTTGGTTACTTTACAATGAATAAAATTATGGGTACTACCCGAATTAATCAACACTATTACCTTTCTCTTCTTGATATGTCCTTCTATCTTGGGATTTTGAGGAGTGGTAATACCTTCCAATGCATTGCACGATATGGTCGGACTCATTTCATCTTATTCTAGGGTTGGTTCTTGGTGTATATCCTCTTCTTTTGAAGTTTTTTGTTCATTTTCTTCCTCCTCTTCACAATCTATGTAAAATAATTTATTCTCAACACACTTATGACCTTTAGTGTATTTTCTATCACAACTGTAGCAAAGCCCTTTTGCTCTTTTTTCTTCCAATTGTTTTGGTTTCAACCTTGTAGGTTGTGGAAGTCTAGGGTAGCAACACTTCCATCTTTATAGATGTGAGTGGTAGGCTTCCTTTTTCCCATAATTTTACATTCAATTTTTCTTGCCAAGATGAATGCCTTCTCCAATGAATCAGGTTCCAAAACGTGAACTTAATGTTGCATATTATCCTTTAAATTCCCTATGAAGACATCAATCATGTGTTCCTCTGGAATATAAATTACCCTTATATTCAATTTTTGGAAGTCCTCAGTGTGCTCCACTATTGAACCCTTTTGTTTGAGATTTATCAATTGGAAAAAAAAGGTGTCTTTGTATCCACATAATGTGTTATCATTTCCTCCATAAAAATTGACCAAGTGACAACTTTTTTACGAGAGCAAAGCCATCGATACCATACACATGTATTTTGTTCTAAATGTAAAGTTGTAATGTGTACATTTTGTGTGTTTTTCACTTTATTGAGATCAAAATATTGCTCCATCTGTAGTATCCATGTTACGGGATCCTTGTCATTAAACTTCCTCATATCCATCTTTGGAATATGGTGGTTTTTCCATCCAAAATTAGAGTTTATAAAATCATGATTAACATTTATTTTGTTCTCATCATGAGTTTCCTCTACTATCTTTTCGCCATTAGGAAACATTTCTTGTATCAACTTTGTCAAACCTTCCATGTCTACTTTTAGATCATTCTTCATGTTTTCCATGTTGTCTTTCATTTTTTCTTCCATGTCATCCATCTTAGCTTCCATGCCAACTTCCATGCCATCCATCTTAGCTTCCATGCCTTTTTTTAAACCATCCATCTTAGCTTCCACACCTTTCATGAAAACTTTCATTTCATTTTGTGTTTCTCTTTGCGAGAGCGAAATTTGGTGCACTTTCTCTTGTAATTTTGACATTTCATGTTGCAGTTCTTCATCTTCGTGAGTCATAGTAGAGCCTTCTAAAGGCTTAACGGGTGTTGAATTCTTTTTAGGGGGGCATTTTGGAACCCAATATTGATATCTATTATACAATATTCCCTTGGAATCAATTCAAACTAATTTTTCACGCAAGACTTATGCAATTCGAAAAAAAATACACACATTTTTCTTGCTTTTAAGGAGCTCGATAATGAAACTGAATTATCTCTATAACTTTAGGTCTTCAATATCTAAAATTTTCCCCTGTAGTATCCCTCAAAGCTTCTTTCAAATGCCATAGATCTGACCTGATTTGGATTCTTCAAGACAAATTTATGCCCAATCTCCCACAATGAACTAATTATGGACTGGTTTAGTAGAGCGAACTTGTACGGCATGCCACGTGTCATTGTTTCCTCCTTTGAATCTTAAATTGATAAAAAAGAAACTATAGTATGTGTACTTGCAGCCACTTTTTACATAATTCCAATCTAATGCTCAAAGAGAGAGTTATGACGACTTTCCCATGGTCACCTCTTTGAGATGAAATTCAGGAGCCTCAAAAAACCCTAACCTCCATAGACCATATCTCAGAAAATATTTCTAACCAAGATCTAAAATGCTTACACGATGTTCCTCAGGATTTTTAATTTGTGCCATAAAAATTTTAGCTTCTGAAACTTAGTAAAAAAAAATTATAGTGGAACTTCCATGATGACCTATTTTAGGTGAAATTCGGGAGCCTGAAAAAACCCTAACTTCCACAGAACATATCTCTGAAAATATTTCGAACCAAGATCTAAAATTTTTCACGACGTTCCTTAGAATTTCAGCTTCGCTTCGTAAACATTTCAGCTTCTAAAACTTCCTAGAAAAAAAGTTAAAGAGAAAATTCCACGATGACCTGTTTGGAGCAGCGAAATCCTAGAATCAAAAGCTCTGATACCAAATGTTATGAAATCAGCTCCAAAAATAGAAGAAAAGAGAGATCAACGCCTTAGAAATAAACCACTTCGAGGGGGAAACCTCCAATACATTACATAAATGAACAATTCTTGGATGATACAAATGACACAACCTCCTTCTATATATAGGAGTCCATGGGATCACAATATAATCCTAGCCGACCTAACAATAATAATGTAAGGGTACAATAATAACAATATTGGGGTTACAGGGGTACAACAATAACAATAAGGGGGTTACACTAACAACAATAAGGGACTATAATAGTAATATAGGGACCTAAAAAAGCTAAGACGGATGGCATGGACGCTAAGATTGATGAAAAAATGAAAGGCAACATGGAAGACATGAAGAATGATATAAAAGCAGACATGGAAGGTTTGAAGGAAGGCTTGACAAAGTTGATACAATAAATGATTCCTAATGGTGAAAAGTTAGAAGAGGAAACTCATGATGAGAACAAAATAAATGTTAATCGTGATTTCATAGGCTCTAATTTTGGATTGAGGACCCACCATATTCGAAAGATAGATTTGAGGAAGTTTGATGGCAAGGATCTTGTAACATGGATACTATAGATGGAGCAATATTTTGATCTCCATAATGTGCAAAACATAGAAAAGGTACGCATTGCAACTTTATATTTTGAATAAAATACATTTGTATGGTATCGATGGCTTTGTTCTCGTAAAAAAATTGTCACTTTGTCATTTTTTACGGAGGAAAGGATAGCACATTATGAGGATACAAAGAGAAACACCTTCTTTATCCAATTGATAAATCACAAACAAAAGGGTTCAATGATGGAGCACATTGAGGACTTCCAAAAATTTAATATAAGGGTAATCTATATTCCAGAGGAACACTAGATTTATGTCTTCATAGGGACTTTAAAGGATAACATCTGACATGAGGTTCACCTTTGGGAACCTGATTCAATGGAGAAGGCATTCAGGTTGGCAAGAAAAATTGAAAGAAAAATTATGGCAACAAGGAAGCCTACCACTCACAACTATAAATATGGAAGTGTTGCTACTCCTAGACTTCTATAACCTAAAAGGTTGAAACCACAACAATTGTAATAAAAAAGAAAAAAAGGTCTTTGCTATAGTTGTGATAGAAAATACACTAAAGGTCATAATTTTGTTGAGAAGAAATTATTTCACATAGATTGTGAATATGAGGAATAAAAGGAACAAGAAACTTCAAAAGAAGAGCATATACACCAAGAACCAACCCTAGAGGAAGAATAAATGAATCCAACCATATCCTATAATGCATTGGCAGGAATTACCATTCCTCAAACTCTTAAGATAAAAGGACATATCAAGAAGAAAAATGTAATAATTCTTATCGATTCGAGTAGTACCCATAATTTTATTCATAGTAAGGTAGCCAAGGAATTGAATTGCTTCCTATACCCAACACCAAAGTGTCAAGTGATGGTGGAAAATGGATGAACTATAAATTTCTCTGGAAAGTGCCATAATATAAATCTAACCATGGGGGAATATGTATAGAATAGTCCAATGTGTTCCATTCCAATAGGTGTTGATGATGTTGTATTAGGAGTACAATGGTTACGATCTTTGGGGATGATAGCTTTTAATTTTTAAGAACTTTTCTTGAAAAAAAATCATAAGGAAATTAATTTTAATTACAAGGTATCGCAGGGAATCCAGGAAAGGTAATAAGCATTAATGTCATGACAAATCTTCTCAAGAAAGAAAAACAAGGCGTAATTGCAAAATTATGCTCACTATAAGTTCCAACATCAAAATCATAATCTCTACAGATCTCCAAAAATTATTGGACAATCATTCCAAGGTGTTAAGACTCCCAAAGGACTCCCACCTATTCGTGATCATGATCATGTTATTCATTTGATTCCAAGAAGTGTTCCTCCAAACATCAAGTCTTACAGATATCCTTATGTCCAAAAGAGTGAAATTGAACATATGATTGCAGAAATGCTAGAGGCTGGTATAATTCAACCTATTCAAAATTATTTCTCTGCTCCAGTAGTATTGGTGCACAAGAAGGATGGATCATGGCACATGTGTCTAGATTATAGGGAGCTCAATAAGGTCACTATTAAAGATAAATTTCCCGTTCATGTGATTGATGAATTATTGGATGAATTACATGGAGAAATTTATTTCACCAAGTTGGATCTTCGTTCAGGATATCATCAAATTAGAATGAAGACTGAAGACATTCCAAAAACAAAATTTCAAACTCATGAGGGTCATTATGAATTTTTGGTCATGCCTTTTGGCCATACCAATGCACCTTCTACATTTCAATGGTTGATGAATTCCATTTTCAAACCCTTCCTTAGAAAATTTGTGTTAGTATTTTTTGACGATATACTAATCTATTGTAGCTCTTGGAAGGATTATGTTGAACATGTTGACAGGGTGCTCGAACTATTGGAGGAGAAACGGTTATATGCAAAAATATCCAAATGTTTCTTTTGAGTACAAGAGGTGGAATATCTGGGTCATATTGTATCTCAGAAGGATGTTAAGGTAGACCCTAAAAAAATTAAATCCATTAAGAAATGGAAAATCCCCACAACCATAAAGTAGTTGCAAGGATTTCTCGATTTAACGGGGTATTATCACCAGTTTGTTAAGAATTAAGGGAGAATTTCCACACCTCTAACAACATTATTGAAGAAAGATGCATTTTCATGGACTCTTGAAGCAACTAAGGCCTTTGAACATATTGAGGAGGAAATGCTCCAAGCACCGATCTTGGCTATGCCAGACTTCACAAAAACCTTGATTTTGGAATGTGATGCCTCAAGAAATGGAATTGGTGTTGTTTTAGTGCAAGAAGGAAGACCCATTGCTTTTGAAAGCCATCTAATCAAAGGAAATTATTTACGAAAGCTATTTATGAGAAGGAAACGTTGGAAATACTACATACACTAAATAAATGGCGACCTTACCTAATGGGGATACACTTCAAGGTAAAAGTTGATCATTATAGTCTTAAATACTTTTTGGAACAAATAATATATTCAAAAAAGAAACAAAAATGGGTCACATAGATCTTGGGTTATGACTTTGAAATCATCTACAAAATAAGGAAAGCTAAATGTTGTTGTAGATGCACTCTCAAGAAAGGATGAGGATGTGGAAGCATGGCTTTGTGCCATTTATATTATCCAACCAGATTAGATAACTGAAGCAAGGTAGGAATGGAAGAATGATGAATAAGTGTGGACACTCATTCAAAAGTTGTAGCAAGATTCGAGTACATCTAATACATTTATTTGGAAAAATGATTCCTTATGGTACAAAAATCGCTTATATCTTTGTAAGAATTCCCAAATAAAACAAAATATTCTTTTGGAATTGCACATATCTCCCTTAGGAGGACACTCATTATTTTTAAAAACTTACCACAGTTTGAAGAAATAATTTTTTTTGGATGGCCTTAAATCTTATATTCAAAATTTTGTGGCAGAATGTTTGGTTTTCAAACAAAATAAATTTGAGACAATTAAGACCCTGGGTTTGCTACAGCCTTTATCCATTCCAATTCAACGTTGGGAGGAGGTTTCAATGGATTTTATCATATGTTTACCTAAGTCTGAAGGAGAGAGTGTCATCATGGTGGTAGGTTATAGACTTACCAAGTATAAACACTTGTGTGCATTATCTCATCCATTTAAAGTGAGTATAGTTGCTACTACATTTATGGAAACAATTCTAAAGGTACATGGAAACCCAAAGATTATTGTAAGCAATAGAGATCCCATTTTCACTAGGAATTTTTTGGACAGAATTATTTTCATGTTTGGGTACTCAACTAGCTCATAGCTCATCTTATCATCGTCAATTTGATGGGAAAAATGAGATAGTGAAAAAATGTTTATGAGGATATCTTCATTGCTTTGTATTTGATAAACAAACATAATGGGTCAAGTAGTTACCTCTGGCTGAATGGTAGTATAACAATTCGTTCCACACTGTAGCAAAAATCACCCCATTTATAGCACTTTATGGATATCATCCACCATCCATCACATCATATTTAAGACAAAATTTGAAGGTTCAAGTAGTGGAAGATCACATTGAGCATCAAAAACAAGTTCTCCAACTCTTAAATGATAACCTAAATTTGGCACAGAATTGAATGAAACAACAGGAAAATTAACATTGCAACGAGAGACGTTTTGATGTAGGTGACTAGGTATTTTTATGGCTACAACCATACAAACAAATGTCCCTCAAGAAAGCTAATAAGGATGATAAATTATTGCCAAAGTAATATCGTCCTTACAAGGTGTTGCAAAATATTGGTACCATGGCATACAAATTAGAGCTTCCTGCATATTCCCTAGTTCACCCAGTTTTCCATGTTTCATGCTTAGAGAAGGTTATAGGTGACAAACTTCCAGTTCAAACAATATTTCCAGAACTTGATGAGGAAGGAAAAATCATATTGGATCTTGAAGAAGTCACAGAAATAAGAACTCGAAAACTACAAAATCGATCAATTGTAGAGTATCTCATCAGGTGGAAGAACTTACCCACTGAATATTCCACATGAGAGGATGAGAATTTTATAAAAAAGCATCCAAAACTACTCAAGCATTGAGTACAACAATTATTTTTGAAGGAGAGGGGCATGTTAGGTCCCTATATTACTAGTGTAGTCCCTTATTGTAGTTAGTGTAGCCCCTATATTGTTATTATTGTGCCCCATAATAGCCCACTATTGTAATTGTTGTGCCCTTACATTATTATTGTTAGGTCAGCTAGGATTATATTGTGACCCCATGGACTCCTACATATAGAAAGGAGTTTTTTCATTTGTATGATCAAAGAATTTTTCATTTATGTAATGTAAAGGAGGTTTCCCCCTTGAAGAGGATGATTTCTAAGTCATTGATCTCTCTTTTCTTCTATTTTGTGAGTTGGTTTCATAACAGTTGTTAATGTTTTAACATTAGAATATAATACTATTTACCCTTCGTTTCTATTCAATTTTGAAAATTTTAATTACATTGTTCACAATTGCTTAGTTGATTTTGGTGAATCTATAAACATAATTCCATTATCTGTTACCAATAAAATCAATTCCAAATGGGATAAGACCAATGCACAAATTATTTAGCTAGAAAATTTGCTCGTCCAAGCTATTGGTGAACTCAGAAATGTTCTTATTTGCTTATCATCTAATCAGCAATTTCACCAATGTATAAACATAGTGATTACGTACATCTTGGAAACTTATGGTGTATTGATAAGTAGAGACTGGTCAAGCAAAATATAGGGGTATTTTTGTACCGATTGGTCACAATTATGGATTTCATACAGGGGAAAGAATAACCAAATATGAGTGTAATAAAAACCTAAAATGAAACATATTGTTACACCTTTTGAAGGGGAAAATGATCCTTTTGATTTCGCAAATCTAATTTTAGGAAACTTTGTTTTAGAAATTGACCTTGGGTGTTACCTTACACAGGTATCGCCCATTCCACTAGATACACAACTGCAAATCCTTGCTTCTCCAGTTGGTGCAAATGAATTATGTAATATAGATGTACATAGTAGTAGTAGTACTAATATTAGTAGGAATAATAATACAAGAAACAAATTAAAAGCTTGAAATTTTTGGAATCTTTATTTTGATGGTTCTAAGATGCAGGATGGTTCCAGAGTAGTTTGTGTCCTTACAGACCCACATAACAATTCATGACGTTTGTAGTTTGAGTGCACTAATAATACTACAAAATATGAAGCACTCATACTTATATTGAAGAAATCTATATACCTAAAGGTATAACCTCTAAAGGTATCGGTAACTCATAAGTAGTCACTCATCAGGTACAATATACTATACACTATGTTCATATCATATTAAGAATTACAGCAAGAGTTATGGCATTTTATAAAACATTTTAAAGCTTTCAAAATTGTTTATGCTCCAAGAGTTATAAATGCAATAGCAGATACATTAGAAAATGATGCTGCTAGGATGTCTTCATTGAAAAATGGTTTCTCTATTGAAATTTTATATAAACCATATGTACCTGAAAATGTTACTAATTTATGCATTTTCAATGATGAACAACAAATACTACACTTTATGGAAAATTTTAACTTATTCAAAGACGTTTCCATAGAGGAGGATGAGCATGAGAAGGCTCTGCGGGAAGCATCCCAAAGAACTGAAAGGAAACAATATTCTAAAAGGTGTGGTGTACCTGGAGAGATTATATGACTTGGAGAACTAATTCAGAGGCCCTACTAACACAAAGACTCAAATTTCAAATCCCACATCTGAACAAGTCAACCTTGGAACCCCACAAGATCTGAAGTATGTGAACCTCAGTACCAGGTGTTCCCCACAGGAACGACAAGTGTATATATGCATATTCAATAAATATCGAGATGTGTTCACATGCACATATGATGATTTGAAGACTCATGACACTCGTATCATCCAGTGCATGATTCCTATAAAATAAAGGATGAAATTGTTCCAGCAGAAACTATGGAAGGTCCATCCAACATTAGAACCCCTCACTCAGAAGGAATTGAGAAATTTGTTTGATGCTCGGATCATTTTCAAAGTTATACTTTCCACGTGGGTTTCTAACTTAGTCCCCGTAAGAAATAAGTCATGTGAAATACACTTATGTGTTGATTTCTAGAACCTTAACTGATCTTTTCACAAAGATAATTATCCAATGCCTTCCATGGAGTAGATAATCCAAATAGTATCTGGGTATGAAATATTTTCACTACTAGATGGATTTTCAAGCCATAATCAAGTGTTAGTAGTGGAACCAGACAGATTGAATACTACATTACAAACCAAATGGGGAACATTTTCTTTCAAAAGAATCTCATTTTGACTAATCAATGTCAGTGCAACTTTTCAAATAGCGATAGACATCGAATTTCATGGCCTTATTGGTCAAAGTTTTGTTGTGTATTTAGATGATGTCATTGTGTTTTCAAATAAAATAATGGATCATGTACGTAATCTAAATAAAACAGTTGAGTGATGTTGGAAGATTGTTATTTATCTTTATCCCAAGAATATTTGTTTTAGTGTCTCATAAGGGATTTTGCTATGGCATATCATAGTGAAGAGTGAAGTCAATATTGACCCCGAAATGGTCAAGGCTACCACCATATCTCATTCCCGGTGAACAAGAAAGCCATGTAATATTTCTTGGGAAAAATCAACTTCCTTAGAAAATTCATCTCTGATTACGCTCAAATAGTCAAACCCATACAGGAGATGATCAATATGGATGTTGTATACAAATGAGACAAATGGGAGAAATACGCTTTCTCTCATAGCAAACAAGATATCGTTGATGCACCCACATTATTCAGTCCAAAATACGCCAAATATTTCCTGCTTTATATTTTCTTCAAACTTATCAATGGTGATCATATTTTCTCAGAAGGAAACAGACAACATATTTATTTTATGAGTGCTAGTGTACAAGGCCCATAATTAAACTTCCCTTCCATTGATAAAAAAGAATATGTAATATACAAGGAAGTAAATTATTTTCAGCCCTATTTAATTAAACATCATTCAACAGTATTTGTACCTCATCGAGTAGTAAGAACATTGCTTGTACAACAAGATATGGGAGAGAAAAGGGCTAACTCAATGACCTGTCTCCAAGAGTATGACCTGGAATTCAAACCAGTTCATACCATAAAAGGTCATGGAATGTGTAGACTAGAAGCCAAAGCTAAGGATGCTCTCGAATAAGATTTTTTAGGATGGAAGAAGGAAATATAAATGTATAACATCGATCACGTTCCTCAATCCATGTCCACAATGCCTTGCTAGACAGAACTACGACATTTTTTGGAATGTGGCACCTTACCCTCGCACTTATCGAACAAACAAAATAGGGAAATTAATTTAAGGTCTCCATAATATCAATTGGTCCATGGAGTGTTTTTCTGAAGCACCACGACGGATTTCTTCTAAGGTTCCTTGAGCCGCAACATATGGAGAAGATTCGTAAGGATCTACACGATGGACCAGAAGGTGGCCACTCTACGGGTGACACTATAGCACACAAAGTTATGAGGGTTGGTTATTATTCACCCACTCTTTTTAAATATGCACATGCTTATGTTTGCAAGTGCCAATTTTGTAAAAAATGCATCGTTCGTGATCAAAGGTAAGTCGCCCCACTTCTCCTAGTAGTAGTCGAAGAACCATTCCAACAATGGGGCCTTGATGTTATAGGATATATTTTCTGACACTCATCAAAGCAACACTAGTACATACTTATAGTGATATATTACTTCACCCGGTGGTTAGAGGCAGTTCCTCTCAAACAAGTAAACGACTAGGAAGTCATTCATTTTTTGCAATAGAATGTCATAACCAAGTTTGGAGTTCCTATTCACTTGTCTTTGATAATGAAACATACTTTCATCATTAATACATTATGAATTTTCATTGGAAAATGGGATTGTTTTAAAACATGCATCTAATTACCATCCCTGGGGAAATGTTCTGGCTAAATCAACAAATAAAAACCTTATTCGCATAATCAAAAAAACCATTTTATCTTAGCACAAGAACTGGCATACAACTTTGACTAATGAAATTTGGGATGATTATGTAACTTCAAATCCTTCCCTAAAACCTCGCCATACTTTCTATTTTATGGTAAAGAAATTATCTTGCCCTAAAACCTGTATCTCCCAACCTTGCAGCTCTCCCAAGAGTCACAAGGAAAACCTTTCCTATTTGTTCATAGCAGGATAGAAACTTTAATCAAACTTGAGGAAGAGAGGCTCAAATCCAAACATCGGTTTGTTGTACATCAAAACCGTATAAATCGTTGGTTTGACAAAAAATCTGTAGAGCCAAAAAGCATTGATGTGGGCAACCTAGTTCTGAAATGGGATAAAACCCATGAATACAAAGTTAAACACATTAAGTTCCAACCATTGTGGATTGGACCATTCAAAATTGAAGAGAGGCTCAACCAAAACGCCTTCAAGCTAAAATATTTGGATGGGAGGATTGACCCCCTTCCCGTAAATGGTCAAGACCTTAAGCATTATTTCTAGTAGCAGCTACGAGCTATACTTCTTTTACATATTTTTTTGCACTTTATTTTTATTTTTTCTGAGTCAATTATGTGTCTATTGTCAATTCATGTCATGTTGTGTCTTATTTTTTGTCATTGTATATAAATAATGTTAATGGCCCAAGTAAATTGTATTGTAATCAAAGAGAAGTGTGACAACTGCAACACTTGGCTTTTTTATTATTCTCATTATTTGTTTAGGAATGTGCTATAGGTTGAGGTAATTCCAGATGGAAAATATGATTTCTCCAATAGGGTAATCTTGAGGGAACCTATTAGATCCATACTTATGATAGCACCGTAACTGCTCAACTTCGCCTATGTCTACTTGTGTGTTAATGCTTGCCCAGTATAGTAGAGAAGGGATGAGGGTAAAATCTAAAGTGAGCAAACCTAAATTAGAGGTCTTAAAATATTTCTCTAAAGTGGAAACCTCCTCTACTCTCAATAAGTCTTGATCCCTCTTCTTCCCGTTTAAAATAATAATTGCTAATGATAATCCCATTAAATATATAAATAAATAAAGGGTGAAATAAGAGAAATGCTTACTACACAAGGAGGTGAAGCAAGTGACTTCACCGGCCTACTATCTAGGCTTGCTGGCAGTGAAGCAATGCCTGTGATTCTGAAGTGACTCCATCGGTGTGTTTTCTAGGCATTTCGGCAGCAGAGAAACACCAGATATGAAACTCTATAACCTAAATATCCTAAAATCATCACACACATTAACCTATCCTAAATTGAAGTGATTGTGATATGGTATATCTTGTGTGAGTTCAACCAAGTAGATAAAGGGAGGGTGTTATGTACAAAATTGGGTTGAAAGGGGAAACATGGTGCAATCAATACTTCTAGAAGGTCTAACCATCACTTGAAATATTATTCACGAATAGAGAAGCTAAATTTCATCCAGTGTGTCGCCAATTGTTATCGTTGCAACAACACCCTCCAAAATTTAACTGCATTCTAATTTTGGAGCCTACTTCAAGTGTCGTCAAGTGTCAAGTGTTTCCTTGGTCGTCAAGTGTTGCTTTATGTTGTTTCATATGTCTTAAGTGTTATATAGTGTTCTCAAGTGTCATAGAATTTCTTAGAACATCTCTATTTGTGTTTCATGGTCATAACACGTTTTTGGTTTTAAAAATGACAATTTCGGATCGCAGTCGCACACACTTCATCGTTTATACTTGGAGAATGTGAATAATTTGGTTTTTTATGTATATTCATTATTTCTTAATCTTGCCTAAGTTTTGTCAATGAGTTAGTATGTGTTTTGTTGAAATTCGAAACAATAAGAGGCTTCTAATTTAATTTTCCCTTAATTAAATTAGAAGGAAATTTCAATTCCACATCACATGACAACTTGCATGATTTAAATGAATTGGGAAGACTTAGTTAGCTCAGAAAATTCGAGGTGGGCATAAAACTAAAGGCATGTAGAGTTCAGTATAAGTTTTAGGGGGTCAAGTTGCAGTTTATTTTGAGTTCTAATTTTTTAACTTAATTATTTGAGTTAAAATTAGTTTAACTAGTTCAAACTCGTGGATTAGGTACTGAGAGGTCTAGTGAATTAAATATGATTTAATTCACATGTATTCGTCAATCAAATAACTGATAATTTAGTATAAATAGTTGTTTCATGTAAATTCTAAGGAAGGCCCAGTTGATAATGGAGTTAAAGGGAAGTATGCTATTAGTTGTATAGTTATAAAATTGTATAGGTCATGTAGAAGGTCAGTAGGATGTCTTGGATGTATTGTGCAATCAAATAGTGGGAATTTCCTAATTAATAGGGGCTCAATTCCCTCACGAATGCGTAAGCAAGGCTGAGTAGCCAAGAGGAAATTTTTTGGTTACGTATTGGAACAAACTTGTTGGGATCATAGTGAGACTATTGAGATTCAACAAGATGATGAGCTTAGTGAAAAGAGTCGCCTTCACTAAGTGGGCCCGCAGGCTATTTTTGGCCCGAGTCTATTTTTAGAATATGTCTACTTTTAGACATGTTGATCATATTTCAGAAGTTGCAGGATGTTATTTTTGGATGGTTGATCAAGTTGGAAAAATAGATGAATTTATGTTTTTAGGATATTGGGCGAATTCTATTTATAGATCGTCAATCTAAAAATAGATGCATGTCGATTATTATTATCTCTTAATAATAATCAGACTCTAAACCGCAACTTATTCTCTTGGAGCACTTCATTTCAGTGCAAATATGTGGCACAGCAGCTAACAGAAGGAATTACGATATTCCTGAGGGTTTACTGGAGCTAATGCATGGAGGACTCAGTTAGAACTCAAGTGGCAGAGTTATGACACAGTTGAAAGAAGTAGTTATGGAGTTGTATTCAGTTTAACTCAGTTAGACTCAGTTGAGCTAGTTGTATCTAGTCTAACTGGTTGATACACTAGTGAGAGTGGAGTGAATTAATTAGTTAATTAATTCACAAATAATAAATCATTAATCAACTAAACAATACATACGTTAACTACAGTGCATGGCAGTTTCAGTGGAGACCAGTGGAGAGATGGGTGAAAGGGCAAGATAGACTATATGTTGTGACTATTAGTGATGCATTGATTGCATCACACACATATTGGAGATTCCAATGAGGACTGCGCTATCAAGGATGGATTAATTTGAATTCATTCAAAGCTATTCTTCATCAGAGATTACGCAGTGGAGGCAGGCTAGTAGGTGGCAAAGATCGGTGCATGCATTTGCAAGATTGGGCCCGATTAGTGTATGACGATTGTACTGTACTGAGAGCTTGTGATAAGCTTTGTATGTTTGTATGAGATTTTCATATGATCTCCATGTTACATAATATATAGTTTTGGTTTTCAGCTTCAGGCTTTCCCGGTTAAAAACTGTGTTATGTGCGGTTGAATATTTTTTTGTTTATGCTTCACATGTGTGTGCAAATAATTTTTCCGCAAAAGATTAACAAGTGGAATAGATTCAGTATCTTGCATAAAGTTAAATAGTGTGAGATTAGGTGGATCTTGGACATATGCATGCTTAGTTCATATAATTTCTACATGGTATCTAAGCATTGTTGATTGAAGATTGCAATTGTGAAGTGAGTTTGTGCTGGTGGACAATTCGAATTTTCTATAGAATATTCTTGGTGCAGAAATCGAGTATACATTGAAATTTCTTTCAACGGGTTGAGATTGGAGTATGCCCTTGATGGGAGCTCAAATTAAATAGCATGGAAGGATAGGATGGAGGTGGTGCTGGAGGATAATGGGCTGAAGGAGTTCATCGATAGCGATGTTCCTAAGCCGGGATCTAGCGATGCTGCATTACTTGATGCATGGCAAAAGAAGACTGCAAAGGCAAGGAAGATTATGTTGGAAGGTGTGAAGGACCACATTATGTGCAGCCTTCACAGGAAAGCCACTCCATTCTTAATGTGGAAGGCTTTGACAGATTTGTTCCAAAGCAGAACTGACCAGAGGAAGTTGGCGCTTAAAGACAAGCTCAGAAAAATAAAAAACGAGAAAGGTGACAGTATTCCAAAATACCTTACGAACTTTGTCCACTGCAAGGATGAACTGGGAAGTGTGGGGGTTAATGTTGATGAATAAGACTTGGTGAGCTTGGCTCTCCTTGGGCTTCTGAAGAGTTAGCATAGCTACGAATACTTTGTCAATGGATGGGAGAAACTGCCAGGATGGGAGCGACTTTGTTCGGATCTTGTGCAAGAGGAGATAAGGCGGGGTACCAGGGATGGATCTTCATCGAAGAATGAAGATGAAGAGAATTTTTCTTTGGTTTCCAAAGCAAGGAAAGGGAAGGGGAAGAAAAATCCTTCTAAATCTGGTGCGAAAGGCAAGAAGCAAGATTTGTCCAAAGTGAAGTGTTTTCACTGCCACGAGCATGGACATTTCACCACTAACTGTCCACAGAAGAAGAAGAATAAGCAGGTTGCTAGATCTGCAGCTGGAGAGGCCTTAGCCTCGCAATTTGAGCTAGATTTTTCTTTGAGCACATGCTTGGTTTCAAGCTGCATGGGATCGGTGTGGTATCTTGACAATGGTGTGTCTTTCCATATGAAAGGAGACAAAGATTTGTTCAGTGACTTGGAGGAGAAGGACCTCTAGATGCATATAGATATGGGCGACGATGGTCGGTACAGTGCGACTGGAATTGGGACCATTACCTTTAAGAGGGAGTCTGGTAATCCATTCTTGTTGAAGAATGTCATGCATTTTCCAAGTCTGAAGAAGAACTTGGTCTCAGTCGCAATGCTGGAAGACATGGGTTATGATGTTATTTTCAATGAAGGAAAAGCCTTCCTTTGACATAAAACAACGGGTTAAACCAAGAAGATAGTGGTTCGAATTAAGAACCTCTACAAGCTAGAGTTAGATTGCTGTGTTGCAATGGTAGGCAAAGCAGAAGAAGTGGTGAGCCGAGATGAGGGTAAATTATGGCACAAGAGATTGGGCCATCTTCACCATGGTGCTTTGAAAATTTTTCAGCAAATTTCTACTGGACTTCCCAAGGGTACTCTTGCGCAGTCAGATCAGTGCAAAGGATGTACAATGGGTAAGTTTTTGAAGACTACCTTTCATGAGAAGGAGAACCGTGCTTTGGTGATCCTAGAGATAATTCACACAAACGTGTGTGGACCATTCTCGGTTGCTTCAACAGTGAAGCACAGGTATTATGTGATATTTTTTGATGAATTTTCTCGTGGATTCTGGATCTTCTTCATGCATAAGAAGAGTGAAACATTCTCAAAGTTCTGTGAGTTCAAGGAATTGGTGCAGAAGGAGTCGGGGAAGCAGGTGAAAGCTCTAAGGAGCGATAATGGTGGTGAATACATCTTTGGTGAATTCAAAGACTTCTATAGCAAAGAATGAATTAGAAGAGAACTCATAGTGCTTCATAAGCCACAGCAGAATGGGGTCGTAAAGAGAAATAACAGAACGATCGTGAGTGCTGCACGAGCGATGCTACATGATCAGGGCCTACCGATGCACTTGTGGGCGAAAGCATGCAACACTGTGGTTTATGTGCAAAACCATTGTCCTCATAGAGTACTTGGCATGAGTACACCCGAGGAAGCTTTTACAGGTAAGAAGCCTAATATTTCTCATTTGAAGATTTTTGGCTCACCTGTTTACATTCATGTGACGAAGGATGCCAGGAAGAAGTTGGAGCCGACTACAGAAGATGGGATATTTGTGGGGTACACAGAAACACCCCATAACTATCGTGTGTATTTTCCAAACAGTCGGATGACTGTTATGCGACAGGATATAAAATTCAATGAGGTGAAAGCCATGAAGTTGTCGCTTGAGAGAAAGCTACACTTGCATGCAGAGGAGGAACTTTTTGTTCCCAAAGATGAGCCTCTGGATGTGGATCAGCCACAGGAGGAGATTCATGGAGTGGAGGAGTCCACTCATGCAGAACCAAACATCAGACAAGGCAGAAAGTGTACCACAGAAGCTGAGAGATTGAAGGTGGATGCAGCACAGAATGTAGGATTCCCTACATCACAGCGCAGACAGAGACAATCACCTGACCGATATACTGGATACATGGATCTTATGAGCAAGTGTATTGTGATAGAGCCATCTTCTTTTGAAGAAGTAGCGTAGGATCCCACATGGGTAGATGCCATGGTGGAGGAGTATGACTCCATTTTCAAAAACAGTGCTTGGGAGATTGTTCCAAGGTCAATGGGGAAATCAGTTGTAGGATCAAGATGGATCTACAAGGTAAAGAAAGCTGCTGATGGGAGCGTCGAGAATTATAAGGCAAGATTTGTTGCCCAGGGCTTCTCACAGATTGAGGGGATTGACTATGAAGAAACCTTTGCACCTGTCGCACAGTATTCTTCTATATAGACCATCCTTGCTCTCTCAGCACAGATGGGTTGGCACATTCATCAGATGGATGTGAAGACTGCATTCCTTAATGGGATCATTGAGGAAGAGGTGTACATTGAGCAGCCTGAAGGATTTGAGATCTTCAGCAACGAGTCGCATGTGTGCAAGCTCAAAAGAGCACTGTATGGGCTGAAACAAGCACCTCGTGCTTGGTACACTTGGATCGACAGCTATTTGACTGGACTTGGCTTCACCAAGAGTGAGGCAGATGCAAACCTGTACCAGATTGTGGTTGAGGGTAAGATTTTGATCATTGTACTTTATGTTGATGATTTGATACTAACAGGTGATGAGCAGTTGATACACTCATGCAAGGTTGATCTTGCAAAGGAGTATGAGATGAAGGATTTGGGCCTCCATTATTTCCTTGGATTGGAAATATTGTAGCGGGAAGGTGAACTATTTGTGTCTCAAGGAAAGTATGACCGGGAGATACTAGAGAAGTTTCACATGCAAGGCTGCAAGCCTATCGACACTCCTCTTCCAGGAAATTGGAAGAAAGAGGATGCTACATCGGCAGAGGTAGTAGATGCCACTGTTTATCAACAGTTGGTGGGTTTGCTCATGTATTTAGTCAATACAAGACTGGACATATGCTATGCGGTGAACCAGCTTTCACAAGCGATGGTTAAGCCTACCAAGCTCTTTCGGAAGGCAGGCTAGCATGTCCTAATATATCTCAGGGGCACATCTAAGTATGGTTTATGGTACAGATAGACGGATGAGGTGAAGTTGCATGGCTTCACGGATGCAGACTGGGCAGGAAGCCCAACAGACAGAAAGAGAACATCAGGAGGGATTTTTAGTATCAGATCTACGACAGTTTCTTGGTACAGCAGGAAACAAATATCTGTGGCACTCAGTTCAACGGAAGCAGAATACATGGCAGCAAGTTTGGCTGCATGTGAGGTTATCTGGATGAGGAAGATTCTGGTTGGTTTGTTTGGTTCAAATTTAGATCCCACGGTGATTCATTGTAATAATCAGAGTTGCATTAAACTCTCAGTTAATCCTATGTTTCATGATAGATCTAAACATATTGATATCCAGTATCATCATATCAGAGATGTGTGCAGTGGAAGATCATGTTGCTTCGGTACATTCCTACGGAGGATCAGGATGCAGATATTCTTACGAAGGCGCTCACCAAGAGAAAATTCGAATACCATAGAGGCAGGATCGAGGTGAAGGACAATCCCTATCTTGTTGAGAGGGAGTGTTGAGATTCAACAAGATGATGAGCTTAGTGAAAAGAGTCGCCTTCACTAAGTGGGCCCGCTGGCTATTTTTGGCGCAAGTCTATTTTTAGACTATGTCTATTTTTAGACATGTCGATCATATTTCAGAAGTTGCAGGATGCTATTTGTGGATCGTTGATCAAGTTGGAAAAATAAATGAAATTCTATTTTTAGAATATTGGGCGAAGTCTATTTATAGATCATCAATCTAAAAATAGATGCATGTCGATTATTATTAGCTCTTAATAATAATTAGACTCTAAACAACAACTTATTCTCTTGGAGCACTTCAGTTCAGTGCACAGATGTGGCACAGCAGCTGACAGAAGGAATTACGCTATTCATGAGGGTTTACTGAAGCTAATGCATGGAGGACTCAGTTATAACTCAAGTGGCAGAGCTATGAAACAGTTGGAAGAAGTAGTTATGGAGTTGTATTCAGTTTAACTTAGTTAGACTCAGTTGAGCTAGTTGTATCTAGTCTAACTGATTGATACACTAGTGAGAGTGGAGTGAATTAATTATTTAATTAATTCAAAAATAATAACTCATTAATAAACTGAACAATATAGTAGTTAACTGCAGTGCATGGAAGTTTCAGTGGAGACCAGTGGAGAGATAGGTGAAAGGGCAAGATAGACTATCTGTTGTGACTATTAGTGTTGCATTGATTGCATCACACACATATTAGAGATGCCAACGAGGATTGTGCAATCAAGGATGGAGTAATTTGAATTCATTCAGAGCTATTATTCATCAGAGATTGCGCAATGGAGGCAGGCTAGCAGGTGGCAAAGATCAGTGCATGGATTTGCAAGATTGGGCCCGATTATTGTATGAAGTTTGTACTGTACTGAGAGCTTGTGATAAGCTTTGTATGTTTGTATGAGATTTTCATATGATCTCCATGTTACATAATATATATTTGGGGTTTTCAGCTTCAGGCTTTCTCGGTTAAAAACTATGTTATGTGCGATTGAATATTTTTTTGTTTATGCTTCACATGTGTGTGCAATTAATTTTTCCGCAAAATATTAACAAGTGGAATAGATTCAGTATCTTGCATAAATTTAAATAGTGTGAGATCAAGTGGATCTTGGACATATGCATGCTTAGTGCATATAATTTCTACAGAAACAGTCAAAGATAGTGCAGAGAGCTGTCAAGCCTGAGAGAATCATTATATTGTTTCGTATTCTTAACTTAATGCAATATACATATAGTGGGGTTTTTAGCTGAGACTTTCCCCAAATACATCTTTGTGTTGTATGATTGAAATTATCCCTTTATTTTTCATGTGATTGTGCAATCGTAATTAGTTTCCGCAATGTGTAGAATAGATTCAAGTATTTTTTTTTATCTTATTACAAGATTATTTGAATCTATGTGGATTTTCTGCATGGTATCATGGTAGGAATTGTTATTGAAGAGAAGAAACAGAGTTTTTTTTTAAAAGCTGAATTGAATTTGTGTATTTATTCTTCTAGAGCAGCAACATATCAGGATGTCTTTTTGTGGATTGAGACTCGAATATACCCTTGATGGTAGTTCAAATTACATAGCATGGAAGGATATGATGGAGGAAGTGTTGGAGGAAAATGGATTGAAGGAATTAATAAATAGTGAAATTCCTAGGCCCGTAGGAGCATATGCTCAAAATCTGGATGCATGGAAGAAGAATGTAGCAAAGGAGAGAAGGATTCTGTTAGAATGAGTTCAAGATCATATTGTCTTGAACCTCCATGGAAAGGAAACTACATATTCTAATGGAATGCCTTAACAAGTCTGTTTCATAATACCAGTGACCACAAGAAGATGGTGTTCAAGGAAAATCTCAGAAAGATGAAGCAGAAGAAGGGTGACACGATCCCAAAATACTTGACGAAGTTCACTCAATGTTGAGATGAGCTTGGAATTTTTGGTGTGACATTTGTCGAGGATGATCTAGTGAGCCCAGCACTTCTAGGCCTTCCCAAGAGATTGCACAGCTAAGAGGACTCAGTTAATGTGAGGGAGAAGCTACCAGCGTGGGAGCGATTGTGGTCTGACTTGGTACAAGAAGAGGTTATGCAGAACATGAGATATGGATCCTCATAAAAGACTGATGATGAGGAGAATTGTTCCTTGGCTATAAAGGAAAAGAAAGGGAAAGGGAAGGTGTCCCATTTCAAATCGTATTTCGGCCAAGAGGGCAAGAAGAGAGACTTGTCAAAGGTAAAATGTTTTCATTGTCATGAGCTTGGACGCTATGTTACAAAGTGTTCGCACAAGAACAGAAGAAAAAATCCCCCAGGAGGAGCATTAGGTGAAGCACTTGATTCATATTTTGAGTTGGATTTCATTCTCATCACATGCGTGGTATCATTTTTTATGGGTTATGATAGTGGAGCTTCATTCTATATGACCAGCAACAAATAATTCTTCAGTAACTTGGAGGAGAAGTATCTCCAGGTGCACATCGAGATGGGAGATGATGCATTAGGGGAATTTTGAGGTATAAAATGGGCCTCCTAAGGAAATTATAAAAAATAATAGTGGAAATAATAAAACAAGATTTGATTACATCATCAAATTTTAGAGGGAAAAAAGAAAAAACTACTTTTTCAACTCATATTTTCAACTTATCTCCCAAAGTTTTTACTCGAATTTAGAGCGGGAGTACTCGTTGGATGCATAATTTAATTCCTCATCCAAGGAGTACCCATGTTAAATACTTTAGATGGATCCTGCGACACGAAAAATGATAAATACATGAAAAACGTGATTGCAATCACGTTTTTCATGTATTTCTCATTTTTCATGTAGTAGGGTCCATCAAAGTATGCAACATGGGTACTCCTTGAATGAGGAATTAAATTTTTCATCCAACGAGTACTCCTGCTTGAAATTTGATTAAAAACTTTGGGAGATAAATTGAAAATATGAGTTGGAAAAGTAGCTGTATTTTATTATTTTTTAATATTTTTACCCTTTTACTTAAAAAATGGTGAATCATCCCCCATGGTTGACATCATCATCTTGAATCTTATTGGTTCTTATAAATTTTATTTTGGTTGTAAATTTTTCTTAGGAGGCACATTTTAGACATCAAAATTCCCCTAATGGGAGGTATAGTGAGGGATTCAAGTACTCCTCTCACATTAAAATATTTCATGTATGTTCCTGTTTTAAAGAATAATTTGGTTTATGTTGCTATGTTGGAAGACCGTGGCTATGATGTAATATTTAGCAAAGGAAAGGTATTCCTTCATAAAAAATCCATGAGACAGGTGAAGAATATTCGGGTTTGAGTAAATAACCTCTACAAATTGGATGTAGAATATTGTGATGCCTTGAGCATGAAAGCAGACAATCTGGGGAGTGGAGACATAGTGAGTTACGGCACAGAATATTGGGCCATGTACACCATGGGGATTTGAAGATCATGCAACAAATTTATACAAGACTTCCCAACGGTGCACTTGAGCAACAAGATACATGCAAAGGGTGTACATTGGGGAAGTACACCAAAGCCACCTTTCACAATAAGTAAATTCGAGCAAAGGTGATCCTTGAGAGAGTTCACTCATATGTGTGTGTACCGTTATCAACAGCCTCCACAACAAAACACAAGTAATATGTGATTTTGGTAGATTATTCTTCACACAAGTGTTGGATTTTAGAAGAAATATCATATGTTCTCAATGTTTTGTGAGTTCAAATAACTTATCGAGAAATATACATGGAAGAAGGTGAAGGATCTCAGAAGCGACAATGGTGGAGAATATGTCTCTAATGAATTCAAGAACTTGTGTGCTACAGAATGAATTCGAAGGGAATTGATAGCACCTCATAAACCATAGTAGAATGGAGTTGCAGAAAGGGAGAACAGAACTATTGTGGGAGTAGCACGAGAAATGTTGCATGATTAGGGCCTACTATTTCATTTGTGGGTGGAAGTATGCACCACAATAGTATTATTACAAAACAACAGTCCTCATCAGATACTCGTGATGAGTACACTAGAGGAAGCCTTTTTCATGTAAGAGACTAGATGTGTCGCATTTTAAAATTTTTGGTTCATTAGTTTATTGCCATGTAACCAAATATGCCAGGAAGAAGCTAGAGCGAGCAGCTGAGTTGGATATATTTGTGGGGTACACTGATACACCTCACAACTATTAGGTGTAATTTCCAGCACACATGATGAAAGTTATCAGAAGAGATGTGAAATTAGATGAAGAGAAGGCCATGAAAATTTCCCTTAAGAGGGAGCTTCAGTTGTGTGCAGTTGAGGAGCTCTTAGCTCCAAAAGAAGAATCTCAAGATGTGGAGCATCCACAAGAAGAGGTGAAGAGAGTGGAAGCACCCACTAATGTAGAGACATCTCGAGACAGAAGGAAGTGCACTAGATAGGCTGATAGGTTGGTGCCTGATGCTAGAGAGAATTTGGGATCACCCACATCACAACACATGCAGTGAAGGTCCCTAGAGTGGTACACTGGCTACATGGCTCTTATGAGAGAAGGTGTAGAGATAGATCCATCCTCTTTTGAGGAAGTAGTGCATCAATCAATTTGGGTTGATGCCATGTTTGAGGAGTATGACTCCATTATGAGAAATAGTGCATGAGAAGTTGTCCCAATACTGGAGGGGAAATCAGTTGTAGGATCTAGGTGGATCTACAAGGTGAAGCAAACAGCAGATGGGAGTGTGGAGAAATACAAGGCAAGATTTGTGGCCAGTGGTTCTCTCAGGTGGAGGGAATTGATTATGATGAGACCTTTGCACCAGTCGCAAGGTACTCATCAATCATATCCATCCTTGCACTTTCAGCACAGATGGGATGGCAGATACATCAGATGGATGTAAATACAACCTTCCTCAATAGAGTGATTGACGAAGAGGTGTACATTGAGAAGTTGGAAGGTTTTGAGACCTTTGATAAAGATTCACATGTGTGCAGACTCAAGTGAGAATTGTATGGGTTGAAGCAAGCACCTCGTGCTTGGTACACCAAGATTGAGAACTACTTCACCAGGTTGTGCTTCACCAAGAGTGAAGAAAATGTGAACCTTTATCATATTTTGGTAGAAGGTAAACTTTTTATCATTATACTCTATGTCAATGATTTGATACTGAAAGGTGATGATCAGCTAACAAAGTCTTGCAAAGAGGATATTGAAAGAGAATTTGAGATGAATTACATGGGGCTGTTGCACTATTTCCTGGGATTGGAAATTTTTCAAAGAGATGGGGAGCTATTTGTATCTCAGGGAAAGTATGCCAACGTAATTATGAGGAAGTTCCACATGGAGGGCAGCAAACCCATGGAGACTCCTCTAGTATAAAACTAGAGGAAGGAGGATTCTACTTCAGGTGAAGTAGTAGATGCTACCATCTATAGGCATCTTCTAGGTTCGCTCATGTATTTGGTGAACATATGACCATGCATATGCTATGCAGTTAACTAGCTTAGTCATGTTATGGTTAAGCCTACCAAGCTCTTTTGTAAGGCAGGCAAGCATGTGTATAAATTTGTTGAATAATGATTAATTATCCACCGAGACTATCCTGATCACATATCAATTCGAATTCATATGCAACACATAATCTCTTCCACTCATATCATCACACATGCGGAAATAAAACAAGCGATAGCACATCAATTCATCATACACATTAACACAGTATGTATGGGGAAATATTATAGCTGAAAACCCCGCAGCTATTGTGTATATTATAATGGAGAAAACATGTAACAAAATCAGTACAATACTCCTCACAAGTACTCAGTACTATCTCATGAAGTTACACACAAACTAGCTTGGTTTTGAACAAGTCACAGGTTCAAAACACACCACTAATTGCCTTGCCTCTATTGCGCAATCATGGCCTGTCTAAATAGAGATCCAAGGTTCGAATCTCCTTGGCTTGACAGTGCAATCATCATGGGAAATTCCTCCAAGTGTGGTGCAAATCTCATGCACAACTGATGTCGCCACTGATAGCTAACTCAACCCTTTCATCTACCTCTTTCACTGGTCTCCACTGAACTGATCATGCACTGTAGTGAACTGATGTGTTCTTGAGTTGAATAATGAGTTACTAATTAATGAATTAAATAATATTTAATTCACTCCACTCATTACTAGTTGATTAGCTACTTAAACTAATCTCAACTAGTTCAACTAAGTTAAACCGAACACAACTCCACCAACTGTCTCATCAACTCCACCAAACTTCTGCCACTGAAGTCCTAACTGAAGTCAACCATGCATGAGCTCACTAAACCCTTAGGAATAGCGTAATTCCTCTGTCAGATGCATGAGCCACTTCCAAGGCTCGAACTGAAGTTCTCCAAGAGAGTAAACTGAAGTTTAGAGTCCAAATATTATTAAGGGTAAATAATATTTGACTTCCCTATTTTTAGGATAGGCAGTCTAAAAATAGACTTCGACCTATAGGTCCAAAAATAGAGGTCCATCTAATTTTACCAACATGACCAATAATCCAAGAATAACATACTGCAACCCCTGGACCATGCTCCATATGTCTAAAAATAGACATAGTCTAAAAATAGACTTTGCGCCAGAATTTGCCTGCGGGCCCACTTAGTGAAGGCGACTTCATTTCACTAAGCTCCATCATCTTGCTGCATTCTCAACACTCCCTCTCAGCAAGATATGGATTATCTGCAACCCCTATCCCGCCTCTGTGGAATTCGAACTTGCTCCTGGTGAGCGCCTTCGTCAGGATGTCGGCATCCTGATCCTCCGTGGGAACATATGAAAGCATCATGATTCTCCGCCGAACACAATCTCTGATATGATGGTACCTGATGTCGATGTGTTTGGATCTATCATGAAATACTGGATTAGCCGAGAGTTTAATGCAACTCTGGTTATCACAGTAAATCACTGTAGGCTCCAAATGCAACCCGAACAATCCAACGAGGATCTTACTCATCCAAATAGCCTCGCATGCAGCCAAGCTAGCTACCATGTACTCGGCCTCTGCTGAACTGAGTGCCACGGATCAGCTCGGGCCGTACCGGTGAAAACCACCGTCGACCACGTCGAAACTCCTTCGTATGTGTTTCTTCCCGTCCGTTACCCCCTCAGCCTAACTGAGATTACAGTTTTAAAGTCATCTCTTCCCTCCCCGTCTGTACCATAGACCATATCCCGATGTGCCTCTAATATAACGTAATACATGCTTGCCTGCCTTCAAAAAGAGCTTGGTAGGCTTAACCATAGCTTGCGAAAGCTGGTTAACAGCATAGCATATATCGGGTCGTGTATTGACCAGATACATAAGGGACCCCACCAACTGTCGATAGACAGTGGCATCCACTACCTCCGCTGAAGTAGCATCCTCCTTCCTCCAACCCCCAGGAAGAGGAGTGTCAACAGGCTTACAGCCTTGCATGTTGAACCTCTCCAGAATCTCCCGGGTATACTTGCCCTGAGAAACAAACAGTCCTCCACTGCGCTGCCAAATCTCCAATCCCGGGAAATAATGAAGGATGCCCAAGTCCTTCATCTCGAACTCTCGTGCAAGATCCTCCTTGCATGAAAGTATCAACTGCTCATCGCCCATCAAAATCAGATCATCTACATACAGTACGATGATCAACAGCTTCCCCTCCACCACAATCTGGTACAGGTTAGGATCCGCCTCACTCTTGGAGAATCCAAGCCCGGTGAAGTAGCTGTCTATCCGAGTGTACCAAGCACGAGGTGCTTGCTTCAGCCCGTACGGTGCTCTCTTGAGTTGGCACACATGCGACTCACTGCTGAAGATCTCGAAACCTTCAGGCTGCTCTATGTACACCTCCTCCTCAATAACTCCATTGAGGAACGCAGTCTTCACATCCATCTGATGGATGTGCCATCCCATCTGCGCTGAGAGAGCAAGGATCGTCCATATGGAAGAGTACCTTGCGACAGGTGCAAAATTCTCCTCATAATTGATCCCCTCGATCTGTGAAAAGCCATGGGCGAAAAATCTTGCCTTGTACTTCTCCACACTCCCGTCAGCCGCCTACTTCACTTTGTAGATCCATCGTGAACCCACCACTGATTTCCCCACCGGTCTTGGGACAATCTCCCATGCACTGTTCCTGACGATCGAATCATATTCTTTGATCATGGCATCAACCCATGCGGGTTCCTCCACAACTTCCTCAAAAGAGGATGGCTCTGTCACAACACATTGACTCACAAGAGCCATGTATCCAGTGTACCGATCCGGTGACTGCCTCTGTCTGCGTTGTGTTGTAGGTGGTCCTACAACCTTCTCTACATCCTGAGCCAGTCGCTCAGCTTCTGTAGTGCGCATGCGCCCTCTGATGGTTGGCGTTGCATGGGTGGTTTCTTCCACCTCCTGAACTTCCTCTTGTGGCTGATCCACATCCGGAAGCTCCTCCTTAGGAACTAACAGCTCCTCATCTGCATGCAAGTGTAGCTCCCTCTCAAGCGAACACTGCATGGCTTTCTCCTCCTAAAACTTGATATCCCGTCGCACAACAGTCTTGTGACTGTCTGACAAATACACCCGATAGTTGTGAGGTGTATCAGTGTACCCCACAAATATTCCAACCTCAGCGGTTGGATCCAACTTCCTTCTTGCATCCTTCGTCACATGCATGTAGACAGGAGAACCAAAAATCCGCAAATGGGAAATATCAGGCCTCTTGCCAGAATAAGCCTCCTCCGGTGTAATCATGCCAAGAACCTTGTGAGGACAACGGTTCTGCACATACACTGTTGTATTGCATGCCTCAGCCCACAAGTGAAGGGGTAGGCCCTGATCATGCAACATCGCCCGTGCAGCACCCACGATCGTTCTGTTCTTCCGCTCAGCCACCCCGTTCTGCTGTGGGTTATGTGGTGCGATGAGCTCTCTCCGAATCCCTTCTGCGCTGCAGAACTCCTTGAATTCAGCCGAGATGAATTCACCACCGTTATCACTCCTTAGAGCAATCACCTTCTTCCTCGACTCCTTCTCGACCAATGCTTTAAACTCACAGAACTTCGCGAATGTATCGCTCTTCTTCTGCATGAAGAAGATCCAGCACTTTCGAGAGAAATCATCAACAAAGATCACATAATACTTGTGCTTTGTTGTCGAAGCAAACGAGAAAGGACCACACACGTCTGTGTGAACTCTCTCAAGGATCGTCGTGGCGCGACTATCCTTCTCGTGAAAGGTGGCTTTCACATACTTCCCCAAGGTACACCCCTTGCACTGATCTGACTGCGCAAGAGTGCCCTTAGGAAGCCCAGTAGAAATCTGCTGTAGGATCTTCAAAGATCCATGGTGAAGGTGGCCCAATCTCCTGTGCCACAGTTCACCCTCATCATCTCGGCTCACCACTTCTCCCGCCTTGCATGCCATTGCTGCGCAGCCATCTACCTGCAACTGATAAAGGTTCTTGGTTCGAACCCCTATCTTCCGGGTCTCTCCAGTAGTCTTACTACGCAGGAAGGCTTTTCCTTCGCTGAAGACCACATCATACCCCTTATCTTCCAACATCGCCACAAAGATAAAGTTCTTCTTCAATCCAGGTACATGCATGACATCCTTCAACACAAAGGGTTTACCAGACTCCCTCTGAAAGGATATGGTACCGATACCAGTCGCACTATATCTACCATCATCGCCCATCTCGATGTGCACACCCAGATCTTTGTCCTCCAGATCTGAGAACAAATCTCGATCTCCCGTCATATGAAATGACGCACCGCTGTCCAAGAACCACACCGATCCCATCACACTTGAAACCAAGCATGCAATCAGTGAAAAGTCAAGCTCGAACTGTGAAGCCAAAGCTTCTCCATCTGCAGATCTTCCCGCTTGCTTGTTCTTCTTCTTCTTTGGACAATTGGTAGCATAATGTACGTGATCATGGCAGTGAAAACATTTCACTCTCGCCATATCCTGCTTCTTGCCCTTAGCTCCAGAATGAGAGGTTTTCTTACCCTTCCCTTTCTTAGCTTTGGACACCAAAGCGCAGTTTTCTTCATCAGCTCCCTTTGATGAAGATCCATCTCGAGTAGTCCTCTTTATCTCCTCCTGCATGAGATCCGCCCAAAGGCGCTCCCATCCCGGCAGCTTCTCCCGACCATTGACACTATCTTGATATGAGTGCCAAGCCTTCGGAAGACCAAGGAGAGGCAGGTCGACCATGTCCTCGTCTTCGACAGTCACCCCCACACTTCCCAGTTCATCTCTGCACTGAGTGAACTTCGTGAGGTATTTGGCGATACTGTCGCCTTTCTCCATCTTGATGTTCCTGAGCTTATCTTTGAGCGCTAGCTTCCTTTGGTCACTCTTACTCTAGAATAGATCCATCAAAGCTTTCCACATTAAAAATGGAGAAGCCTTTCCATGCAGGCTGGATACAATATGATCCTTGACGCCCTCCAACAGGATCCTTCGACATTTCGCCATCTTCTTTTGCCAGGCTTCGACTTCAGCAGGATCAGTGGGCTTTTGGACATCCGTATCTACGAACTCCTTTAGACCATTATCTTCTAATACTGCCTCCATGCGATCCTTCCATGCAACATAATTCGAACTACCTTCAAGAGCATATTCGAGTCGCAAACCGTTGAAAGACATTTTCAACTCCGACACCAAGAAAACAAAACTGCTGCAAAATTCGAATTCCACTTCAAAGCTCAACCGCTCTAGATCTGTGAGAAAAAATTATTTCTAGCACAGAGATCGACTGCAGGGGGCGTTTACTGGATATATCACCTTTCAAAGGAAAGGATGGATCCAGAGGCTACCTGGCCCACATGTAGACTCTGTCTACCGAAATAAGTTTGTAATCACTGTGATGATCAATCTCTGCTTCAATAGCTCCGATACCATGTATAAATTTGTTGAATAATGATTAATTATCCACCGAGAATATCTTGATCACATATCAATTCGAATTCATATGCAACACATAATCTCTTCCACTCAGATCATCACACATGCGGAAATAAAACAAGCGATAGCACATCAATTCATCATACACATTAACACAGTATGTATGGGGAAAGATTATAGCTGAAAACCCCACAGCTATTGTGTATATTATAATGGAGAAATCATGTAACAAACTCGGTACAATACTCCTCACAAGTACTCAGTACTCTCTCATAAAGTTACACACAAACTAGCTTGGTTTTGAACAAGTCACAGGTTCAAAACACACCACTAATTGCCTTGCCTCTATTTCGCAATCATGGCCTGTCTAAATAGAGATCCAAGGTTCGAATCTCCTTGGCTTGACAGCGCAATCATCATGGGCAATTCCTCCAAGTGTGGTGAAAATCTCATGCACAACTGATGTCGCCACTGATAGCTAACTCAACCCTTTCATCTACCTCTTTCACTAGTCTCCACTGAACTGTCCATGCACTGTAGTGAACTGATGTGTTCTTGAGTTGAATAATGAGTTACTAATTAATGAACTAAATAATATTTAATTCACTCCACTCATTACTAGTTGATTAGCTAGTTAAACTAATCTCAACTAGTTCAACTAAGTTAAACCGAACACAACTCCGCCATCTGTCTCATCAACTCCACCAAACTTCTGCCACTGAAGTCCTAACTGAAGTCAACCATGCATGAGCTCACCAAAACCTTAGGAATAGCGTAATTCCTCTGTCAGATGCATGAGCCACTTCCAAGGCTCGAACTGAAGTGCTCCAAGAGAGTAAACTGAAGTTTATAGTCCAAATATTATTAAGGGTAAATAATATTTGACTTCCCTATTTTTAGGATAGGCAGTCTAAATATAGACTTCGACCTATAGGTCAAAAAATAGAGGTCCATCTATTTTACCAACATGACCAATACTCCAAGAATAACATACTGCAACCCCTGGACCATGCTCCATATGTCTAAAAATAGACTTTGCGCCAGAATTTGCCTGCGGGCCCACTTAGTGAAGGCGACTTCATTTCACTAAGCTCCATCATCTTGCTGCATTTTCAACAGCATGTGTTGACATTCATCAGAGGCACTACATATTTTTTGCTATGGTATATACATACAGAGGGAGTGAAGCTTCAAGGCTTCACATATGCATATTTTTCAGGGAGTCCATCCGACAGGAATATCACATTAGGGGGCATCTTCAATATTGAATCAAAAATAGTTTCCTGGTATAGCAGGAAATAGAGATTAGTTTCACTCAGTTTAGTAGAGGAAGAGTACATGGCAGCCAGTCAAGCAACATGTTAGGCAATTTGGATGAGGAATACACTTGTTGGTTTGTTTTCTGGACAAATGGATCTGATGGTGATTTATTGTGATAACCAAAGTTGCATCAAACTATCGGATAATCATTTTTTTCCTGAAAGGTCCAAGCATATTGATATTCGGTATCACCGTCTCAGAGATTGTGTGTAGAGGTGGATTATGTCATTAGAGTACATTCCCATGGAGGATATGAAGACATCTTAACGAAGGCACTATCAAGAAGAAATTCAAGTTCTAGAGAGGTAGGATCAGGGTAGCAGAAAATCTCTTTCTTGTTGAGAGGGAGTGCTGAAATTGGCAACAAGAAGAGGCTTCTAATTTAATTTTACCTTAATTAAATAATAAGGAAATTGTAATTCCACATCACATGACATCATGTATGAGTTAACTGATTTGGGAAGACTTAGTTAGCTCAGTCAATTTGAGTTAGGGATAAAACTAGAGGCATGTAGAATTCACTCTAAGTTTTAGGGGGTCCAGTTGCATCTTATTTGGAGTTGTAATTGTTTAACTTAATTATTTGAGTTAAAATCAGTTTAACTAGTTCTAAATGATGGATTATCTAGTGAGAGGTCCAGTAAAATAAATTTGATTTAATTCACATGCAGTGATCAATTAGATAACTAGTAATTCACTATAAATAGTTTTTTCATTTCACCTCTAAGGAAGGCTCAGTTGATATTGGAGTTAAATGGAAGTAGACTATCATTTGTATAATTGGAAAATTGTACATGTCATGTATAAGGTCAGCAGGATGCCTTGGATGTATTATGCAATCAATTAGTGGGAATTTCCTAATTAATACGGGATCAATTCAGGGATAATTTTAAGGATGGAAAATTATCTTGAAGTTTAAAAAATTGGCGAATCTCACTAGTCCCTAATATGCAAACTATAAAATGTGTATATATGTATTTGTAAAATTATTCAAATTTATAATGATATTATATATATTGTCTATATAATTTTGGTGATTTTTAATGTAAAATAATTTTATATTGTAAAATTTGGGCAAATAATTTTCTTAAAAAAATGGAAATTGGCGAATATTTTTTTGGAAAAACCATGGAAAATTATCCCACCTGCGAATATTAGCCCCTAAAATTTTCCATGGATCAATTCCCTTAGGAATGTGTAAGCAAGGTTGAGCAACCCAGAGGAAATTTTTTGGTTAAGTATTGGACCAAACCTGTTGGCCTCAGAGTGAGACAGTCAGAGATAGTGCAGAGAGCTCTCAAGCCTGATAGAAGCTTTGTATTGTTTCTTATTCTTGACTTAATGAAATATAAATATAGTGGGGTTTTTAGCTGAGGCTCTCCCTAGATACAAATTTTTGTTGTACGATTTAAATTCTTTCTCTTTATTGTTCATGTGATTTTTCGATTGTAATTGGTTTCCACAATATGTAGAATAGATTCAAGTATTTATTTTTAGCACGTTACAAGATATGTTGAATCTATGTGGATTTTCTACATGTTGCACATGGTTTCATGTCGATAACTCATCTTTCTCACCCCTTGACCGATCATCCATACTTAGAAAAATTTTAGTTTCAAAGTGAGCCCATTAAGGCCAAGAGTGCATGAGTGCACTCTAAATCCTTGATGGGAGACCCTTCAATATTAAGAAGTGTGCTTTGTGCCCTCCTTTAGAATTGAGCGCACTCCAAAAGCACGAATCCCCTTCCTTTCTATGAACTATGCCCTCCAAAAATGAATAATTCTTCCTTAAGCTCACTCCTTCAACTCGAAGAAGTGCATGGTGTGCCCTCCTTGAGCGAACTAGTGCACCCCGAAGACCCGTAACTCAATCATTTAACCTTCCCTTGTGCGTCATGCACCTTCCTGTACTTCTTGAGTGCACTGCCACACCCTGAAGGCATGAAGCCCCAACCTTCAACCTTCAAGTGTGCACCTTGAACCCTTCCTGAGGCCTCTTAGGTGAATGAGCATGCCCTGAATGCATGAATCCTCAACCTCCATCCTTTGGGAGTGTGCCATGCACCCTCCCTCTCTCCCTTGAGTGCATAGTGCACTTGGGAATCATGAAGCCTTCCCTTTCATACTTCGAACTTGCAAAAAGTGCCCTACCATCATTTCTTTCTTCCTTAGTGCACATGAGCACATGTTGAAGCCTCAAATCTCCTCATCCTTAGCCCTTCAGTCTTTCAAAGTGCATCATTGTTCCTTGAAGCTTCGTTGACCATTTTAAGTGCATCAAAAGGGAATGAGCAGGAAAATATTCATAAAACATTATAGATTAGGATATTTTTGAACTGATAGAAGCTTGTCATGAGTGATTACGAAAACAGGTATTCCAAGGACCTCATGGAAAGCACACACGAGGAAGATCGGCCAAAGAGGGTAAGTAAAGGAAGAATGAAAAGAACCAAACACCTTAAACTTGATGATAGAAGCACCCTAAACACTCCAATATTGAATACCCTTTTGAGGGTGGAAGTGCTATGATAAGGACATGAACAAATAACAAACATAGTAGCAACCGTGTCACCACTAAGGCAGATCCATGTCATTAGTAACTACCAGTCCCAGTCATCCAATATTGTGACATGTCTAGTTTCATCATATGATTATGTGGAAGTGAAGATGTAATATTGTAATCATTGTAGAAGTGAAAATAAGTAGAATTCCAAGAGTTGCGTGCGAAATCAAGAGTCATGGAAGTCTGAAGGACATGTAATACAAAAAGTCATGAGTCATGAGGATATGAAAGGACACTCCTCAAGTTATAAATAGATCCTCATTTCTCATTTCTCTTGTTGATAGCTAAATCCAAGGTAGATGTTTAAGTATACTGAAGTTGGGACTTATTCTGGATGGGGCTCCTATCCTAAACAGTGTGAGGAATATTTGGGACCACATATCAGGGAGACCACTTTGAAAGTTGGTAGGTCCAGCACTTTTAACACAATAATATAAACATAAAAACATATGCACATTTGAATTAGTAAGAAAATAAAATGATATGATGCATGCATCAGCAACAAGGGAATTTAGAGGCTCACTCCTCTACCCTCAAAGTACTAACAGGATTCACCTCCTTCCGCGCAAGTCTAGAATCCACTACAAAAGTCAAGCCTTCATCAAATGTTCAGCGCTACGATCCTTGCGCTACATATTCCCTCAATGAATAGTTACCGGCTCATTGTTCTAGGGCACACTCCCAATTTTCATCTAATTCCATCTGGAAAAGCTAATGACCAAAACAAATCCATCCTCGGCCTTCCCTTCTCTGTTACACAGACCCTCGAGAAATTCAATCACCCCCTTATGTGCGGTCATTTACCTTCCAAGGTCCATTCATCCCATTTCCCAAACGATCCATCCCTTGGAAAGGTTTCCTCACATCGTAAGGTTCAAAATCCAAGGCATATCCCTACCTCAAAACCATCATAAGGATCTTAAGAGGGAGAGGCTCAAAAAATTAAAATATAAGAGAAAGAGGAGAGATTTCTCGAGAGGAAAGAGAGTTTATGAGCAGGTACGCCTAGGGTTTGACACAGATGGGGTCTAGAGGGGGAGGCGGTGGGTCTCCCTCCTATCATAATGTGGTAATAGATAAGGGGAAGGGATTTAAGGCAGGATTTGGGGTCCCAACAGATGGTGTGTCAAGGAAAATTCAAGGTGCAACTAGACTAGCTGAGAATGGTCAAAAAAGAGACGAGGACAGAAGTAGGGAATCATGTAGACCAGAAACAACAACAAAATTCAAAAGGATATACGGGGCCATGTAATCCCAAAATAGTGATGATATCAAAGGCTTTAATCATTTATCCCAAGACATGGGACTTTAGGGATCGCATGAGATCATATGTGGTCATATGCAATTTTATGGGCCTTTGTCCCATATAAAAATATCCATGTGATTGGATTAAACATCACTAGAAACTAAGAGATGAGATAGAGCTACATCTAGGGTCCAACGGATTCTTTACGGTGGTATTTACCAATAGAGAGGATAGAGACTGAATATTTTATGGTGGCCCCTACTTCTTTGCATCTGTTTTTTATACATGCGGCCATGGATGGAAAATCCTACCCCAAAGAAGGAGACCTTTACCAGAGTCCCAGTTTGGGTTCGGCTAAACTTCCTACCTATGGATTATTGGCTACCTTCAACCCTCAAGTTTATAGGAGATAAATTGGGGGATTTTATCAAAATATTGGACGCAAATCTACACAGAATATACGCATCATATGCAAAAATCTAGGTGGAAATTGATGTTTCTAGAGCCCAACCTAAAGTAGTAAAACTAGAGTTCAAGGAAGAAATATGGTTCCAATATGTGGACTATGAGCATATTTCATTCAGTTACATATGGTGCCATGAACATGGCCACCTGATCCTGGAATTACCTTTGAATAAATCAAAAGAAAATGGAAAATAATTAGAACGGAAGGATGTTAATGGATTTGTAAGGCCTAACCCAAGGGGAAGAGAAAATCAAATAAAATAATAGAGAAACCAGGGAGGGAGAAAAGCAGAGACAAATATCTTTAAAATATTGTTAGAAGAGGACCTAGAAAGTCATGGGGTTAAAGAATATAAAAATGAGGAGCAAGAAGAGGGTAAAGAAGAATAAATTGTGTAGTCGACAAAAGATATTGGGTAGCAAGTCTGAGATTTGTTAAAGGATTTTGAAGGAGATGTGGAGATGACCATAAGAGACGTAGAAAAAGAGGACCTAGATCTAGAGGAAATAGTAGAAAGGGAAGAAATCAACCTTCATAATATGGGGGAACAAGTGATAAAATAGGGACTAGAGGCCATCCTAGCTGATCAAATGGATAGGATCCAGTATATATAGATAATGAGAGTAGAAGTGAAAATAAGAGGTTAGAAAAGGTCACATCCAGAAATAGTTGACACAACTGCCAGAAAAGAGGGAGGAAGTCAAATAGTATTTCCCTCCAGGAGTTGGGAGCCATGCTGATTAATTCAGGTAATATGAGAGTGTTAAGATCGCAACCCCTTAATCAGAGTTAATCATGAAAGTTTTAACATGGAATGTAAGAGGCACAAGTAGCCTTAGGAAATAATATTGCTTAAGAAGAAGATCAAAATGGAACAACCAGGCCTTATTTCCTTACAAGAAACAAAGGGTTTTGTAGATAAAATCAAGGAATTAAGTAGGAAAATAGGGAGGAGGTTTGAGATAACGAAGGCCATAGTGCATGGTTCTGGAAGGGGACTAGGGATTGGTTGGAACCCCCAATATTTTATCTTACTTGGTGCGAAAGCGAGGAGGCCCTATTTATCGGTGGAAATGCAAGTTATAAGGACTCCAAGATCACTCGTGCTTAAGAATGTTTATCGGCCTCAAATAATAGAGGATAAGCTCAAACTCCTTCAATATTTGAGAGAGATAAGAAATAGGAAAGGGCACTTCCCTTGGGTGTTAGGGTGGGACTTCAATATGATAACCTCCCTATTGGATAAAAAGGGGGGCCAAAGACGCATTGAAAGTGATGTTGAAGCCTTCAAGGAATTCATTGGGGATGTTAATATTATTGACATTGAAATTGCCGATGGTTTCTTCACATGGAGTAATAAGCATGGAGGGAAGCATCAAGTTGCGTCAAGACTTGACAACTTTTTAATTTCAGAGGATTTTTTGATACGAGGGATAGATGTGGAAGAAAATCTACTTCCCTGTGGAAGATCAGATCATTGGCCGGTGATATTAATGATCATGATGTTAGGCACCCCTAAAAATAGACCATTCATATTTGAGGCCTTCTGGTTGGATCACCCTATCTTTATGGAAAATATTAAAATATGGTGAGCAACAGATTCTAGTTAGGGGCTCCAAGATGTACATATTATAGGAAAGGTTAAAATATATCAAATCGAAATTAAAGTAGTGGAATAAGATGGAATTTTGTCACATATTCCAAGAAAAAAAGGAATTGGAATAGAATATGAAAACATTACAACATAAGCTTATCACAAAAGGTTATTCAAATGAAAGTAGAAAAGAGGAGACATAGCTACTGAAGTAGTGGGGGGGAAATATGCATACAGCAGGAAATTCTCCTGAGTGTTATGGCTCGGAGAGGGTGAGAATAACATGAATTTATTTCACAACTCAATGATTGAACATAGAAATTATAATTGAATTATTAGAATTAAGGATGAGAGGGGACACACCTACGCAGCGCATCAGGATATTGAAAAAGTATTGGTTCAACATTTCCAAAAAATAGCAAAGGATCCTCAAGTGAATAAATGAGAGGATATCCAAAGGATTTTTAGGTATATCCCTAAGTGGATCACGGAGTAACATAATAAGAATTTTAATAAGTTGGTCTCCATGGAAGAAGTGGCTTAGGTCGTGAATGAAATGCCCAATGGAAAATCCCCTAGAATAGATGGATTTACTATTAATTTATTTAAAGTGTGCTAGGAAATAGTTAAAAGATATGTCTATAAGGTGGTAGCAGACTCACAAGACTTAGTACCCATTCTCAAAGCCTTACATTCAACTTTTATCGCCCTTATTCTGAAGGAAGAAAGGGCCAACACTCCAGAGAAATTAAGGAAAATAGCCCTATGCATTGTACTATACAAGATCATATCCAAAGTAGTAGCAAACATGATGAAAATGATTCTTCCATGTATGATCTCAGTAGAACAATCTGGGTTTTTCAAGGGGATATAGATCATAGATAATGTGATTCTTTCACATGAGATGTCTCACTCTTTGAAGAACTAGAAAAAGGCAGGTGTGATATTCAATTAGATTTGTCAAAAGTGTATGATAAGATTAGTTGGGATTATATGAAATCGGTATTATGGGCATTTGGATTTGACAATCATTGGATCAGTTGGATTAAGGCCCTAGTCTCATCCCCAAGATTTTCAATCGTGGTTAATGGAGCTATGGAAAAACCTTTCTTCCCATATAGAGGTATATGGGAATGGAACCCCATGTCTCCATTTATGTTTATCATAATTATGGAAGTCCTAGGGAGAGAGATCACTAATTCTAACAGGAAAGAATATATAAAGGACCTTAAGCTACATGAGGAAATTCAGGCAACAATACATCAAAATTTCATCAATGATACAATGTTGCATGGAATTCTCATGGTAAAGGAGGCTCGTTCATGCAAATTCATCTTGGATACCTTTACCTCTACCTCAGGTATGAAGATCAATCAGTTTAAGTCCATGGTTTTTTTATTTAACACCAATATTGTTATCTAGAGGAATTTAATGGTTATCTTAGGGTTCCAAATAAAACCCCTCCCATCGAATTACCTCGGGGTCCCTCTAACAGTGCAAGCCTCGAATAAGTCCAATTGGGAGAAATTTATCTCAAACCTTGACGACGTGATTATAAAATGGACGGTGAGAGGCTTGAAATTGGTTGGTCGATTGCTCCTAGCAAAGGTGATTCTATAGCCTATCCTAGGTTAGCTACGGAATGTCTGCATTCTGTAGCTATTTTCGGTTCAAAATGCATTACAATGACAAAATCACAAAACTTAGCAAGTTAGCCATGTTATTCATTCTAAAAGTAATTTTAACTAATTTCATTGATCATTTGGGCCTGGGATAACAATGGAAAAAGGAAAATGGAGTGAAGTAAGATGAAATAAAGAACAATCTTGTGGCTCAACACCTACTCCTAAGGGTGTGCTCCAAAGAATCAGGGATATCCAGAGAAACTTCTTGTGGCAAGGGGAAGAGGATAAAATAAATTGGGAATTAATGGCTAGGAATACATTATGTAAACCAAAAGATGTAGGAGGACTTGGTATTCAAGATCCGGAGATAAGAAATAGATAAAATGGAGTGAAATTATGGTGGAGATGGTTAACATGGGGGTAAAAACCATGGGAAAGGTTATGGAAATCAAAATATGCACCTAATTTCCAAACAAAATACCTAGTTAGGTTCTTGGGTTCAACCTAGGGTTCAGCTATTTGGAATTTGGCATGGAATAATAGAGGAATCATACAACATCATTACTTCTAGGAAATAAGAAATGGAAAAGAGACCATATTATGGGATGATGCTTGGAAAAAACAATCCATTAAGAAGAAAGGAATGGAGTCCCTTGCCACTAAGCATGGAAAATTGTGGGTATAGAGAAGTCCAGCAATTTTAGATCAGGTACTAGAGAAAATAAAATTTAGATGATGGAATTTTAACATATTTCAACAGCCAACCATGATTGAATTATCCATTCATAATTTAATAGAGGAACTGAGCAAGTGACAAATTTTGTTTAATAATGATCAGGATCAGCTTAGCTAGGGGGGAAATAAGGATAGGATCTCAACCTTAAGGAATCCAAAGTGTATCTTAGTGCAGGGCATACTAGTTCTAATGACCCATAATGGAGGAAAGTATGGATGGCACCACACTGGCTAAAAATTAAAATTTTTATGTGGTTTATTTTACACTGGAAGGTTCTAAGCTAGGAAAATCTTATAAAGAGAGGATTGACAGGTGCATCTTGGTGTTGCATCTGCAAAAAAGAAAAATAAAACCTTAATCATCTACTAAAAACCTGCAGCTATACAGAGACTCTCTGGGACTGTTTGACCTTCATCTTTCAACAAACAGACCAGAACAAGGAGAGCATACAAGAAACAATAAAAAAATGGTGGGTGCGGTATACTAAAAATGAAGTGGTGAATATGACTTGGAATTTCATTTCAGGTTTCATCCTCTGGGCCATCTAGAAGGATCACAACCGACGCATATTTTGTGATAAGAAGCTCCCCCATCGACAACCTAGTGGAATAAATAAGAAGCTATCTTAGGGAAATAGTAATTAGCAGAGGAAACCAATCCTCGGAGGAACAACCATCCCCCCAAGAAGTGAAAATTATGATTTTTTTTTATATGGAATACCTAAGTGGACTGAGTCACTAACCCAGTGAGCACCATGTACAGCTTGGCTCTATGGTGTGGTTGGTTCCCATGAAGGTTTCCTGACACTACACTTTGAAGGGGAATCAAAAATGAATCTAGGCAAGGCATGGGTTGTGTTGTTCAATTCTTAGCAATAGCCACGGAAGTACCTAAAGGACGAACAGGTCACATTAAAGTTGTATATCAAGTGGCAAGTGTTAAATCAAATCAGGCCGAAAAGAGAAAAGGTGGTGAAGCGCACATATATTGAAACCAATGGATAAATAGCACTAAGTGATGAAAGGCGGAAAAATAGTGAACATCTAACACAAAGGTAATGGAGACGTGGCGTTACATGTCAACTCATATATTGGAAAAGGCCTCGGATTATACATGACAGCATACGTGGTAAGTCCGAGGGGGTCAAGCCGTGGGGAAGGGACGAGGCCCTTACCCCCGCGGACTTCCGACACGTGGCATGGTAAGACTTCACGGCAGAGATAGAATGACAAGGATAGGCCGCGGGACGCTGTCTCGTGGCGGAGTTAAGGTGGGCCCGCGCAGGTGAGGAAGATAAGTGTAGGTCCGGCAAAGGGGAAGTCCTACATGATAAAGATTGGATAGCGCATATGGAATAACGGTAAGGTAAGTCTATTAGGACAGCTGGTACTAAGGCCCATACCAGCTTTTAACCCGACACGAGGTGCTCACCTACACCCTGATTTACCCAATCCCCACGCGCCACGTGTCTCAGTGTCAGTGTCCTTACGACACTTGCCCTCTGTTCTCTTACATTTTCACCTTTTAACCTAAACAGTCCTCCCGAATGGTAAAAACTCCCGTATTTCTCTCTGGTCAATCATTTCAGGTAGTTTTCTACGGCGAATACCAAGTAGGGAAGAACGCCGGGTTTGTCCAAGTCACTGTCACGGTTCCCCTCGTCGCTTTCCCAAGCATTGTCACCCTCTGCTCAGGTAATCCATTTTCCGTTTTTTTCATTGTTTTTCCCTTTCTCTCTTTTCCGAATTGTTGAATAACTGCCATGGGGAGAGGAACACCCAAGAAGAACGAACCTGAAACTCCCCAGCTCCACGAGTCTAGGAACCCCCCTGGTTTTGAACCCCTTTGTGACTTACAGGTGGGTATCTGTGACCCGAAATACCCTTTCGACATATGAAATGTCAAGCCCCTGCTGTTTGGCCGTCACTCTAAAAGTGCTGATCGTTTTCGAGTCGTCGCGTCCGGCTTTTATCACCACATCACCCCCCAAGTTCACTCTTGTGTCGATTTCATTGTCTGGCTTAGAGACTCCTACGATTCACATCGGGATGCTTTCATTTCCCCTCAGGGTAACATAATTTTCTCCCTTTCTCCCGATATTATAAGGCAGGCTCTCCGTTTCCCTTCCAGCGATGCCTACTTCAGTTTCAAAGATGAAACCTTGCTCGCAAAGTTTAATAAACTGTCGAGGGAAGCCCGCCGTGCCTTCATAGCTGCCATAACCGTTGATCAGGCGACGGCCCTACCTCCGTTGGAGCCTTTCCCATTGAGTCTGTTTAATGAAGAAGTCCGACCAGTTCTGTCCCTCATTGTCGGCCTCCTGGGAGTAGGGACCCCTGAAGACATTTCTTCAGTATGCGTTTGATTTTTGTGGCTTATGATACAGAATGGAGTTACACTGGATATTCCAGTTTTCCTGTCTTTTACCATCCGGACCCAATTTCGGGAGCTAGCCAAGGCCCGAAAGTTTCGTTTTTGTTCGTTGGTGTTCTACCTCTTCCTGTTCCAGCATGCGGACAAGTTTAATCATTTGGGGCTGGACAGGATGTATTCTGAAAATTCCTAGCCCAGGCCAGTTTTCGACTGGAATTGCTCTGTTCGTCAACTCCCCAGGGGAGAAGGTTATGTCAATTTCGTGAATACCTTCATGTCCATTTCCTATACCATCATTCACGACGTGCCTTCCCCTAGGGTTTTCCCAGAGATGAAGCGCTGGTTACAGGCTGGGAAGTACCAGTGTACCGGCGATTGGAATTTATATATCTTTTCTCTATACACTAAGAGCAAATGACGTGGTAAAACATGGCATCCCCAGCCGGTTTATGGAAATCAATGAATGTCGGAAAATTATAGAGAAAGAGGAGGCTCGATTGGCAGCTTCGAAGGCTCTCCAACAGGTCGCAGACATTGTGGAACAGTTCAACAAGGTATGGAACGAAATCATCACTGCTGGCCTCCGTTCATGTTGGGAACCAAACGCTCCTGCCGTACTCATGCACCCCGATCAATACACAGCACTTCTAGAGGCAGAAAGGGATCGGTCAGATCTTCAGATGGGCAAAGGAACTCAGCTTAAGGCTACTACTATCATCGCAGTCCTCCAGAAGGAGTTTAGTCTCCTCCATATGATCAGGTATCGACTCCCCACCCATGCAGACATCCACACCTTCGGCGAGGCATTTACCAGGGTAGAGAGACTCTCAGAGATGTCAGAACCGAATCCAGAAAGCCAGCGGAGGTTGACACAGTTCCTGACTCAGCATGCCAGTCCCTCCACCGATGTGCCTCCTCCAGCGTCTACTACAGCCTCGACCCAGCAGCACTCATGACACCTCATGTTTACTCATGACACGGCCTAAAACGGCCTTTTACTTTCATTCAGGTATGTTTTGTTTAAATTTCCGAGTGGGTGGTTTTTCCCCCCACTCTTGCATTTTTTACTTTTACATCAGACATTGGCCTACGTTTTTGTTTTAAGTTTGGCCCGGGGCCTGTTACGCATGATGGAAGGGCTGTTTTCCCCATCATGCCATTTTGTGGTTTTGACAATGACTGTTAACAATTTTGTTCACGCGAGAGAGATATTTTCAGAAAATATCTTCTCGCTGAAAGGCAGAAGAGATCCTATATAATACCGGAAAAAGAAGAAAACAAGGTTCCACTTCTTCAGAAAATTGATTGTGTAAGAATTTCCTGTGTGTATGCTTTGTGAAAATTCAGATACTGCCCGGAAGAGCCCGTCGGGTCTCAATAATAAGAAGCTTCACCGTAATAAGGATTCTGGACATGGTTGTATGGTAGTGTGTGTTTCTCTATTGTTCGTTTCATCTATGCTCATGTCTCTTGTATTACATCCTGGAATGCGAGTGTCTTTCGTCTTTTGATATGAATTTATCGTGTTGATACTTATATCAGTAGCGGCTTGATACTTTAAATGGCTCAGGAGTAATATATTGTTCCACTTGCATTTCACTCGTATTTCTACTATGTTGGTTGTATTGAAATGTTATTGACGGGAGTTCTTGGTATGTATGGATTCTTAGATATTTAAGCCCATTGTATACCATGAAGTTCTTCTTAGTATCATCTATTTGACAGCCAATATCTCCTTCTTGCTATACATCTCCGCAACCGTTTATATATACCTTCTCTGCCATATTTCGTGAATCTGGCCCTGAGTATGGTGACCTGTCTTAAAATTGTCTGATGCAGTAGTATCTGAATATTAGCATTTCATTTTTTTAGTGTTATTCCAAATGCTTCAAACTGTCCGAAGTTCTGGTTCCATTTTAGTTTATTCTCTGTTTCAAAGGAAGTAGTGTAAGAGCTCTGTCATGTTAAGGGATGAAACGCTGTCTTAAATATCCTGCTCTTTACACCTCATAAGATGTCCTAGGCACTGGTCTATAACAACTCTAGACTGTCTCTAGGAGTTACAACATCTTTTTGGCGTCGTTGCCGGGGACCGAAGTTGAAGAAATTTAAGTCCCTGGGCCTCGACAAATCCTGTCCACTCTTCAGTTAGGTGAGCACGAAGAGTTGTGAGTTGTGCATACCTCACCTTGGCGACTCCACATTCATATTTCAGATAAACATATTTGCAGTCCTGGCTCCCCGTAAGCCACACCTAAGGTCAGATACATCTCAGTCAAAGACACCTTCTGTGTCTGACCCAGAGCGAATCCTTCATAGAAGAGGCTGGATAGAAAGACCACCAGTTCATACCGATATTCCCGAGTTTTCCCTTGAAAACTTCCCATATCTTCAACCCTCCTCTTCTCAGGTCGCCCAAATACAAAGCTCTAACCCCATTATAAGAGATACTGGTTATTACTCTGATAGCCCTTACCGAGAAGGTGCCCGTATCAAAGACGAAGCTGAGTCTAGTTATACTCCACATTATTCTTTTCACCCTACCCCTAAAGTTGAAGAGGTCAAAGAGGTCACTGAAGTGTCTGTTGTCGACAGCCCTACCTTCTCATCAAGTCCTCAAGCTGCTGTCCACTACATTCCCATCATTATTCATACTCAACTCCCACCACCTCCTCCACCTCACACTGCTCAAGCTCTCATTCTACCTCCGCCTCCCCCGATGGTGAATGTACCTGGCTTTTTACAAAACAGGTATGCCCCTTTACAGCTGCCTGCAGTTTTAAATGATATGCCACAGGACTATTTGAAGATTCTACCCAGATTCAATGGGGAGAACGGTGTTGATGCTCACAAGCATGTTGAAATCTTCTGCTCTTTCGCAGAGAACTTTAATGTGGAACATTTGGATGTGGTTCTGAGATTGTTCATGCAGTCCCTTGATGGAGAGGCTAGAAAGTGGTTTAAGTCTCTTGCAGCTAATTCCATCAACACCTGGGAGGCTATGGAAGAAGCTTTCGTGAAAAAGTGGGGAGATAGGAAAGATCATGGGGATACCTTAACCGAGTTCAACACCCTTAAAAAGAAACACAATGAAGGGGTATCAGAATTCATCAGAAGATTTAACAAATTGTATTACAGCCTCCCAGCTGAGATGAAGCCCCATCAGACCGCTGCCAAGGTCGTTTTTGTGGCAGCATTTGATTTCGAGTTTGGTTTCTCACTAAGGGAGAGAAAGCCAGCCACTCTAGATGATGCACAGACTGATGCATTAGAAATAGAAGCAAACTTTGTCTCGACTGGTAAGACCAAAGTAAAGCAAGAACATGATACAAGAAGAAGAAGCAAGGAAGAAGTGTCCACTTCAAGTCAGGACAGAGACTCAGCAAGTGACAAGATCGAAGAGATGAATAAAATGATCAAGAATCTCTCCAGCAAATTAGTCAAGCTAGAGATGGAGGCCAAGAATTCCCCACCGAAGAATTTTCAGAACGCTCCTAACAGAGGATTCAATCCTCAATACAGGAAACCACCCTTGCAGATACTGCAGAGGGGGCAGAAGGAGCAACAAGACCAAGTACCACACCCTTTGTACTTGGAAGGACAAATGGAGGCTTCCCATGAAGACTCCTCCTATGAACAAGATGAAACATGTCTGGTCTTCTCCGACAATGACGACATAGAGTGTCCTGTGCAAGAAAGTGAAGAGGGAGGACTACAACCTCACTCAGAAGTGAAGAATAACGAGGATGCTGAAGAGCCAGAAATCGATGACTACTGCAAACAGTTCGTTGATTTCATGCAAGCTCAGTTTAACAGGAAATATGACCTCAGGTCCTCCAGGAAAAGGACCCGCACTCAAGATGAAGAGGAAGATGCACCCCAAAGGTCAGCACCTGCACAGAAAGAGGCCAATACTCAAGAATCTCCGGACAAAGGTAAGAAGCCCCTTGACCAATCTTTACAAGCTGATAGTCATATGCCTTCCTCCTCTCAAGTAGCTGTGTCTCCTGTAAATAAAACTCCAGTTAAAGAGGTTAAGTCTCCCGTGCCAAACAAAGAGTCAAAAGAAAAGGAAGTCCCAATAGAAAAGCCCTCATCTGCCTTCAGTTTACAAAAGGAACTTGAAAAAGTTAAAATACCTGTCCCTCTGTCTGAATTGTTGAAGCAGCCTGCCTATCAGTCACAAGTCTCCTCTTTCATTTCAGCTCCTGAAGTCCCACACATCCCGGACAATCTAAACTTACAAGAAGAAAGGCCCATGGTAGTGTTCGGCCCCCATGTCGAGGAACTAGATCCTTCCACCCCCCCTTTCTATGTATCTCTAGTAATCCACGATCTACTATTGCATAACTGTATGTTAGATTCAGGAGCGTCCCACAATTTGATGCCCCTGTCTGTCATGGAACAATTGGGTCTCCAAATCACCCGCCCCTATAAATATCTTTACTCTTTTGATTCCAAAAGAGTGAAGTGCTTGGGCATGATCAAGGATCTGGCAGTCACCCTGGCTCAGATCCCAGCTAAGACTGTGGTAATGGATATCGTAGTGGCTGACATCCCAGCCCGCTTCGGCATGCTGTTGTCTAGGTCTTGGGGGACTAGAATTGGAGGGTCAATCAAGCTGGATCTGTCATACGCCACCATCCCTGTCTTTGGCGGTCAAGAAAGGAGATTGTACCGAGAAACTAGGTTTGTCAAGACAGTCACCAAAGCAGGAGATTCAGTGAACTCCCCAGTTTACAGTAGAGATGGAGATTTTTCCTGTCTAATGTTGGAGGAAGATCAGGATTATGCCCACGAGCCCTCCTTCTGCCAATTGAAGACTGATCTATCAGTACAGGACCACGAATCGGACATTTGGACACTCCACTTTGATGGAGCAAATTCCAGAGAAGGAAACGGGGCTGGAGTGTTGCTTATTTCACCCATGGGTCGATGGGTCCCCCTCTCCTTCAAATTAGAATATGAGGCCACGAATAATGTGGCCGAATATGAGGCACTCATATTGGGGTTACAAACAGCAAGAAACATGAAGATCCAGGGTCTAAAGGTGATGGGAGACTCAGAGTTGGTGGTGAGGCAAGTGAGAAATCAGTGTCAAGCGAAGCATCCGAGGCTAAAGGCCTACAGAAACGAAGTTTGGGATCTTGTGGAAAATTCCTTTCTGGCATTTAACATTCATTTTATGCCCAGAGAACAGAACAGAATGGCAGACTCCTTGGCCGTGGCAGCTAGTACATTCCGCCCACCTCAGAACCCTCTTCTGAGATACGAAATTGAAGTAAGATACCGTCCTTCAATCCCTGATAATGTCAAGCACTGGCAGGTCTTTGAAGACGAGGAGCAGGTAAAGAGGTTCTTAGAGACCGTGGGGGAGTTTTCAAATTTAGAGATTAACAACTGTGAAGAAGAAGAATTCGGAGACATTCCAGGGGACAAGCTAGAAGAGAAGATAGCTGGTCACAGATTCCTGCAGTTAAAGGGAAATGTAATTCCCCGAGGGCTGGTACCTTTGGAGAGACTGTTCAATAAGGATGATGTCCCGTTACAGGCAAACAAAATGGTGACTGAGGACCAGGTTGAAGATCTCAATCTGGGCACGAAAGAAGATCCAAAGATTGTGAAGCTGTCAAAGAAAGTCCCAGATGAATACAGACAGTCGTACCAAAAGCTGTTTCAAACTTACAAAGACGTCTTTGCTTGGTCATATCAAGATTTGAAAACCTTTGATGTTCGTGTGATGCAGCATAAAATTCCATTGAAGACAGATGCAAAACCCCACAAGTAAAAGCTCCGACAGATTAACCCTCTGTTGCTACCCTCGATTGAGCAAGAAATAAAAAAGTTACTGAAGGCTAAAATTATAGTGCCACTAAGGTATTCTGAATGGGTGGCCAATTTAGTCCCAGTACGCAAAAAGAATGGTGAAATCAGGTTGTGTGTGGATTTCAGAAACCTGAACAGGGAATCTCTCAAAGACAACTATCCCCTGCCAAAGATGGATCATATTCTGCAAAAGGTGGTAGGGGCCTCCAGAATGTCCATGATGGACGGGTTCTCGGGCTATAATCAAGTAGCTGTATTCCCAGAAGACCAGAAAAAGACAGCATTCACCACGCCCTGGGGAACATTTATGTATGCCAGAATGCCATTCGGACTGATCAATGCAGGGGCTACGTTTCAGAGAGCGATGGACATAACTTTTGTGGGGGAACAGGATAAGTTTCTGGTGGTGTACCTTGATGATATAACGGTCTTTTCAAAGGACGATGTCGAGCACGTTCAGCATTTGCAGAAGACCTTTGAGAAATGCAGGAGGTATGGACTCTCTCTTAACCCTCAAAAATCTTTCTTTGCATTAGAAGAGGGTAAACTCCTAGGACATATAGTAACTAAAGATGGAGTCAAGATCGATCCTAAAAGGGTGGAAGCTATAAACGGCATATCCCTCCCCAGAAACAAGAAAGAAGTACAGGTGTTCCTAGGGCGAATCAATTTTCTCAGAAGATTCATTCCCAACTATGCCGAAATAGTCAGACACATCACAGATATGTTAAAAAAAGATAATGAAGTAAAGTGGGCACCGGATTCAAGGCAGGCCTTTTCCAGGATCAAGACTGCATTTGCTGAGGCTCCTGTGTTGGCAAAGCCCAATTTCACTGAGCCCTTCATGATCTTCTCTTTTGCATCACCTCACACGGTGGCAGGGGTTCTCCTACAGAAGAATGGGGATGGGTATGAGCAACCCATTGCTTTCTTTAGTCAAGTTCTTCATGATGCAGAGCTAAAATACAACATACTGGAGAAACAAGCTTATGCCCTGGTAAAGTCCTTAAAGGCATTTCGCATGTACATCTTACAATCTCATGTCACTGCTTTTGTACCCACAGCAGCAGTTAAGGACATCCTCGTGCAAGGAGACAGTGAAGGCAGAAGGGGCAGGTGGATTGCGAAGATACAGGAATATGACCTGGATATAAGGCCCACCAAGTTAATTAAAGGACAAGGACTAGCGAAGATTTTATCAGAGTCGAACCACCAAGCCTTAGGCATCCACTTATCCATGATCACCAATGAAGAATTGGAGGAGCTGGCAGGGGGGCAAGGGGTGGAAATGGCTACACAGAACATACAGATGAAGTATCTTACTAGCCCCTGGTACAAGGAAATTGTTGAATACCTCTTGACACTCAGCCACCCACCCAGCTGTGATAAGTCCAAATACAGAGCCTTGAGGCTTAAATCTCAGAAGTATGCCGTAGCTAATGGTCAATTGTATTGGAGAGATCCTTCAGGCATACTCCTGTTATGTCTCATTGAAGGGGAGGTAGGGAACATCATAACCGAATTCCATGAGGGGATATGCGGAGGGCATTATAGTTGGAGGAGCACAGCTCAGAAGGTCCTGAAGGCTGGTTTTTACTGGCCCAAATTATTTGGAGATGTCTATACTTGGGTCAGAGCATGTGACAAATGCCAAAAGTTTGCTGAAAAACAGAAACTAGCAGCTCTACCCCTGATCCCTGTGCACGTTGATGAGCCTTTCAAGCAATGGGGTATTGACTTCATAGGTGAGATCCACCCACCCTCCAGTGGGCAGCACAAATGGATCTTGACTGCTACAGATTACTTCACGAAGTGGGTGGAAGCTATCCCTGCACGAAATGCCACAGACACAGTGGTCATAAAATTCCTAGAAGAGAACATTATTTCCAGGTTTGGATGTCCTGCCAGAATAGTCACAGACAATGCTCAGGCTTTTAAATCCGCTAAGATGGTGAATTTTTGTCAACAATACAACATCACTCTGGGTCACTCCACCGCTTACTACCCCCAGGGAAATGGTCTTGCCGAATCATCAAACAAAACACTGGTCAGAGCACTGAAGAAGACAATAAATGAAAACCAGAGAAATTGGGACACTCAACTGAAGTTTTCTCTATGGGCAAATAGGATAACCAGTAAAAGGGCAACAGGAAAGTCCCCTTATGAACTAGTATACGGGCGAGCAGCTGTATTCCCCATACAGTTGGCTCTACCTGTGGCTCGTTTCATGCAGGAGACTCAAGATGAATCAGATGGCATGACCAGAAGAATCAATCAGTTGATCGAACTGGAAGAAACGCGTATTCAGGTGAATCAGAAGCTGGTGGACTATCAGGAGAAGATGAAAGAATTGTTTGACCAGCACACAAAAGATAGGAAGCTGCAGGTGGGGGATTTAGTTCTCAGGTGGGATGTACGCAGAGCTGACAAGGGCAAACATGGTAAATTTGACCCCCTTTGGTTCGGTCCCTTTAAGATTGCAGAGTAGGGAGGAAACAACACGTTTAAGCTGGAGAATTTACAGGGAGATCTGTTGGAAGCCCCTGTAAACGGGCAATTCCTCAAACCATATTTCCAATTCTGAAGAAGGCTGAAAAAGCCTGACTGTACTATATTGTATATTAGTTGCTGTTTTCGTTTGCTTATCATAGAATATGCATGTGTCATGAAGATCCGTACAGGGCAGAGCTCTAGAAACCGAAAAGTGTTGTTCAAAGAAGATCTACAGGTGGTCCGCGTAGTTCTCGACACGTTCGGGGACAAACGTGCCGTCCCCAGGTGGAGCCAATGTTGTTCAATTCTTAGCAATAGCCACGGAAGTGCCTAAAGGACGAACAGGTCACATTAAAGTTATATATCAAGGGGCAAGTGTTAAATCAAATCAGGCCGAAAAGAGAAAAGGTGGTGAAGCGCACATATATTGAAAACAATGGATAAGTAGCACTAAGTGATGAAAGGCGGAACAATCGTTAAGCTCTAACACAAAGGAAATGGAGACGTGGCGTTACATGTCAACTCATACATTGGAAAAGGCCTCGGATTATACATGACAGCGCACGAAGTAAGTCCGAGGGGGTCAAGCCGTGGGGAAGAGACGAGGCCCTTACCCCCGCGGACTTGCGACACGTGGCATGGTAAGACTTCACGGCAGAGAAAGAATGACAGGGTTAGGCCGCGGGACGCTGTCTCGTGGCAGAGTTAAGGTGGGCCCGCGCAGGTGAGGAAGATAAGTGTTGGTCCGGCAAAAGGGAAGTCCTACGTGTTAAAGATTGGATAGTGCATATGGAATAACGGTAAGGTAAGTCTATTAGGACAGCTGGTACTAAGGCCCGTACCAGGTTTTAACCCGACACGAGGCGCTCACCTACATCCTGATTTACCCAATCCCCGCGCGCCACGTGTCTCAGTGTCAGTGTCCTTACGACACTTGCCCTCTGATCTCTTACATTTTCACCTTTTAACCTAAACAGTCCTCCCGAATGGTAAAAAACTCCCGTATTTCTCTCTGGTAAATCATTGCAGGTAGTTTTCTACGGCGAATACCAAGTAGGGAAGAACGCCGGGTTTGTCCAAGTCACTGTCACGGTTTCCCTCGTCGCTTTCCCAAGCATTGTCACCCTCTGCTCAGGTAATCCATTTTCGTTTTCTCCATTGTTTTTTCCCTTTCTCTCTTTTCCGAATTGTTGAATAACTGCCATGGGGAGAGGAACGCCCAAGAAGAACGAGCCTGAAACTCCCCAGCTCCACGAGTCTAGGAACCCCCCTGGTTTCGAACCCCTTTCTGACTTACAGGCGGGTATCTGTGACCTGAAATACCCTTTTGACATACGAAATGTCAAGCCCCTGCTGTTTGGCCGTCACTGTAAAAATGCCGATCGTTTCCGAGTCGTCTCGTCCGGTTTTTATCACCACATCACCCCCCAAGTTCACCCCTGTGTCGACTTCATTGTCTGGATTAGAGATTCCTACGATTCACATCGGGACGCTTTCATCTCCCCTCAGGGTAACGTAATTTTCTCCCTTTCTCCCGAGATTATCAGGCAGGCCCTCCGTTTCCCTTCCAGTGATGCCTACTGCAGTTTCAAAGATGAAACCTTGCTCGCACAGTTTAATAAACTGTCGAGGGAAGCCCGCCGTGCCTTCATAGCTGCCATAACCATTGATCAGGCAACGGCCCTACCTCCATTGGAGTCGTTCCCATTGAGTCTGTTTAATGAAGAAGTCCGACCAGTTCTGTCCCTCATTGCCGGTCTCCTGGGGGTAGGAAGTCCTGAAGACATTTTTTCAGTATGCATTCGATTTTTGTGGCTTACATTGTATTTAATGGATTTAATTTATAGTTCCCAGATTCTTTCTTTACCATCAAGTACAATTGAGCTCTCGCAAGGTGAGGAGTTTCTGCTTTTTGCTCTCGTTGGTGTTCTACTCCTCTCTGTCAAAGAGTGACAAGTTCAATCATTCGGGGTTAGATAGGTGTATTCGGTACCTAGCCTTCAGCGTCTTTGACTCGGAATTTCGATACGTGCCACAGTGGAATTTATATATCTTTTCTCTATACACTGAGAGCAAATGACGTGGTAAAACATGGCATTCCCAGCCGGTTTATGGAAATCAATGAATATCGGAAAATCATAGAGAAAGAGGAGGCTCGATTGGCAGCTTCGAAGGCTCTCCAACAGGTCGCAGACATTGTGGAGCAGTTCAACAAGGTGTGGAACGAAATCATCACTGCTGGCCTCCCTTCATGTTGGGAACCAAACGCTCCTGCCGTACTCATGCACCCCGATCAATACACAACACTTTTAGAGGCAGAAAGGGATCAGTCAGATCTTCAGATGGGCAAAGGAACTCAGCTTAAGGCTACTACCATCATCACAGTCCTACAGAAGGAGTTTAGTCTCCTCCATATGATCCGGTATCGGCTCCCCACCCATGCAGACATCCACACCTTCGGCGAGGCATTTACCAGGGTGGAGAGACTCTCAGAGATGTCAGAACCAAATCCAGAAAGCCAGCGGAGGTTAACACAGTTCCTGACTCAGCATGCCAGTCCCTCCACCGATGTACCTCCTCCAGCGTCTACTACAGCCTCGACCCAACAGCATTCATGACACCTCATGTTTCATTCATGACATGGCCTAAACGGCCTTTCACTTTCACTCAGTTATGTTTTGTTTAAGTTTCCGAGTGGGTGGTTTTTCCTTCCACTCTTGCACTTTTTACTTTTACATTGAACAATGGTTTACATTTTGGCTTTAAGATTGGCCTGGGGCCTATTATGCATGATGGACGGGCTGTTTTCCCCCCATCATGAAATTTTGTTCTTTTGATAATGACTGTTAACAATTTTTGATCATGCGTGGAAGATATTTTCAGAAAATATCTTCTCGTTGAAAGGGAGATAGAATCCTATATAATACAGGAAAAAGAAGGAAACAAGGTTCCACTTCTTCAGAAAAATTGATTGTGTAAGAATTTCCTGTGTGTATGCTTTGTGAAAACTCAGATACTACCCGGAAGAGCCCGTCGGGTTTCAATAATAAGAAGCTTCACTTTAGTAAGGATTCTGGACATGGTTGTGTGGTAGTGCGTGTTTCTCTATCGTTTAGTTCATTTACATTCATGCCTTTAGTATTACATCCTGGAATGCGAGTGTCCTTCATCTTTTGATATGAATTTATCATGTTGATACTTATATCAGTAGCGGCTTGATACTTTAAATGGCTCAGGAGTAATATATTGTTCCACCTGCATTTCACTCGTATTTCTACTATATTGGCTGTATTGAAATGTTATTGACGGGAGTTCTTGGTATGTATGGATTCTTAGCTAATTAAGCCCATTTTATGCCATGAAATTCTTCTTAGTATCATCTGTTTGACAGTCGATATCTCCTTCATGCTATACATCTCTGGAATCATTTTTATGTATACCTTCTCTAGCACACGTCGTGAATCTGGCCCTGATTATGGTGACCTGTCTTAAAATTTTCTGATGCAGTAGTATCTGAAAATAGCCTTGTATTTGTTCAGTGTTATTCCTAATACCTCAAGCTGTCCGAAGTGCTGGTTCCATTCCAGTTTATTCTCTGTTTCAATGAAAATAGTGTAAGAGCTCTGTCTTGTTAAAGAATTGAACGTTGCTTCAAATATCCTGCTCTTTACACCTCATAAGATGTCCTAAGCACTGGTCTATGACAACTCTAGACTCTCTCTAGGAGTTACAACAGGTATCAACACATTTATCATGATACATTTGATCACATTACCAAGATTAAAAAATCTTAAAAATAAACTAAATTATAACTTTACTTTAAATAGTAATAATAATTATTATTGATAATAATAAAAGAATTAATATATAAGTTAAACATACATACATTTAGAAAAACATGTACCAAATAAAAACATAATAAAGTAACTATAGTTACATTATAAGTGTACATGACATTTTTTTTAATTAAATTAAAAAACAAAAAATACAATTATTTTTCAAATATGATTACTCCTAAAAATATTTAGTGGATATTTTTTGGAAGAATTTAAATTTCTCTCATCCACTCATCCACTCAATAAATATTGATAGTTACATTAAAATTTTAAATTTTGTATTTCAAAATAAATACATAAATAAATACAATTATCTAAAGCCCAATAAAATTGGAGTTCAAATTTCATGGAGAACGGTTAAAGATAGCTTCTACAGAAATTAAACTATCCCCAAAAAAATCCAAACTTAGGTTTGCACAATCCTACTTTTAAAAAATAACCATTATCAATATATATAATATACAGATATACAGAGATATACCATGCATCCCTTTCATCTAAAGATAGGAATGAATTAATTTAGATGATATAACGTCTTTGTGTGCGCAGACAGTTCATATGCAATGGAAATTATATGTGCTGAGCATGGGTTGTGGTTGATTGGAGGGCCAGAGTGCCACAGTCAGAGGCTGCGAAGTAAGTGATATAAGACATGGAAATGAAAGGCAGCCAAGCCCACTCACGAAGGAATCGAAGGAAAGAGGAGTAGCCATCCATTACATTGCCCGCCACAAATGCTCCTCCACTGATGCCCAACACTCTCCATTTCCTTGCGGCCGCGTACTCCCTGAAACATTCCTCTATCCTTCTTTCTTGTTTTTCTCCCCAATTTATATTCTCAAAATTTAGATTTAAGTGTGAGAGGCATCTGGCCAAAACCACAGCGTCCTCCATTGCCGAGGAAGCACCTTGACCTAGATCTGGCATCATGGGGTGCAATGCATCTCCAAGGAGAGTCACGCTGCCCCTTCCCTTTGCCTTGCTGTCCCATTCCCAAGGCCAAAACCATCTCACCTTTAGATCCGCTAAACTCAACGTGTCTGCAGGACTCGACTTTATGAACTCTCCAATGGGTCCCGGAAAATCTCGCACCGCCTCTAATGCTGCGCATCTGAGGATTTCAAGATCGCGAGATACATCCACATCTGTGAAATTAAGCTCACCTCAGTACTAGCTACTTGTAGTATTGAATTGATGAAAAAATAAATAAAAGCGAACTGCCTGCATAATACATAAAATTGAATTGCTGTAGAAATCATATACCTTGTGGTTGTGATTTCCTAGTTATAAACCAATACACTTTTTGGTCTGTGCAGGGAATGAATCCTGCCCTCACTTCTTTACCCACTATTGTTTCGGGGATTTAACACCCTAGAGGTTGGTTGGGATTCAACCTCCACAGAGCAGGGGCGTACTACTTAACAGAGACTCACACGATCATGCACATTCATAAAAACTAAATAGAGCAGAATGAGAGGTTTACCCGTTGGTCCTACGTTTTAAGTAGATCCACGTGGAGTTCAAACTCCCTGCAACCGTCCTTCCTCCTTAACCTGAAATACAAGAAGAAACCAGCACAAAGGACAAGTTGTACAACATATATCTACTCTATATGTTAGTGAGATTCATATAAAACATTAAATAAATCATAATGAATGCTTGTATAACAAATATTATTCATACATTAAAGCATACACTAACACGTTTATTTCGGGAACAACATGATACTTCTGTATTATAAATAGTACGTACAAAAGTAATCAAGTGGAGAGATCACCTGATCCTTCCAAGGCCTTCGCAGACCGTCGTCCGGATCCGTCCAGCCCTTGCCTCGCTAAGACTCCTTCTAAACTGGTGCATACGAGATAACATATAAAGGGATGTGTATCTCAAGGAAACAAGGGTTTCCTGTAATGAACTGGGAAAGTGCAGGAGGCACGGGGAATCAGACTTGGATAGGGAATGCCAACAGAGTATAATATCAATAATTCTCTCTCTCCCTTAGGCCATACACATGAGGGCTTTTTATAGTCCCTCCAAGTAGTTTCAGCAGTTGGAAACAGTTGGCCACGGGCTGGGGTGGTTGAACTACCTGAGTAACCATCAACCCAACGCGAAATTAGGGATTTTTATATATTTTTTAATCATTAAAATGGCATACGCGGAAAAGTCTAGCTGTACTCTCGTATACACGCGGAAAAACACGGGCATAGTCGCGTATGGAGGATTTTCCACTGTTTTTAAGTGAATTTGTCCAAGTCTGTAGGAATGGGTGCCCATAAAGCCATGAAGCAATCATGAATCATGTCAAGGTGAGAAATGATGCTATAACAACTATTTGTACCATTTTTTTCTCAACTGTATACTGATGGCCCTCAGGAAGCGTTGCCATTCCTCTAAAGGCAACACGGCCGGAGGGCTTAGCTTCTTCTAAACCAATCCATGGTGCAACTACTGAATTCACGCCATCACAACCTATTACAATCTGAAATGCATAACCCAACTTAAATTTTTATTATCTTTAAAAATATTTTGAAATTTGATAAACAAAAAATACATTTTATCTCTTTCAGAATTCAAAATATTTTTTAAAACTACAATTAAAAATCTTTTGAAATTTGATAAACAAAATATAAATTTTATCTTTTTCGAAATTCAAAGTATTTTTTAAAACTACAATTAAAAAAAACTCTTCTAAATAAATCACATCATCAAGGCTTTTTGGATGGACTCCTTTCAAACCCTCCTCAAATTCATCATCATCAAGAGTTCCAAACCAGTTATCCAAAAGCTTAATATAATTTATCCATTTTTTTTTTACTTTAATAATAAATCACAGAAACTACAATCAAGTTAAATTCAACCCTTACAATCAAATTAAAAACAACACCTACAACCCTACCTTAGCTGTAATGAATGTTATGTCTGCCAGCTTTAGTGTGGTGAAAGGAGAGACAACTTTTTTATGTACGGAAACAAGTTTAGAGTTGAATCTGATACTTCCATCGGGCAACGCTTTGGCTAGTGTCTCCAGAAGCACACTTCTTTCTACGCACCGAGATTCCAGGCAATACATACTTGATCTCCTGAACTTCAACGTTATTAAAAATTATCATAATCTGCTGAGTATAATTTCCTTTCTTCCCTTTCCAGGTTTGAAATGAAATTATTTTTTATTTAATAGTCAGATAAATTACCCTGTGCGGTCTTTTATCAATGGAACATCATTCCGGACACCAGAGCAATTTGAGAAACCCCTTATCAGTGGAACATCTTTCTGGACACCAGAGCAATTTGAGAAACCCCTTATTCTGCATGACCATGATCAGTAGCAAAGCCAAGCTTTTCGATTAATCACTATCTTTATATTGTGAATTTGATAAATATTATTTGGATTTACTCATTCCAAAATATTTTCAAAATTTAACTAAATTCAATTTTCTCAAACCCTAGCAATATTGAAGTAATATTCTCAAAATTTCAATTTTCTCAAACCCTAGAACCATTGACCTATCAGTCACTTACCCATCAAGCAAACAATAATCTGCACGAAGTGTGTCTGCTACAGTGCTACACCAAGAGCGTCAAGCGCTTTCCAAGCGTTGTCCCACAGAATCAAGGCAGTCCCTGAAGCTCGAAGACAATCCGAGCGCTCCAGCACTAGGGTTTTAAGGCCAATCCTGCCCCCAATATAATATGTTGGATCATGACAACCACAGTATCATGAAAACCGAACATTGAGATTAGAGCAGACTGACCTGTGGAGAGCAAGGGCTGTGGCGAGCCCTGCAACGCCACCTCCTACGACAACAATATCAATTGCTTGATGTCCAGAGGAGAAGCAGCTGTCCCGCGCAGCCATTTTCCTCCCACCTTTCTTCCTCCAACCTGATCAACGGCCACTTTAATGTTGATGCGATCTAAGACAATGAGGCCCCCAGGGAAAATATATGCAGATGTAAGGGAACAATCGTCAGAGAGATATTGCAGTTAAATGTTTGGACAGGATTGCTAACATTGCTCTATCAGAGCGATAGGGATCTAACGGGGAAACGAACGCCAAGCCCATCATATTCTCGGTGAAGACCACATACAATTCTTGTTTTATGTCACGTAGGTATCCACTCTCTCAAACAATAAGACAACCAAAAGGAGACAAAAAGGAGGCCCACATCAAAGTAACAAATAGTTGTTTTCTTGTGATGAGTATCTCAGTATATCTCTGGTCATATGAGTATCTCACTATCTTTTTCTTTTTGTCATTTTCTTTTTGTCATGAGTATATCACTCATTGATAGATTTGTGAATGTAAATATGACTAGTTATGAGCATTAATTTATAATAAGCATCGAAATATTTATTTTATGATATATTAAATTATTAAAATTTAAAAAATTATAAAAAAATAATTAAACTATAATTTTATTTAAAATAATATGATAATAAAAAGAATTAAGATATAAATTAAATATATATATATATATATATATATATATATATATATATATTTAAAAAAAAATATGATAAAATTTTTAATTATAGAGATGTATTTTTACATCATTATAGAGATTTTTTAGGCTTTATTATAATACCATGGACAAATATTATTTCTTTTCAATACCACAATATAAAAAAATTATAAATCATTTCATTTGATATTTGTTGATATGACATTTTTTTTAATTAATGAATTTAAATAAAAAGGAAAAAAGACATAACTACTTTGGAAATAAATTTAAGTCTTTGATTTGTGTATATTATTAAGAATATTTTAAAATATTTTATGGAGGTTAAATCCCGATCATCCATCTAATAATTATTCATACTTAAATTGAACTTGTGAAAGCTCAATTTTAAAATAGATATGTCAATGAACATAATTAGGCCAATCACATTAGTAAGTGGTTGATCTATATCTTTTATGCCAACATCTTTTATTTACAATAATAAGATAAAAATTTGAATTAAAAACCTATCATCCTAATTAATAAATTAGATAAACAATTATTTAAGTAATATATATATATATATATATATATATATATATATATATATATATATATATATATATATATATATATATATATATATATATATATATATATATGAGAAAAGTGTATCTCTTAAGAAGTAGTTAAGTCTATTAAAATAACTTAAGTCATTTAATTTGTATTTTTAATAAGTGAGAAAGCAAATTGAAAGAAGTTCAAATGTAGATGACAAAATTGAAATTGTTTACATAGTGCACATAAAAGTGAATTTAATTAAATGAAAAAAAAGTAGGATTCAATTAGATAAGAACAAAATGTCAAGTCTTACTAGCACAACCGGTTGAGGATGGGCCTCGTCAGCAAGGTGACCCAGGATCAAACCTCATAGGGGTGATTGTGCCCTGTGCTAGGGGGAGGCGACATGCTAAAAAATCCAGCTAGCTAAGGGCTGGTGTGGCCTAGGTTGGGTGTGATCCCCGGGTGACTTCGACGACTTATATGCCTGCGAGTAACGACTCCTCAAGCCACAAGTCAAGGCTGGAGGATCATCGACAACTTGACAACAACAAAAAATAGATAAGAAAAAAATGGATTCTCTAGTCAATTGTAGCTTGAATGCCAACATCTTTGAAGAGGATATAGTAAGTGAGTTTGGATTATAAATGTAAAATCATCTTCATTTATATTCATTAATAAATTTTCAATTAGTACTACACCACTTCATAAATCTTGACTCTACATATATTATAGACACAAACTTATCATATATATATATATATATATATATTGTGTATTGTATTCATTGGAAAAGGAGGTTTTTCTTTCAAAGTGGATTGTAATTATTGGTTTCTTATCATTTTTAAGAAACCTCTTGCTACTGGGAATCTCTGTTGGAATACTTTGATGCTTCTCTCTCAATCTCACTCCTTCCTTCCTTCTTGCTTGAACTTCTCTCCTTTACTCGATCTCTGCAACTCGGTAGTTCGATCTTCCAATCAACTCACACTACCGGTGTATCTTCTCCATCCCCATCTTCTTGCTCTTATAATATCATATGAAACTAATTCATGTGGATATTGGTGGCCACCCAAATATTTCACTTCGGCCCCACCATTTTTTCTTTCAATTTTTTCAGTTTCCTTAGTTGTAGCACAACTTACTATTTTTAGCATTTTTTTGGGTCTTGAACCTCTGGAACCGTTTTGAGGCAATAAAAAACGTTTTTTTTGGGAAAACCGAGAGCAACATGGAATTTCCTTCAATGTTGCTCACATCAAAAGTTGTAGTACTCGGATAGATCTTTCTAAAGAGGTATTGTGTCTATCAAACAGAGATTGTATGCCAGAGTTACGTCCCTAAGAAGTTGATGTACAATTTACCCAAACGCGGCCCATAGTTTTGGCACTTCATCTCCAAGGGTTAGGTTTTTGTATATTTATGGTTTTTCATTGTTTCTCAATAATAAATAGGTCCTCGAGCCTCATTGTAACACAGTTCAGAGGTTTGTAGCCACCACATCTCTTCTTAGAGATAAGCTACCAGTGCCCTAGTTAGTTTATTTTCACTTTGTTTGTAAACAAATTTTAGTTATTTGATATTAATGAAATGAGGTGTTATTTCCACTCCATATTTGTATTTATGGTTATATGTGTATCCTAATTTGTTCCGACATAAATTTGGGTCACAAACTCAATCTATGTGATTTTCTATAGCTTTTTCACTTTTCTCAATTAATCCCCTTTAATTAATCGATTTCCCTAAGTTACACTTAGGAATTTTTAAATTATCGATCAATTAATTTAATTGAGTTGTTTATGGGTGTTTTCTCCTAATTTTTTTTTTGGATTCTGGATATCTTGTGTTTCTTAGCCTCTCTGACCAAAGTCATAACTAAAGCACATGTCCAATGCTACAAAAACTAATAGGAAGAAGATATTCAAACCTTCCCTATTAGTTCATTATATGGGAGATTTGATTAAAAATGAATGCATGGAGAAGGATGTAGTATGGAGATAAGATCATATGAAATAATGTTGATCTTAAGGGAAGCCCGCAACCAGAATATAATATTTTGACAAGAGACCATCATGTTGAGGGGATTATGATCTTGATGTTTTGGTATTGGTTATCTGGTTGGTATATGGTTTTGCTACTTGGAAGAATGTTGTAGAAATAATGGTAGTTGAGGTAAGTGTATCTAAAACTATTTTTTTTTAACTCAATTCAATGAATACATGGATTGAGAGGATGGCTTTGGTAATCCATGGAATATTCTCTAGTCAATATGTTTATATCATCTTAGGGTGGAATGGTAGCAATACAGAAATATAACCTGAGGTTCATATGACGATGAAGATCACTTTCATGACGAGGAGCTATGTCTTGCTCTAATTGAATTGGTTAAAAATAATGTATTTATTGATAGAGGAAATTGATATGAAAGGTTGATGGATTGATCCTATCATAGTTTGGTTCTAGGAAAATGAAACTCAATTTGATGATATGAAAAGAAAATGAGGAACCATGCAACTACCTAAATATCTCCATGAAGAAATAGTAGTTGATGTAGTGATCAAGAAATGCTAAAAGAACTTGTGGTTATGAATTTCCAATTAAAAGGAAGTAAGGAATCTCCTCTCTGCTTAAGAGGGAGTAAAAATTCTCCTTAAATGTTTAAAAAGGAGCAAGGATCTATTCTCTGATTAAGAGGGAACAAGGATATCCTCTTTGGTTGAGAGTGAGATGGACATTATATTCTCTTCTTCATGTGGCATGCACTAGGCCACGACTAATAGTTGTTTGTCTAGTGAAGGCCATGGAGGGAGAATGGGGTCTAGAGGATTAGATAAGCATCTAAGATTGATACTCCTCGCTGATAAAGAATCCATGATAGGAAGTGGAATGAGACTCTTTGAGGATTGGATAGGTATCCAAGATCAAATTGGTCGAAGAGGACTATAAGTTCCTTGAGGGGTAATCCAAGATAATAATAGTCCTAATAAAACATACCTAGTGAACATCTAAATGGGGTATGTGCTATAATAGGTAATGTGGTGTCTCATGTAAATCCTCCTACCATTATGATCTTATGTAAATAGAGATATTTAGTTAAATGCCTTACTATGTTGACGTTATTGGTTTTGATGTTGATGCTTAAATATGGATTATTGATCTGACTCTTCTTATGAAAATATTTTAGTTTGAGAATATCCTTGTACCGAGTGCACAATTATGAACACCTCCCTAGTTAAGAGAGAGTGTTTGAGAAAGTAACTAGTTTTGGTCCTCATAATTTGTACCATCATATATTTTATGTAAAAAAAAAGGAAAAGAAAAATACAAAATATTATTATTTTTCTATACAAGCATGTTCTTCATGCTTATAGGTTCTTAATTCGAAGTCCTATTTGGACCTATTGTAAAAGAAAAATAAAAAGAATTATTAAATATGTAATTTTGGGTCAAAAACCCCTGTATTTTCCAAGTCGACCTACATGTCAAGTTTCCCCTACCCCATTGAGAATGTATATTCACACCCCCTATAAACTGTATAAATAAGGGGAAGATGGAGCTCATTTGGAGACACACACAATGAATTTTGGTCTGAAATATCGTGGAGAAGGATAGAAAAGAAGTGAAGGGTGGAAGTGTGAAAGAAAGGATGTATTCCTGAGTTAGATTTCATAGAACATATGTCTTGGTACATCTCTTGGTCTCTTCCTGATGGACCTGCTGAATAAAAGGAAGGTTTGACTTGGCATCTAGAGGTGACATTTTTTGTGGTTATGGGTCTTGGATATCTCACTTGATAAAATTCTAAAAGAAGTAAATTTTGTGGGTTTTCCCCTTGGAGGGGTTTTGTCATGGCTTGGAGCCTATACCTTGTGTTGTTTTTGTCTTTGTGGTCTTCATGTACATGTTATGGTAATTTTTTGGTGAAAATATCAAGGTAAAGATGAATAAAAGAGGCTAACATATTTCAGAAGTAGTTACTATGAAAGGAAAATCTAAATTAATTTAAACGCCTCCCGATTTTCCAACAACAAGGACCCTCATATCGGAGAAATAAGCCTAATCATATTTCCAATCCTGACCTGAATCAGGTAATAAAAAAACCTAAATATCCCTTACCATTTCAACCACAACTTCAACCATATAAAGAAAGTGAAAGAACACATTCCTGTTGTTTAGCCCATAATAAGAGTTAGAGTAAGATAAAGGTCGTAATACCTTTGTTGGAACTAGCTCAGAATCTGACCTATCAGTATCACATATAGAAGTTAATGAACCTCATTGAACTAGATTCTCATAATGATACTTTGAACATTCAGGAATATCCTCCTACTATGGTATGTGGCCCACATGTAGAGGAGAAAGAAGATGACAATCCTCTTTCTATATCACTCTCAACATTCATAATAAACTTCTTCACAATTTCATGTAGACTTAGGGGAATCCAATAATCTCATGCCCAAATCAATCATGTTGGATTTGGGTTTAGACATCACCAAACCTTACCATTACCTTTATTCTTTTGATTCCAAAAGCATCAAATGTGTAGGTCTCATCAGATACTTAGTGATATATTTCACCCAAATTCCCAATAAGAAAGTAGTCATGGACATCATGGTATATGAAATCCCACCTACCTATGGCATCTTACTTTCCAAATCTTGGGTAAGAAAAATAGGTGGAACTTTGTAGATGGATTTATCCTATGCAACCATACCTTTTTTTGGATGTGAGGAGAGGAGACTGTACAAAAAATCTAAACTCCTATATATTGTAAGTGAGGTTAAAAGGTCTAAGAATCAGCCTAGATATGTCATAGAGGAATCCATGGGCCATTACAAACTATTCCCAAACACTAAGATGATGGAAGAAGTATACCAACCCCTTGCTAATATCAAGTAGTCTCGGGATCCACATTCAATTTGGAAATTGTACTTTCATGGAGCATGCTCCAGAGAAGGGACATGAGTTGGAGTACTCTTAATACCCCTTACAGGCCAAAAAATTTCCTTGCCAGTTAATCTAGAGTTTGAAACCATGAACAACGCTGACAAATATGAGGCACTAATTTTAGGTTTGGAGACAACAAACAAAATGGGAGTAAAACATATGGCAGTATTAAATGATTTTGAACTAGTAGTATTACAAATAAGGAACATATACACAACCAAACACCTATGATGTGGTATTGTCGAAATACTGTATGGGATATTATTAAAAATTATTTTGATGCATTTAAAATTACATGTGTACACCAGGAATAAAATCAGTAAGTAGATGTGTTGGTAACAACTGCTAGTAATTTTAAGCCACCTCCACAACCAAAATTGTAGCATGAATTTGAGATGAGGTGAATACCTTCAGTCCCTGACAACATCAAACATTGGAAAGTGTTTGAAGATGATGAAAAATTAAAAATGTTCTTAGAATTGGTGGAAGAATATTTAACCATCAACATAGATCCATAGGACCAAGCCCTTGAAATGGATCAGTAGGAGATAGAATCACCGAAGGGGAATCCAGGCTCCCTAAGCCAAATTGGGGGTCACCAAGTGATACACCTGAAGAAAAAATTTATCCCAAAGGGGATAGTACCATTGGAGAATATATTTGATAATAACGATATATCCACCAGGCCTACTTTCTAGCTAGTCGGTGGAAACATTGAAGAACGCAACCTTGGCATAGAGATGAATCCTCAAAGAGTTAATATAGCCAAATAACTGGAGACAAAATGCAAGCATAGCTATGTAGAATTGTTTCAGAAATTTAAATATGTATATCCATGGAGTTAAAATATTTTAAAAACATATGACACTTCTATAATACAACATATAATACCCTTGAAATAAGGTTCTAAGCCTTTTGTGCAAAAGCTCAAAAGATTTAATACTATTTTGTTTCCAACAATAGAGAAAGAGATTATAAAATTGTTGGATGGAAAAATAATTGTACCTTTGAGATACTTGAGTGGGTAGCCAACCTATTCCTCATATGGAAAATGAATGAATACATAAGGTTATTTTTATATTTCAGGAATTTAAAGAGGTGCTCACCAAAAGATAATTATCAACTTCCAAAGATGGATCATCTATTGCAAAAAGTAGTAGGGGAATCTAGGATATCCATAATGGACAGGTTTTCTGGATATAATCATATTTCCATTCATGAAGACAAGAAAAAGACCACTTTCACCACATCATGGGGAATTTTTATGTAAAATTCCATTTGGTTTGATGAATGTAAAGGTGACGTTCCAAAGGGCCATGGATATCACCTGCGTGGGAGAGAGGGACAAATTCATAGTTATCTATTTGGATGACCTGAATTTGTTTTCAAAATCAGATGAAGAACATTTAGATCATTTGAGACAAGTGTTCCTCAAGTGCAAAAATATTGGTCTTTCTCTAAATTATCCCAAGAAATTGTTCTTTTCTTTGGAAGAAAGGAAGTTGTTAGGCAATATAGTATCCAGATACAGAATCAAGATTGATCCAAAAATTATAGAGGCCATATCGAAGATAAGCTTACCCAAAAACAAAAAGGAAGTTCAATAATTTTTGGGTAAGATAAAATTCCTACATATATTCATTGCAAATTCCACAAGAATCCTCAAGTATGTAACTGAGATTCTCAAAATGGATAGTGATATGAGGTGGAAACTAGAAGTTTGCACATATTTTGAATGGATTAAAAAATATATTATGGATGATATGTCCTTGAAAATTCTATTTTTTTTAAAATAATTTTATATTTTCTCTTTTTCATTGAAGCATACAATAGTTTTTGTCCCGCTACAGAAGAATCAAGAAGGATACAAGCATATTATATCCTTTTCTATCCACGCACTCCGAGATGCAGAGATGAAATACATAATTTTGTAGAAACATGCATATACTATTATGATATATTTTAAGTTCTTTAGGGAATATGTATTGCATTCAAAGATGACTACATACATACCATCAACAAAAATACATGAGATCCTCACTCAACTTGATAGTGATGACAAATGAGGAAAGTGGATAGCCAAGCTACAAGATTATGATATGGAGATAAAACCCACAAAGCTGGTGAATGACCAAGGATTGGATGGGTTACTTACTGAAGAAAACTATGTGGCATTGGAAATGTGTAAATATGGGTTTATTTGCACCACTTTGATACATGAGAATGCACAAGAATTTTCCCTACTGAAATAAGTGAGCATGCAAGAAGTCCCTTTAGAAAGTCTTGACAGGTTCCAAAATTCTAGCTCATACCAGGACATATTATTTTTCCTATAGATTTTACAATTCCCTCCGGAGATTCCTAAAGGTAAATGCATATCCTTGAAATTGAAAGGAATTAAGTACACTATCATGGGAGGGAGTTTGTATTAGAAAGACCATGTAACAAACCTGGTGAAAATTCCATGTAATAAAAGTTAAAAATAATAACCACGGTCAATAGGACACTTGTTCCAAGTAGAATGTTGGGGAAAACATCCTAACGGGTGTCCACTTTGGTTTATTATGGCTAAGGAAATTGGAAAAGGCAATGGCTAAGGTTTTGGAAATGAAAATCACATATTTGGCACATTTATTTATGAAAATAATGGAAAATAGGAGAAAAGGGAGGTGATAAGTCACAGGTTGCATATGAGGAGGAAAATGAAATAAAATAATGGAAAATGAAGAAAATAGAGGCTCCATTGATAAAAAAGGCTTTTGACGATCAATTGGAAATATTTTGCTACCTTTTGTTAGTTCAGTTTTGAATCTCTCTCTCTCTCACTCTTGGACACTTAGAGTTTTTGGATCACTTTGGCATTTGAGCAAGTAAGGAAAGAAAGCTGGAAAAAGGAGGAAGCAAGTAAGGAGGAATATGAATCAAGCAGCCGCATCAATATTCTTGGCAGGTATAGATTTGAATGTGTATTTTCCTTGATATATTTGGCATGCATGGCATTCCATGTGGTTCTTTTTTGTCTTGGCATGGGTTTCTCTAGGTGTGACGGTGTTTTCAGCCTAGCCTTGCCATTTTCGGATAGCCATGGTGTTCTAGAGCTCTCATGTTTCGGTTTAGATGGATTACCCGATGGATTCGAATCTGAGTGAGGTGGATCTCTGAATATTGCCATTTTTATAACAAAAAACCGGTTTATGTGTTGCCTCAGTTTAGGGCCTAGTGATCCCTGATTCAGATTTTGGGTTATGGTAAAGCCTGAGAGGTGTTGCCTCAGTTTAGAGCCTAGTGATCTAGTTTTTGATTTCTTTACGCATGAGAGGTGTTTTCCCTTGATTAGGCATAGGAATCCTTGCTGAGGAATGGCAGGATATACGGTAAAGATAAGAGGTTGGTGTCTCGGTTTAGGGCCTAGTGACCCCTGATTCACGCTGTGGCTTGTGGTAAAGCCTGAGAGACTAGGATACACAAAAATTCATCACGGTTTAGGCAGAGAGAATCTAGTGATATCCATTCTTGTGTTGGCCTAGTGATCGGGCTAGATCACGGTAAAGCAAATTATGCCATGTTTATTGATGAGGATGAGGTGGTTTAGCCTCAGGATGCCCTAGTTGGTTATTTCAGTTTAAGTCCCACATTCATTCTTGGAATATGACATAGGGGTGATTGGCTGAAGTAAGATTTGGCTCAGAAATCTATGGTCGGGTGGAACGTGGAAGTCCCATCTCTGATTGGTTTTTTACATTTAGTAATGAAGAGCTCATTCCTTTGGTATTTGGTATGTAAATGTACTAGTTATTATGCACATTTCATTGATGTAATATCTGTTGGTATGAAGTCTTAACACAAGTGTACGAAAATATATCACGTTAGCTGCACATGAATAACAACCCTAAAAAAAAATGTGTCTATTCAACTTCTTATATCTACAATAGAAAATTGAAACAAATGCAAAATAAACCCAGGTATATGCAAATAAAGTAGCTAAACAACAAAATGAAATAAGAGTTGCTCCAGAATATCCAATGGACAAGATAAGAATTATAAATAATTTTTTGTATTATGTAACACCTCGGAGGGGAACATGGAGAGTCCCCCTCAATGGGATGGGTTCTTGGCTGTCCTCAAATGCCTTAGCTTCAGAGTTTCTCTCTCAATGGTTGTAGAATACCCAAGACATGTAGAACTCAAAGGGAGCTCAATAAGAAAAAGAAAATAAAATTGAGACAATGATAAGAGGATCATATTCTGACCAAGATAAAAGGATCAAAGGTAAGAAATGAATGGAAAAACCCTTCTATTTATAATAAAATATTGAGTTATCCTTGATAATGGTGCATAATAAAATATTATTAACCAAAATCTAGATCTAACTGCTTGGAATATTTTATTATATTTTGTTGGAGGGAAAAAGAATTTAAATTGGTTAAATCCATTTATTTAGAAATAATAAACAAATAAAATATTTATTTATCAATTTGAGGAGGGATCAAGTAATAATTAAACAAATAATGATTTATTTTATTATTCATAAATTATTTAGTCAAACTTAACAAGGAATATTAATTAAATAATGATTTAATTAATTATTCCTAGAGAATAATAAGATCAATAATGATTTATCTAATTATTTCTCATTAATTGGGTTAAATATGATTGGGAATAGAATTAAACAAAAGTTTAATTAATTATTCCTAGAGGAAAACCAAATAAATAAGGTTTGATTTAATTATTCCTCATGGGGTTTTCTATTTTGGACCATAAATAACTTAATAAACTATGGTTTATTAAATTATTTCTTAGTGAAATAAATTTTACAATGGTAAAATTGGTCTTACATGATGTATTTCGATCCATCTAATTATGCATGGTCAGATGACCAAAAATTGGTGTAACAATATCCATGGTATTTCTTTTGTTATTATGCTCGTTATAAGCATGTGTTTTATCAATGATGATGTATGGCTCTATCTATTTTTTGTATGTAAATGAATATACTATGTATCTATGTTTAAATAGATTATATCACAAATAAATTTGTAAAGGAGCAATGCTTCTTAGTGATTCTCACATAAGTATTAGACCCATATGTTTATTTCTGTTGTTTACACCTTTAGATGCTATGTTAGTGACATGTTTGACGAAATTCCTATCATGGTTGGGTGGGGTCGGATGAGTTCCTGATGATGTGATTTCTTATGTACATTTATTTTATTGTTATTTACCCTCTCCTGGACTTACCGAAAGTTCTAGGCAGTGACCTGGGCTTAGGGGCTGAAAATGTGGCTCAAATCCCATAACCGCAGACACAAAATTGATTGTTTAGGCCTTAGCCGATACCTTGACAATGTTGGCTATAGGGTCTATATCTGCTCCCTTTCCCTTACAAGCCCGCAACTAAGCCTCATAAGAGCTAAAAATTAGTCCCCCCTCAGGGAACGGGTCCCTAGAAGGTTGGGTTACCTCCTGGAGATGTCAATGATGCAATGTAAGGTGTGTTTTTGGTGTTTCCATCGGTTCCAATTCCTTAAGGAATTATAGAAGGTTGAATCTCATATTAGTATCCTCTCATCACATGTCTAACATAATTGGCTAGTTACTGGGGTAGATGTGGGAATAGGGTGTTACAAAGTGATATCAGAGCGTGGTTGCATTCTCCTTGGGTTGTGTGTATTTGTTGTGCATACATGTCAATTGCATATATGTTACTCATACTTATGTTCTATGTTCTTGTTGTGTATTCATGATGGTGATGTTTTTTTTTTGTTCTTCGTGTGTAATATCTGATACCACGAAGTGGTATCAGAGCATGGTTCAACTCTCAAACTAGATGGGTGGTGTTTTTATCATGCATTCATGTTGGTTTCATGTGTGTTTAATATGGTTAGGTCCATGTGTGTTTGTTGCATGCACGTGGTGTTGGTCATGGCTACAATGATGTCGCCATGAGGAGGTTTTTGGTGTCATCATCACATGCATCGTCATGTGCGTATGACTGCTTATGTAATTTTCATTCTTTTATATTGTCTATGCACACTTGCTTACATATTGTTACATATTGTACATGCATTTCTTCCTTATGCTTGGACCACATATTGGTCATGCTTATGTGTTGGCCATGTATGTGTGCTTGGCATGATGTTATATGTTGGACATGCATTGGCGGTCATTCACGCTTGGTTACTCGTTGGTCATGCTTTTGCATTATCTATGTACATTGGTATGGTTATGGTTATTTTCCCTAATGTCCTTGTTTGCAATTAGTTCATCATGATTATATTGGTATGTTATGATGCTAATGTGTTTGATGAGATAGATTAGTAGATGCAAATCATTAAAGTGAAGTTGCAACAATGGACTTTGGGGCAAGAACAGATCGTCATACAAGTTGGTATGCTTGGATTGCAGGTATGGGAATCATGCTTGTTGTAAGCATTAGGTTACTTATATGTTTTTAATTCCATTGTTATTTTGGTTACATGCATGATAAATGTTAGTTCATCAACATATTCATATGCATTTAAATGGTTATGATTATTCCTTTCATTCTATTGATGTTATGGTTACATACATTATAGATGTTAATCGATTAGTGTGGTTATATGTACATGTGTCAGATAGTCATGAATGATAACAACGTGTGGTGGTATGCATTTCTATTGTTGTTTTATGTTATATGTTTTTTATGAGCATAATATGGGTTAACTTGTTGTTGTTGTATGATAGTAGCTTGATGATTAGGTTACATGTTGTTAATGAGCATGATATATAAATTGGTGTTGTTACATGCTAGGGAATTGATGATTAGGTTTATTTCATTAACATATTGATGTTATATGTACTATTATAATTTGGATTGTCCCAGGTAAATGGTTAGGGTTATGACATTCAGACATGAGTCGACCTAATTATGATAGTGTGTTTTATTATGTATAGGTTGATTGTGCCTGTGTGATTGTATGCATGAATGACATTTTCTTATGGGTTTATGATGTGAACATGTTAGCTAGATATTGTTATAGATATCATGATATTATTTATAATTGGGTTGATATGTTATGAAGTTATATCGTGCTAATCTATATTGATTGTGCATAAAATATAGCCTAGCCTTATATACATTAAGGTATGAGTTTCCTTATGTCGTATACTTAGTGCTTGACTATTTTGAGCGTTTGATTATGTCATATAGTTGATCTATTTAGCATGGTATGTTTGCAAGTTATTTGAACATTTGATTAATTGCATGATATATGTATGTGTAATATTGCATGAAGGAATGGTATTATTTTAAGATAGTTGTACTAGCACATATGTGTCGGGATGGATGATATGTACTTGAGTGTAAATAGGTGATAGTTGTAACATTATGTATTATGACCAAAGAATGTGAGTTGATTGTTGATTATGATATGGTTGTTAGCCTTGGTAAAAATTGCTTTCAAATTGATGGATATGTTATCTTGATGTTTGGTACATATGCCTGACATGTGTTTTCAGTTACAGGTCAGCGTGCTTGGCACAAAAAGGTAAGATAACTAGTATATTTTCATGTTTATTTATGATCTAATAGTTATATGTTTATGGTAGTTTGATGCAGTGGATTTCATGGAAATATTTTTTCCTGAAATATTAAAGAAGGCTCGGGTTGGTATTTCACTTGAAGGTATTGGGAACCATGGGGATTAAGTCATGGTGTTTGTTGTAAAGTCTTGTGCTTTTGGTCTTTTGTGATTTGGTTGCGATTGATTTGTGGTTTTGATTTCATTTAGTGTATGGCCATACCATTTGTTTTGGTGTCTTATTACTATTGGTTTTCCATGGTCTCCTTCTTTGTTTCTTGCAATTTTATTTTTTTTTATGTTTTGAGAGTTTGAGGAATTGATTGGGGAAAGAGGAATATAATGGAGCTCGGGAAGATCTAAATGAAATACAATCATGTAATGTAAGGCCTGAATGGAGGTTAATGCATGAGTAAGCCCAGTAGAAGGTAAGAATATGAAATTCAGTTGGACTGGTTGGGTCCATTGGGGTAAATGGACAGTGGCAATACAAGACATGAGAAAGGTGACAGGAAAGGTAAAATACATGAGCTTAAGATAGCAGATTCCTTGGATATGATGGGAACTATTGTTCTCAACATTGAGCATGTTGTGCACAAATAAAAGAAGTTCTCTTAACCCAGACCTTATGACATCTAGAAATTTTTTTGTGATCATGATTAAGTTGATATAGGTATACATGTATGTATGTATGTATGTCATGTCTGATTGGGTCTTCATGGATTATGGTTGTTTAATGCTAAATGTTTATATGCATATATATGTGTGTATATATGTCATTGTATGACATGATGATTATTATTTTATGCTAATGAGTATATATATGTATGTATCTATGTATCTATGTCACTATATGACAGGGTTGTCAAGGATCATTCTTGTGGAGGAATGATTTATTATGCAGGAGAATGTCATGAAGAGGTTCTTGGTCTTATGAGAAACCAAGTGGGAAGAGTAACTCTAACAAGTCTATGAGGTCAGTATCATGAATTAATATTATATGCTTGTACTATGCCTATGTTTATGTTATGGATAAGTAATGTTGACGGGTTCATCAACGAAGTGAAAGTAGTGTGATCTGTGACATGCTAGGATAAGCATGGATAGTGGAAAGACACTAGAAGTAGGGTTTCTTGTGGGGTTAGAGTGTGGTCTTTGGATGTATAGTGATAATGTTGTGTATATGTTGTGCATGTTGTATATTTAGTGATTGTACCTATGGTGATGTGTAATGTTGCATATCTAGTATTGTGTACATATGATGGTGTATTCCTGTTGTATATATGATGTTGCATATGCAGTGACAGGTATAGATTGAGCTATGTACATGTTGGATATGAAATGTTGTGTGCATGTTGGATATGAAATGTTGTGTACGTATGGTGTTATGTACATGTTGAATATGTAGTGCTATGGACATATGGTGTTGTGTGCGTGATGTACATATGGTGCTACGTACATTTGGTGTTGTGTGCATGATTGTACACATGGTGTTGTGTGCATGTGGTACTGTGTATAGGTTGTAAATGTGGTGTTGTGTCTAGGTGGTGCCCTGTACATGTCGTGCATGTGGTTTTGTGTGCATATGGTGTTGTGTACATGTTGTGCATGTGGTGTTTTGTACATGTGGTATTGTGTACACATTGTACAGGTGGTGCGGTGTACATTTGGTGTTGTGTACACATTGTGCAGGTGGTTCCGTGTACATGTGATGTGGTGCACACGTTGTGTAGGTGGTGTGCGTACAGGTGTTACCATGTACATGTTGTGCATATGGTACTGGTATAAATGTGGTATTGTGTGCATGTCGTACATGCTATGTTATGGCCATGTGGTGCTATATATGTGCATGGTGTAGTCATGGTATTGTGACATTTGTATTGATTATGTTGTAATATCTATATGTATATGTATTGTTTGTTGTATTGTACATCAGGTGTAGCTTATGTGTTGTATTCTAGTATAGGCGTGTGTATTGTGTTATATCATACATTGGGTGTAGGTATATGCCTTATATGTCAATATAGGCATATGTATTGTGTTGTGTTGTACTGTGTTTTATTGTACACCAAGTGTAGGTGTATGTGTTATGTTTCGTGAAAGATGTGGGCGTATGCATTGTGTGTATGTATGTTTTATGATGTACATTGTTTGTATGTGTATGTGATTAAAGAGAAGCAAGGGCACTCGGTGATTTCTGAGTGTGACAACCGATCTAGTGTGTGTAAGTAAAGAGAAAAGGAAAAAGTATGGATCGATGAAATATAAGTATTGGTATTTTATGCCAGTCTTGTTATGCGTGTGATCTGTGATTCTGAATTATGATGGTTACATGTGATTTATGATTATGGTTTATGTTGATTTCATGCGATTCTTGATCTTAATTTATGATGGTTTCTTTTTGGATAACTAGATGTGTTATGTTTATACATGATTATTTGATCAAATAAATGGTTTGAATTGTTGTGACAGAAAGTGAACAGAATTGCAAGTGTGACTTGTTGAAAATCCACCAATGAGGTATGATTTGAGTTTATTTTGAATCTAATGGTAGTTTTTTTTTTGGAAAATTAGGCTATTCTATATTAATTCAAGAAGATAAACATTACATATGATACAGGTGGGGTTGGAAAGCTGCGCTTAACCAATCCCAACCTTAGTTGCTCAGTTTCGGGGCTGCCTCTGTGGAGGAAACTAGCCTAGAAAATACTTGAGACAATAAATTACAAAATGCACAACAACGCTGATGTATCCAGATATTACAAAATGTGCAAAAGCATGAGTATAACTTGAGATTCCTTGGTAGTAGCATGCATGAAAAAAACCAAGGAAGAACTGAGCATATTTGTAGTCCTTAGTCTTCAGCTTCATCATTACTATCGGGTACTTCTTCCTCTATGGGGTAGGCGTAAACCTGCACAACCGCTTCCTCAGAATCTGCTACTGGACGCGTAGGTTTGGGGACCGGTGCACAGAGGATGGGGGACTCCGAATACCCAGCGTCAGGCACGCGCATCCAAGTGCCTTTAGAATCCATAATCCAAACATTTGTTTCATCATCTTCCTCCTCCTGAGCTGGCAGAAGATTAGTCTTGCGAGGCGAGGGATGCGCCTAGTGCGTGATGGTAGACTTCCGGGGACCGCATCTAACTCTCTATGCAAATTTCACAGGATCTTCTTCCTCCTGATCAAGATCAGGGCTCTATATAGCATATGTTTCGGAGAAGGATCCTTCAACAGACTCCAAACAGTTGTTTGTTCCATGGTGGTAACGTCCGGGGAGAGCCCCTCTCTGTCCACCGCGGATGGTTCTTTGATGCAATCTGGGAGCCATTGCCCGCTGAAGAAGAGGAGAGGATTCAATGGAAGGGTACACAGCAGGAGGACAGACAATATCAGAGGCTAGAGGAGCAGAAGGGTTAGGGCTAAGATAAGTAATCTGGGTAGTCATAGCCGAGAGGGGTCTGCGTAATGCAACTCTAGGTAGAGGGCTGCGCAACAGATTGGTGGCGTAGGTGGGCAAAAAAAGAATCAAAAGGAAATACTGATGGAACTTACTATGAGCCTCTTTGGGCTGAGGGCCCATCCTTTTATAAGGTCTAGGACACATGTGATGGGGATGGTCATGAGTGAGCCTTGCACGCGACTGCATGCCATATCTAATTTCCTGAGAAGGCTCAAGGGAAGAGCAATGGCTGATAGTCATATCAATCATGTTAATCATTTATGATGATTGCTACAGATGGGTACCTTGGATGGGGTAACACTGTACAAAATGTCTCTTCATCATGCCTTATCCCATTCATCTCGTGTGGATGGCTAAGGTTTGAGGGTCCACAACGGGTGAGGCTCTGCACTGTAGATCTCCATCCTTAAGGGCGTGGGAGAGATGATTGGTATTCATTCCACTTATGTCACCTGCATCTGGGGGAATCTAATGGTATTTATGTGCTTGGTCTAGGAAAACATGCAATTCCCAGTTGTGTGGATGAAACCGACTACAAGGACTAACAATGTCAACAAAAGGAATTGAAATAGGAAGCAGTATGTTGGTAAAGCACTTTAGGAGTAGGGCCATTGTGGGACACTGGTACCCAATAGTGTTCATTGATTTCCATGAGCATGATATGACCCATATGATGCTTTTGAGGAAGGCATATTCCTTGGTTTTTGTATCTTCTGATGTGAAAAATCCTTGTCATGGGATGGATCACCAAAGATAGGGGATGTTGGGGAACTTAGAAGGTGAGTGGCTATAGAGAAGGTGATTACTAGATTTCCCGAGGGACTGCATAGCATAAAAGGGAAGGTCCATGTGGATTTGTTTTTGTCATTAGCATTTCGAGATGGAATCAGAAGCACATTGGGAATGTGCCCTGGAAAAATGAGCTGGTAACTATTCATTGAGAGTAAAATAGTGCAATATTGTAGTGCATGACATTAGATGCAACTTTTACTTTGACAATGGATTATGGACTTATTGGAAAGGAGGTGAATCCTAGTATTAATTTGAGGGTGGAGGTGTGAGCCTCCGTATTCCCTTGTTAATGATACATGCATTGTTTCCTTTTATTTGTTGGTTGAGAAAATGTGTATATGTGTATATTATTGTAAATACCATAATGGGTTGTGCTATAAAGCTCCAGTATGTGGTATTCTTCCATGTTTTTAGCAGATTGATCATTGTAAATACTGCAACGAGATATGTTATAAAGCTCCATGTGCAGTATGCTTTTATTTTTAGTGGTTTTTTTGAGGTATATGTGTGGTTGAACACCGGGGAAGGTGTCCCCCAACGGGGAGGGTTCTGTAACATCCCTAGTGAAAATTCCATGTAATAAAAGTTAAAAATAATAACCACGGTTGACGGGACATTTATTCCAAGCTAAATGTTGGGAAAAAAATCTGAGCAGTGTTCACTTCGGTTTATTATGGCTAAGGAAATTGGAAAAGGCAATGGCTAAGGTTTTGGAAAGGAAAATCACATATTTGGCACATTTATTTATGAAAATATTGGAAAATATGAGAAAAGGGAGTTTAAAGGTCACAGGTTGCATGTGAGGAAAATGAAGGAAAATAATGGAAATGAAGAAAATAGAGGCCTCATTGATAAGAAGGATTATGAGGATCAACTGGAAACATTTTTCTACATTTTTTCAGTCAAATTTTGGAGCTCTACCAATATTCTCTCTCTCTCTCTCTCTATCTCACCCTTGGACACTTAGAGTTTTTGGAGCACTTTTTCATTTGAGAAAGTATAGCAAGAAAGTAGGAAAAAAGATGAATCAAGTAAGGAGGAGCAAGAATCAAGAAGCTACATCAGTATTCTTGGCAGGTATTGATTTGCATGTGTATTTCCGTTGCTATATTTGGAATTCATAACATTTCATGTGGTTCTTTGCTGTCTTTGCATGGGTTTTTTCAGATGTGACAGTGTTTTCAACCTATCCTTACCATTTTCGAATAGCCATGGTGTTGTGGAGTTCTCATGTTTTGGTTTAGCTATATTAAAAGATGGATTCGAAGCTGAGTGAGGTGGATCTCTGAATATTCTTATTTTTATAACACAAAACCGATTTATGTGTTGCATCGGTTTAGGGCCTAGTCACCCCTAATTCAAACTATGGGTTAGGGTAAAGCCTGAGAGGTGTTGCCTTAATTTATGGCCTATTGATCCAGGTTTGGATTGTGGTAAATCTTGAAAGGTGTTTTCCCTTGATTAGGCCTAGGAATCCTTGCCAATGAATGATAGGATATATGGTAAAGACTAGAGGGTGGTGTCTTGGTTTAGGTCCAAGTGACCCCTGATTCAGATGGTGGGTTGCAATAAATCCAGAGAGACTAGGAGACTGGAAAATTCCTCATGGTTTAGATGGAGAGAATCTGGTGATATACATGCTTATGTTGGCCTAATGATCAGGGTAGATCATGGTAAAGCTAGTTATGACATGTTTATTGATGAGGGTGAGGTGGTTTAGCCTCAAGATCCATGGTTGGTTCTTTTGGTTTGAGTCCCACATTCATGCTTGGAATATCGCACGGGGGTGATTGGGTGAAGTAAGATTTGGCTCAACCAATATATGGTCGGGTGGAACATGGAAGTCCCATCTACAGTTGGTTTTCTACATTTAGTAATGAAGATCTTATTCCTTTGGTATTTGGTATGCAAATGTATTGGTTATTATGCATATTTCATTGATGTTATATCCATGGTATTTATGTTTTTATTATGTTGGTTATAAGCATGTATTTTATCAGTGATGATGTATGCCTCTATCTATTTATTTTTCCTGTAAATTAATATACTATGTATCTATGGTCAAATAGATTGTATTGCAGCTAAATATGTAAGGGAGAAATGCTTCTTAACAGTTCTTAGATAAGTATTACACCGCTATGTTTATTTTTGTTTTTTACACCTGTAGATGCAATATTTGTGAAATTTTGGATGAAATTCCTGTCATGGATGGGTGGGTCCAGATGAGTTCCTAACGATTTGATTAATTTTGTACATTTTTTTTAAATTTTATTTACCCTCTCCTAGAGTTATAGGAATTTTTGGGTAGTGACCTGGGCTCAGGGGCTGAAAATGTGGCACAAATCCCGAAGCTACAGGCACAAAATTAAATGTTTGGGCCTTAGTTGATACATTAAAAAGGATATCCCATGGTTATAGGGTCTATCGCCGATACCTTTCCCTTACAAGCCTGCGGATAAGCCTCGGAGGGGCTAAAAATCAGTCCCCCCTCAGGGAACAGGTCCCTGGAAGGTTGTGTTACCTCCTGGGGATGTCAATGTTGCAGTGTAATTTTTTTTTTTGGTGTTTCCATCGATTCCACTTCCTTAAGTCCACCTAAGAGTTTGAATCTCTTATTTGTATCCTCTCATCACATGTCTAACGCGTTTGGCCAGGTACTTGGGTAGATGTGGGAAGAGGGTGTTACAAAGTGGTATCAGAGCGTGGTTGCGCTCTCCTTGGGTTGTGTACATTTTTCGTGCATACATGTTAATTTCATATATGTTCCTCATGCTTATTTTCCATGTGATTATTGTGTATGCATGATAGTGGTGTTTTTTTTTTTTTCTCCTTGTGTGATATCTGATACCATAGAGTGGTATCAGAGCATGAGTCAACTTTTGGACTGGATGGGTGGCGTTCGATCATGCATTTATGTTGGTTTCATGTGTGTTTAGTATGCTTATGGTCCATGTGTGTTTGTTGCATGCGCATGGTGTTGGTCATGGCTACAGTGATGTCGCCATGAGTAGGTTGTTGGTTTCACCATGAAATGCATCGTCATGTGTGTATGATTAGTTATGTAATGTTCATGTTCATGTATTTTTCGTGCACACTTGCTTACATATTGTTACATATTTTACATGCATTGCCTTCTTATGCTAGTAGCACATATTGGTCATGTATGTGTTCTTGCATGATGTTATATGTTGGACATGCATTGGTATTTCATGCTTGTTTACTCTTTGATCATGCGTGTGCATTGTCCATGTACATTGGTATGGTTAAGATTATTGTCCATGAGGTCATTGTATGCAATTAGGTCATCATGATGATATTGGTATGTTATGATGCTAATGTGTTTCCTGAGATAGAGTAGTAGATGCAGATCATTAAAGTGAAGTTACAATAATGGACTTTGGGACAAGAGAATATCATTATACAAGTTGGTATGTTCGGCATGCAAGTAAGGGACTCATGGTTGTTGTAAACATTATGGTTACTTATATCTTTGTCATTCCATTGTTATTTTGGTTACATGCATGATAAATGATAGTTCATCAGCGTAGTCATATGCATTATGGTTTTGAGTGTTCTTTTCATTCTATTGACGTTATGGTTACATACATTATAGATGTTAGTTGATTAGTGTGGTTAAATGTACATTGGTCGGATAGTAATGAATGATATCAACCTATGGTGTTATGGATTTCTATTGTTTTTTTATCATTAGTTATGTAATATGTTGTTGATGAGCATGTTATGGGTTAACTTGTTTTTGTTGTATGATAGTAGCTTGATGATTAGGTTACATGTTTATGATGAGCATGATATATAACTTGGTGTTGTTGCATATAACCATATTTTATTTAGAGGGTCCTCATTATTATTAAGAGGATACTAAATTAAAAATGGGGGGTTTTCATTTCACCACAACAATGGTGACACATGGGGAAGAACTAATTATCTCTGGTTAAAAGATGATGGGATTAACTTTACCTAAAGGTTAAAATGTTGAATTCTATTAAGCAGTCAAACGGTAAAGAATTTCCTAGGGATCCCACATTAGTGAACCAAGTAATATAAGTTAAAAAAGACAAGTACTCAAGGCAGACTGAGTTTAAAACCATGAATCTGAATTTTGGGGAATATTTAATATTTAAGATTACCTCGTATGAGTGATAGAAGAAGGTATAGATACAAATTTTTAGATAAATCATATATCCATTGATATAAATGGTCTCTGACATTTCTTTGCTTCCAGCAAGACTGGTTAGTACCCCTACGAAGTTGTATTTTATAACATACAAGCATGGCCCCGCTGTCAATGAGTGTCCATTGCCCCAACAGGTTTACTTATATTTCCCATGCTTCCCCTTTTGATCACCCTTTTGATAAGCACATTTATGAGGTATGTTTATGATGTAGTTGAATGAAAGGCATGATATGGTAATAGATACTTAAGCAAATGGATATAACACTTCCATAATGTTGACTCCATATCCTTTCCAATAACTATCAATTCATAGGATTTTATAAAGTTGAGAGATGGGAGGGATCCATTGAGTTAAACTAAGGTCATTTATTTCCTTAAAAAGATGAACGATATCACTTAGAAAGGATGCATGTTCCTCCATGGAAAATATTTAAGGCAAGAGGGCTTTAGGATTCCATAAAAATATCCTTTGAAGTTAAATGAAACCCATTGAAATAGACAGAGTCAAATTTCCCATGTATGCCAATCAGTGTTGGGTATGAAAAAATTCCTTCTAAATAAATATTTTCTGTATCACCAAAACCAAAATATAACCAATAGTAAAAAGGAAGAAGAAATCCAAATTGAAGCAAAAGAAGAACTCAACATACTCTAAAAATTTCAAATAAGGGAAGTAAAAATTAAGGAAAAACCCAAATTGAAAAGACAACCCTAACAAGACTAACTATAAAAATGTATCAATAAAAGAGTAAAATAAGACAAGCATGTGTGTGTTCGTCTTAGGTTGAAATTTTAATGAATTCTATATTGTAGAGTTATAATAAGTTAGTCTCTTAACTGCAAGGTGAATAACATTCATGAAGTAAAATCAAGCCAAAGAGAGAAGTTTATACCCCTTGTATATTTTTTGTTTTAAAACAAAGGCTGCATGAAAACATCTTAACAATTTTCTAATAAAAGCAATGCTTGAGAAAAAAACTAAAAGTTCAGAGACTTACTAATTTAGTTGATTTGTTGAACATTGTTACTGCTCTTCCAAAACTTAAAATAAAACAACATGGAATATTAGTGCCAAACTTGAGCCAGTAGGGGTGTAATGATTCTTCGAGAACTGAAAAATAGAGATATATATCAGTAAAATAAAAAATAAAGATGAAAGAATAATGCAAAGAAATAGAAAAGGATGAAAATGGGAATATGAGTCTTACCATTTGAAGAATTTCATTTAATTTTACCTGAAAGATTTTGATTTTATCGAAGAAAATATAACATATTCTTTTTATTTGAATTAAAAGCATGAAGAAGTTGTACTCTTTGAAGCTTTTATTGACCTAAAATCGTCACTTATTAGATATAAACTGAAATGAGCAAAAAAATACAAGAATACTATGATTTATGTTCAAGGAATTTGAAGTATCATCATAAGTGAGAATGAAGATGTGCTTCTTTATGAACTGTAGCAGCAATTATTCTCTTTGTTTTTTCAGATTTCATATCGATTCCAAGGTTTACATAAAATGTCAAAAATCAAGACCAAGCCCCAACGTATGTAACACTTATGTGTGTATGGAGAGGACTTGAATTTTGTATGACAAATATGGAGTGATGTATTAAAGACAAGTGAATCACAAGAGGATTTGAAATAGACCAAGATCCATTACCTTTTCATATTTTGTATTTGCTTACCAGTTGACTGTATTTTTATAATGGTTGCTCAAGAATTACTTGAAAATAAAATGAGGATTCACAATAAAATATGACGAGGATGATGAGCTGAGAATCAAATAGTGAGACAAATACAAAAACGTAAGCAAGCCACCAAAGAATGAACTTTTCATTAGCTAGAAATATTGTTGTGTAGACTAAAAAGAGGGTCGAATATATATGTGAGGTTTTATGCCCAATGAAAGCACAATTATAGGATCCATGTGCACACACTATGAAGCATGGATATCCTTGAAGTCACAAAGTCATCCTGAGGAATGAATGCTTGAGGTTTAATGAAATTACAATTGAAAATACATCCAGTCTCTCGAATACTTGGATAACATGGAAGTAATCGTAAAAATACAGAGATAATCAAAGAGGACTCTATGTGAGCACAGTGATAGGCCATGTTGTCTAGTAATGGATGAATTGACCATAGGCCAAAGAAATTACATTAGTCTTATATCTCACTAATTCAAGATATTAAGAGGCTCAGTATAAAGAGAAATAGGAATCTTGGAAATAAATCTCGTACTGTATGTAAAATAAGCTTCTGAGAAAAGGAGTACAAGATTCAATAATATTATTGAGGAGGAATAAATCGCGTATTTGAAATATCGAAAACCACTTTAAAAGCTCTAATAAAAAACAACGAAGTGGAACCATTTACTTTACAAAGAGTTTTATTGAGAAAATAAGGAAATTGGGCATGACGATCAAAAAAATGTCCACATGGATCTCAGGATAGAAATCTCAAAATGTATTTTAAAATGTTTCCAATATTTTTTTGTTTTTGAGGTTCTGAGGTATTGATTTCTCAAATGATAAATCTTGAAAAATATTTGAAAATACTTCCGATATAATACAGACTCGAGAATCCAATAAGCTTAAAGTTCTGGAGTCTTGAGGGAAATATCTCGAAACCTTATATGAAGGAAATACGAAAAAGGGGAAACTCGAGATTCAAATATTTACAAATTAGAGGCTTTGAGTCATCTCGGAAGAATGAAATGTGACTAAAGTGGTTGTATGATAAATGAGTGTAGTGAAAAGGTGAAACTAAACTTGGAAAATGTAAAATTTGGAATGGGAATGTAGAAATTAAACCAATGGATTCAATCCGATCTTTTAATGTACTAAAACAAAATACAGAATCACTTCTACAAATTTACAAAAACCAAATACAATCACATAATCACAAACATGAAAGAGAAATAATTTATCAATCACACAACACAAGATGTATCTATGGAAATAAACTGCTCAAAACCCCGCTATCTATATATTTCATTAAGTCAAGATCATGAAACAATACAATGTGTATCGAGCCTTGCTTACACGTTCCTGGAGGAAATTTGGCCTTATTAATTAGGAAATTCCTTGGAATTGATTGCGCAATTCATATAAGGATTGTTGGTGACCTAATGCATGAATTGTACAAATTTCCAATTATAGAACTGATAGTTATCTTCCCTTTAACCCCAATCCCAACTAGGTCTTCCTTATAGCTGACATGCAACAACCTTTTATAGTGAATTATCAATTAATTGAATGATCACTACTTATGAATTAAATCAGATTTAATTCACTATACCTCTCACTAGCTCATCTCTCACTTATAACTAGTTAAAGTGATTTTAACTCAATTAATTGAGTTAACTAATTACAACTCACAAATAATTATAACTAGATCCCCTAAGAATAGGAAAATCCTCTACATGCCTCCTCTTTGACCCTCAACTAAAATTTCCCAATCTGACTCAGTATTTCTTAATTATTTAACTAATACAAGTTTTCATGTGATGGAATTAAAATTTATCTTCCAATTTAATTAAGGGAAAATTAAATTAGAAGCCCCCTTGGGTGCCATTTCTTGTTTCCATTTCAACACTCCGTCTCAAGAAGAAAGGGATTGTCTGCTACCTCGATATTTCCTCTTTGGAACTCAAATTTTCCTCTTGAGAGTGCCTTCGTCAAGATGTTTGAATCTTGCTCCTCTATTGGAATGTAATCTAATGAAATAATATTCCTCTGCACACAATCTCTGAGATGGTGTGTAATATTCCAAATCTGGAATAGCACAGCAAGCTAGCTAAAATAACACACTCCTGGGAGATTGATGCACAGAAATGAGTTTACAACCCTTGGATCCCTTAGATCAGTAGATCTAGAGTCTAGATCCAAAATGGGAGAAAAAAAAAATCAAACTAGATGTGGTAAACAGATCTCCCACCACCTAGCCTAGCTGAAAAACACCCTACAAGAGGGGCTGCAGTTATGCACAAAAAACTGCTTCAGAAATAACGTAGTCTTGGATAGTATGAGTATGAGGCCATAAAATATGATTAAATTATGAATATAAAACAAAAAATCAAAATTACAATGAAGCTCTTTCAATATACAGTAGAATACAGGAGGAAATAGAGCCAGAAATCTTCAGAAAAGAAGGTTGCAACACATATATAAACTGCAAATGGATTAACATCATTATTTTGAGGAGCTACAGTAGCTGAATATTACAACTTAGATCTAGGATAGATCTGTGGACAAAACATCAGATCCATTTCAAATGTGGAAACTAGATAGTTTTATTTACAAGATCCCCTTGGGGTTTTGACCACATCATGCATAAGAGAGAGTAGATGTGAGTTTTAAGTTGCAGATCTGAAAAATGCTTTAGAAATTTTTGAAGATGTCTTTACATTAAAATATATCAGATCTAAACAGAACATGGATCAGCAAGCTAATCCATGGATCACCAAAGTGAAAGGGAAAGCCTAGCACCAGAGATCTCTCATCAGAAATGGGATCAAAACACCCTGTAGAACCTCTAATGAAAATAATGCAGTTCCTCAATCAAAATTGTGTTGTAGCTTGAATAAAAATGATGGCCTGATTCCAAGATACAAATCTGAAGCTAAAACAGTGGATGCACTCTTCCAGGGGGTTAAAAGACACACTCCATGAGAAGAGGCTCCAATACAAGCTAGATCTAACCAAATATAGAATCCCACTTGCTGCAACTTACAAAAGCAAGTAAACCCTCACTGGATCTGCGCTACAGTTTGAAGTAGAGCTTGGCCCAAAGCCTGATAGTGGATCAAATCAGCAAAAACTCCTCCAAGAATCCTCAAGGGAAGAGGTGAAATCCCTGCATAGGAACTCCAAGTGCTAAGCAGCAAAATTCTCCACTAAACAGCAGAGAATAGTATTTGTCTAAACGACAGGGGTGTCACTCAATTAACCTATGACATAGCACGTGCGTTCGTGGAATACTAAACAATACCCTTAATTTGACTACATATTGGAAAATACCTCTAAAAATCACTTTATTTAACCCCCTACCAATACTAACCCATTACATTTTCCCAATTCAATAAACCCCTACTTTCACTAGATATTGTAGGTATCCATTTTCTCATTAACATTTTTTATACCCTTTTATATTTATGTCCTTAACATAATGACATGATGCCTCTCTTGTGACCCCAAATGCATCCTAAAATTCACCTTTCTTCTTGTGATATACATAGGAGATGCATATTAGTATTCCCACTATGTGATTACCCAATTAACACTCAAGCACATCTCACTATTATTTGTAGCATTTAATGGTCCAAGACAATGTGAATGATCCCTCATGCACTCTCCCTTGTCAAACCTGCAAAACACCATATTGTTGCAATGCCAATGATCCCTCAGTTGCTGCAATGTGAATCCCTCAGTTGTTGCAATGTGAATGATATCTTGTGCACTCAATGATGCCTTATGTTCTCTTCCTTTCCAAACCCACAAAACACCAGATTGTTGCAATGTGAATCCCTAAGTTGCTGCAATGTGAATCACTTAGTTTTTGTAATGCGAATGATCCCTCAATCGCTCTCCCTTGCCAAACCCACAAAACAAGCCTGCTTGGTCCAAAAAATCATAAAACAATACCTTAAATTATTTATATTTCATATATAATAGAAAAACCCACTAACCCTTATTTATATATCCAATATAATTCTTTTGGTTTGTCTAATTTTTTTACCCCAATATGAATGCACGTGATATAATATTGCTTTGTTAGTGATGCCCCCATGGTCTAAACAGACAAGATACTCATAAATATAATCAGTCAACAACCTTCTCTTGCTGCCTTCCCCTTCCTTTTATAAGATGAAAGCCTTTGCAAACCCTAAACCACCTTGATGAGTTAGCTCATTTCACATGAGGGGCCTACTTCTAGAACTATGCTATCCCTTCATGAGATACATTGAATCTAGACAGCGTTGTAGATTTGGTCAAGTTTGACCCAGTCTCACAGCTCAAACCCCTTTCACACCTGCAAGTGATTTATTTATATGGCCCTGATTTATCCTTGTTCATATGGGCATTGATTTATTCAGTCTTTTCAGGAGTTTTACATGTCCTCCTTTATTCATTTATTCATGCAATAGAAAGTAAAACAAAAATGAATATTCCTCTTAGCTTAGGCTAAGTAGGAATATTACATGGTGATATCGGATGTCAATATGCTTGGACCTGTCATGAAAAACTCAATTAACCGAGAGTTTGATGCAACTTTGGTTATCATAATGTATCATCGTCTGATCCATCCGTCGACCAAAAAAACTAAAAATGTATCTTCCTCATCTAGATGGCATCACATGCTACCTAGCTGGCTGCCATGTACTCTACCTCTGTGGAACTGAGTGAAACTGATCTCTATTTCCTGATGTAACAGGAAGTTGTTGCTGATCCTATGCTGAAGATGCCCCCTTATGTGCTCTTCCTATCATATGGACTCCCTGCCCAATGTGCATCGGTGAAGCATTGAAGCTTCACTCCCTCTGTCTTTATGTACCATAATCCATACTATGTAGTGCCTCTGAGGTATCTCAATACATGCTTTCCTGCCTTCCAAAATATTTTGGTAGGCTTAACCATAACTTGAATAAGTTGGTTAAATTCATAGAATATGTCTAGTCGTACATTCACAAATACATGAGTGAACCCACAAGCTGCCTGAAAATAGTAGCATCCACTACTTCGCCTAAAGTAGCATCCTCCTTCCTCCAGTTTCCTACTAAAGGATTCTCCGTGGGTTTGTTTCCCTCCATGTGGAACTTCCCTAGGATCTCGTTGGCATACTTTCCTTGAGATACAAATAACTCCCCATATCTTTTCCATATTTCCTATCCCAAGAAATAGTGCAAGGTTGCCATGTCCTTCATCTCAAATTCTCTTGCAAGGTCCTCTTTCCAAGACTTTATGAGATGTTCATCAGCTGTTAATATCATATCATCAACATAAAGTACAATAATCAAAATCTTACCATCAACCACAATATGATATAGTTTTTCATCTACTTCACTCTTGGTTAAGCCCATCCTAGAGAAATAGTTGTCGATTCTGGTGTACCAAGCACAAGGTGCTTGCTTCAACCCATATAATGCTCTCTTGAGTATGTACACATGTGACTCCCTGTCTAAGGTCTCAAAACCTTCTGTCTACTCAATGTACACCTCTTTTTTAATAAATCCATTGAGAAAGGTTGTCTTTATATCCATATGATGTATCTACCATCACATTTGCACTGAGAGTGTAAGGATGGATCTGATAGATGAGTACCTTGCAAATGGTGAAAAAGTCTCATTATAGTCAAACCCGTTCACCTTAGAGAACCCTCTGGCTACAGATATGGGATTTTTCTTCTACACACTCCCATTTCTTGTCTTCTTCACCTTGTAGACCCACCTGGATCCTATAACTGACTTCCCCACTAGTCTTGGGACAACTTCCCATGCACAGTTTCTGATAATGGAGTCATACTCCTCAACCATGGCATCAACCCACACTAGTTGTTTCACTTCTTCCTCAAAACATGATATTTATATCTCAATACCTTCACTCGTAAGAGCCATGTATCTAGTGTACCACTTTGGGGACCTTCTTTGCCTGCATTGTGATGTGGGTGCTCCCACATTCTCTCTCACATCTAGCAACAATCTGACAACCTCTCTAGCGCGCTTCCTTCCATCTCTGGTGGAAGGCTCTTCATAAGTGGTTTCTACCATTCTCTTTTCCTATGCTTGTGGATGCTCCACATCCTGAGGTTCATCCATTGGAGCCTAGAGCTCCTCAACTGCATGTAACTCAATATCCCTCTTTAGGGAAAATCGCATGGCTTTATCTTCATAGAATTTCACATCTCTTCTGACCATTGTCATCCTGTGTTCTGAAAATTACACTCGATAGTTGTGAGGTGTATCAGTGTATCAGTGTACCCCACAAATATCCCCAACTCTGTTGTTGGCTCTAGATTCTTCCCGACATCTTTGGTTACATGGAAATAAATAGATGAACTAAATATTTTAAAATATGACACATCTAGTCTGTTACTTGAAAAGGCCTCCTCTGGTGTACTCATCCCAGATGAGGACTTATGTTCTGCATAAATACTATTGTATTGTATGCTTCCACCCACGGATGTAACAGTAGGCCTGATCATGAAACATAGCTTGTGTTTCTCCCACAATCATTCTATTATTTCTTTCTGCAACCCCATTCTACTGTGGGTTATGAGGTGTTATCAATTCTATTTGAATTCCTTCTGAGGCCCTTAATTTCTTTAATTTTTTAGAGATATATTCTCCATCATTGTTGCTCCTCAGAGCCTTCACCTTCTTACCTGAATCTTTCTACAAGTGCCTTGAACTCACAAAACTTGGAGAACATCTAATCTTTCTTCTGCATGAATAATATCCAACACTTCCTTGAAAAATCATCAACAAAATTCACATAATACCTGTGATTTGCTGCGGAGGCTGTCGAAAATGGTCCACAAAGGTCTGAGTGACCTCTCTCAAGGATCGCCTTTCTCGTGAAAGGTGGCCTTGATATACTTCCCCAATATGCACTCTTTGCATGTATCTCTCTGTGTAAGTGCACCCTTTGGAAGTCTTGTAGAAATATGTTGTGTGATCTTCAAAGCGCCATGATGAAGATGGCCCAATATCCCGTGCCATAACTCATCGATGTCTCAACTCTCCACCTTCTCTGCTTGTGTGGTCAATGCAACATGGTTTTCTACATCTAGATTGTAGAGGCTCTTTACTCGAACTGTAATATTTTTCACCTATCTCGTGGCTTTGTGATGAAGGAATGCCTTTCCTTCACTAAAGATCACATGATATCCATGATATTCCAACATAGCAACATAAACCAAATTATTCTTTAAACCAGGAACATGCATGACATATTTTAATGGGGCTTTCTTGAATCTCTTTGAAAGGTAACTGTACCAACATCAGTAGCATTATATCTCCAATTGCCACCCCTCTCGATGTGCATCTGGAGATCCTTCTCCACCAAGCTACTGAAGAATTATTTATTTTCGGTCATATGGAATGAAGCTCCACTATCCAAGTACCACACATAACCCATCACCGATGACACCATGCATGTGATGAGAGTGAAATCCAACTTGAATTGTGTAGCAGGTGCTTCACCTACTGATTTTCCTGAGGCCTTATTGTTGGTCTTCTTTCGTGGACAATTTGTGGCCTAGTGTCCATACTCATGATAGTCGAAACATTTAACTTTGACAAGTCTCGCTTATTTCTTGACTTGACGGACTTTTAATTGCAATGGGACACCTTCACTTTTCCTTTGTTCAAATTTCCATCCAAGGCACAGTTATCCTCATCATCAATATTTGATGAGGATCCATCTCTGGTGTTCCGTCGAATCTCTTCTTGTACCAAGTCGAACCACAATCGTTCCGAGTCTGGTTGCTTCTCCCTCCCACTCACATAGTCTTGGTAGCTATGCTAACTCTTGGGAAGGCCTAAAATATCTAGGCTCACCAAATCATAATCGACAACTATCACCCCAACACTTCCAAGCTGATCTCAACATTGAGTGAACTTTGTCAAGTATTTTTGGATCGTGTTGCCCTTCTCCATCTTGATCTTTCTAAGATTTTCTTTCAGCACCAGCTTCCTGTGGTCGTTGCTATTCTGAAACAAAACTTTTAAGGCCTTCCACATAGCATATGGTGTGGCCTTTCCATGGGGACTCGATACAATATGATCTCAAACTCCCTCTAACAATATCCTTCTTGCCTTTGCTACATTCTTCTTCCATGCATCAAGAGGTTGAGCATCTAATAGTGTGGGCTTGGGAATATCACTGTCTATGATGCCTTTAGTATTTTTTCCTCAAGAACTACCTCCATTCGACCCCTCCATGCTATGTATTTCTAATTTCCCTTGAGTGCATATTTGAGTCCCAAGCCATTGAAAGCCATCTTAATCTGTTGTTGGGTCCTAAAGAATAGATATGCATATTTGATATAATTGTTAAAAACAAACTCTGATTCTTCTCTTCTATTGGTATTCCTGCTCTGATACCATGTATAAATTCAACCAGTGGATTCAATGTGATCATGTAATGCACTAAAATAAAATATTGAATCATTTCTACAAATTTGCGGAAACCAAATACGATCGCATAATCACAAACATGAAAGAGAAATAGTTTTTCAATCACACAACACAAGATGTATTTGGGGAAAGACACTGCTCAAAACCCTGTTATCTGTATATTTCATTAAGTCGAGACCATGAAAAAATACAATGCTATTTCGCTCACTGAGAAACCTTTGCACTCTGTTGATTGTCTCAAACTAATCTAGGAAAATTCAGTCCAATACTTAACCGATTCTCAGCCCATGTCTACCCAACCTTTCTTATGCATTATTGGAGGAATTGTGGCCCTATTAATAAGGAAATTCCTTAGAATTGATTGTGTAATTCATCTAAGGCTTTCTGGTGACCTCATGCATGACCTGTACAATTTTCTAATTATACAACTGATAGTTATCTTCTCTTTAACCCCAATTCCAACTGGGCCTTCCTTAGAACTTACACGAAACAACTATTTATAGTGAACCATCAGTTAACTGATTGATCACTACTTGTGAATTAAATTAGATTTAATTTACTGGACCTATCACTAGCTCATATCTCAGTTATAACTAGTTAAACTTATTTTAACTCAATTAATTTAGTTAACTAATTACAACTCAAAAATAACTATAACTGGACCCCCTAAAAATAGGAAAATGCTCTACATGTCTCCTCTTTGACCCTCAACTCGAATTTCCCAAGCTAACTCAATCTTTATGACTTAGTTAACTAATACAAGTTGTCATGTGATGGAATTTGAATTTCTCTCACAATTCAACTAAGGGAAAATTAAATCAAAATCCCCCTTGGGTGCCATTTATTGTTTCCATTTCAACAAGGCAAAGGTAAAATCCTAGATAGGAACACTTTTACAAATTTCTACAATATTTTGTGATTTTCCTTTGCTTATGGGCCTTTTTTAATTTAACATTTAAAATTTGATAAGCTGTAGACCCTTGAAAAATATGAACAAGAAAGAGCTAAGCATTCCATTTCAGCTACATCAATGAAAAATGGAATATTATTATTGACTCATCTTGAAAATTTTCAAAGAAATGAAATCTGAAGAGAAGAACCAATACAAAGTACAAAAATTAGAAGTAATTCCGATAAAAAATTAGATATTCCCTAGAACATGTTTATAATCTGAAAAGGGCTAACTACTCGCTTTATTCTTCTACTTGTATTATTAAAGGAGAAACAAATAGAAAGCAAACTGGCTACACTAATTCTACACCTATCCTAACTGGATGAAAGGAAACATGACTAGGTATAGTCATACTTCCAATGTAGCCATTCAAGAATTTTATTTCTAGCGCATATAAATTTTTTACAGATAAACAACAGGAATAAAACTTTGGTTAAATTATTAAAAGAAAAATGCACCCCACTATGTAAATCTAACAAGTTTACCAAAATAAATTTATTCATAAAATTCTTACATTGAAATTCTGCCAAAAATCTACCTACGGGATCATAATAATTAGTATGTATTTCCATTAATGATTGAAATGAGTTCAAAGGAAGAGAAAATAACAAGCTAGGCTTGAATGATATATTTTTAAATATTGAATCCAGTGGAAAATTTTTGGTATTATGTACAGAATAAATTCACGGAAATAAATCTTATGGAGAATTGGGGATCCAAAACATTTTTCAGGTAAATCAATAAAGTATGGATGGAAATTTAGAATATTTATAGAAATATTACGTTGTTGGCCAGAGTGTAATGATGTACTTACAAGTGCCTGAAATTGTGAAAAAACTCATTTAAAACCCAAAAATGAATTGGCCAAACATGAACAAATAATATTTCAACATAAGAAGTAGTTGATGTTCATGCTTAAAGTTCTGGAATTTATTTTTATATAATCTCATTAATGCACTTGAGGAGAGTCTTGATTCATCATGTTCAAAGTGGTAACGTATTGTTTTCAGATATTCAAAAATGAAATTTGAAAGAAACGTAAAATCAAACTGATAAAAATGAAGGCAAAGGAAATTAAAATTTACATTAATGTTATAAATAATGGGACAACACATCTCGGATTCATTTGCCAAAAAAAAAAAAAATTCCCACAATTGTTAGTAGAAAATATGAAAATAAAATTATTGTTAGCATTCATTTGCGGGAATGGGAATATTTCAAGCTTATGATCCAAAAATGGTACTTCATCATTGTAGGAATCAAATATTGGGATAGATTCGTGAACACTAAAATCACTAAGATGATAAAATGATTGAAAATGATAATTAAATAAAATAGTTTCTTTATTAATGTTCTTTTCATCTTCAAAAATAGATTTGCTTAAGGAATTGAGAATATGGAATCAATCAAAACCAATTTGGAAGAGAATAGAGGATGATTTTTTTCATTTTTCAAGTCATCGTCATAAATAATTTCATTACTTTTCTTTTCCTCTGAAAAAAATAAATCAGAACTAAACTGAAAATTACATGCAAGATTAAGAGAATCTCCATGATCGTTGAAAATCTCATTGATTGAATTTTCTCTACCAATATCTGAATTAAAAAATAATACATCATTAATGACAACTCCACTGTTTTCTAAAATTAAATTTGTGTTGAGAGGGAGCGTTGATTGATTATGAATTAAATTATTGTTAATAAAAATATCAGGATAGAGACAAAAATAAGAGGTTGAATATTTATACCTGAAAGTTTCTCTATTTATAGAAGTTTGCTCACTTTTCACAAAAGATTTTCCCACATTTGTATCATTGCAAATTTCAAATTTTTAATCCATGTCTTCCCAAAAATAAAATATGTCAAATGTTTTATCAATCTGCAAATTTTCGTTAGGCTTCTCTGAAGTTTGAGATTGATAATTACCATCAAAATAAGGTTCTGAATTAATTGCAGCAGTTTGTGTATTGCTGACATTCTCTAGATGATTTTCTTGTTGTTGATTTAATTGCTGCTGATTGATGCTAGTGTACTCCACATCTTGTTGATTTTCTATTTCATCAGATAATGCAACATTATTTAAATTTGGGGAAATTATAAGATCGTCATCATTTGTTTGAGAAACAACAACCTCTCATTGAAATTGATGATTAACAATATTTTCAATTTTAATTTTTGGAGGATCAATGTTGTCATTTTGAGAAATTGAATCTTCGTCATCAGTGTAAGTGCTTTTTAGTTCTTTGTAATTTTTAGAATTACAGGACAAAAGAAATAAGTTTTTAAACCATCCCATTAGTTTAAATTTAGGCGGAAAATATTTGGATGAAATTTGCATCAAAACTAATTTAAATCTAATTAGAAAATTATCCAAAGTCTCACCTTTCATGCTACGTAATTATTCTAACTAATCACAGATATTTTCGTAATCATATTCCTGAAAAGTGTGAAGATTTTTTTTGAAAATTCATCCTAGCTATGTACAGAGGCAAGTGGCAAAGATTGACACTATTATTTAGCTTTACATGTTAGTGTAAGAGTAAAGATCCTGCAAATAATACCTTTGTCAATATTGAAATTATTACAAATTTAAAATAAACTGAAGGAGATGATCAAAAGCAGAAGTCTTACCATCAAATTTGACCTTCAATAGAGTCTCAACTACTTTTATTGGAGTGGAAACTCATGAAAACCTAGTATATCAACTCCAAGGTGATAATTTATATGAAGCCACAATAATAAGATAAAATATTTAAAGTCTTCAAAAAAACAATTTAATGCAGGCACTCCTTCTAGGGGAAAAAATGTTGATGGATAAAAATGAACTCATCAACATGTAAGGGAGACCACATGGTCAAGGTGGTTTTGACTGGTTCAATTGGGTCCAATTACCATCTCTTTCACTTTGCTGGCTTATGGTTTGTCTATTTCTTGTCAATCAAAAAAGAGAAATCAGATCTTCCATCTCGTTGTGCATATGCAAGAAAGAAAATCCTTAAGCTTGCTTAAGGGCTCCACTAAGCCACATTAAATTTTCCCCTGTGTAAGGGGACTTCTAAAGATGCAGTGATTAATTCTATATGCACGCAAAGAAGCTAATCCTATCTCAAACTGGAAAAGGATAGTCTTCTCTCAATTCAAGAGAAAATAAACTAACTACACAGGGGAAGATGATTGTTTATATGATGATTTAATTCAAAAAGTAATATTAAATTGATATATGGAAAAAAAATTGCAATTTATCAGATTTCTTTATGCAAATCGAACTCACTTAAATAAATAGTTATCAAAGCATATTAGAAATACATGCCCAAATCCAATAAAACAATTGAAATCATTATATGTTTTTCATTAATTAAATAAGTATTTCATTCAATTAATGAAAAAGAAAACAAAATGGGAATGTATTTAAATAATAAATAATTACTGCTCAGTACATTCCTATTTCAATGAATTTGTATTAATTCTAATTATGTTCTACTCCTCAAAGATAGCTCTTACAGAAATTCAATAGCATAAAACAATCGATACAATAATAGTGTTCAATTTCATAATGCAATACACTACTTAGAATAAGAATTAATATCAATTCGAGAAATTCTAGCAATAGGAGATTAACTTACAATCCAAACAATAGTGCTTTTGAATGAAAATTTATTAAAATCATTACAAATTTTGTAATCTATGTGCAGTTTCATCTTTTTGGAGAAATTTCTTACAGTAGTGAAAAACAATATTCTCTTTCAAAGCTCAAAAATGATATATCTCTCTGCAACTCAACTTTATGTCATTTTCAAAAGTGTAGTTGTACAGTAAGAAAAAACACAGAGATTCACCCAAATACCTCAGATCTAAGTTATTATCCCTACACTACAACTACAAAAATATATTACAAAAGTTCTTCAAGATCCTCTAGTTGCAAAGAAGAGGAACCCCTTCCTCCTTTTCAAGACTACTATTTAATTACAAAAATGAAAACTAAAAATGAAGAATTGTTGAAGTTGTTTTTGTCAATCCTCTATATTATTTCTTGTTGGTCCCTTCTCATTGCTCCCAATATGTTGTGCTTAATCCCATTCAAAAAATCTCATTCCAGAAACAAATCAAAAGCAAAACATAAATAAATTAAATTTCATACTAAAACCAGAATTAGAAAAAATGGGAAAAACCAATTCTTCAATCAAAATCCAATTAAATAAATAGAATAAAAAGAAATCAAAGCTTCTCATTCATCCCTATAAATATATTTTTGGTCAAAGAGAACATAAGGATGTGCAACAATAGAATATTTGGGCAAATGAAAATGCAACAACAAATCTCAGAAAATTAGTTTTGATTTTAAATTCAGAGCTTAATTTTTTTCTAATTTTTAGGCATAGTTCATGACCAAATATAGTCATGAAAACACATCAAAATATTCTCTATAATTTTATTTTTCTAATGATCTGTTTTGGGCCTCATTTGGCCAAATAAAACTCAAGTTATGAGCCACCAAAATTGAATGTGTCAAAACTGCTACAATTCTGGAAAAATGCATGTCTAGGCCAAAATTGTGTATTTTGTAATTAAAAATGTCTAATTTTAAATTAACTTAATAAATAGTAATTATTTAATTAATTAATTATATACAAATTAATTAAAATTATAAATTATACTATGATTAGAAATTATTAAATTAATTTATTATATAAATTTCAAATTAATTTAACATTTAAAAGTTAAAACAATTAAATTAAATTAATTAAAAAAAATTATAAAATATTTTAAAAAGAATTGTGGCTTTTTGGCTCATGATATGAGCCACGGTGAAAATTGATGTAGGAGGCATACGGAGGAGTTACAAGATAAGGAGGGAGACAAAAGGGATAAGTAAGGGGAGTCATAAGGTGGATTTCGGATCTCAGAGATGAGGGATCTCAGAGATATGTATCAAAAAGTTACGAGATGGAGGAAGTTTGAGAGGAGGTGGGCGATGGATAAGGAGTTGAGGGACCAAGGTAAGGATAGATGTGAAGAGGGAGGAAAGAAGGGCCACGTGGGGTGGTCCCTCCATCCAAAATGGAACTACAACCACCCTTATAATAACACTCGACCAAATAAGAAGAACTGCATTCGATTTAATATTATTTTTATACCAAAAAAATACTACAACCACTATTATGATATTCTCAGGATCTTTAGAGTTTTCAAAATTTGGAATTTAAACCAACTTCCGAGTTTTCAGATACAAGATTTATATTATATAGTTGTAACTATTATACAATATCAGCTGCGGTGGGTTTTGTAGGACAATTAGTAAAATAAAATAATAAAATAAAAAATTAATTAAAATTTAATGAAAAACAATATTTACATATTAAAATAAATTAATTTACAAAATTTAAAATAATATACATTTTGTACATTTTTTAGCCTATGCAGTAAAAATCATGGACACTTTGGATAATTGCCAGTTGTGAACCATGAGTCCAAATGAGATGAAATGAGAACCAATGGAAATATTCTAATAAATTTAATGAAATAAATAAATCAGAATGTAGATATGAAAAAAACGAAAATCTCACAAAAATGTTGCACAAATTAACCAAATGAAGGTTGCAAAAGGCGATATAACCATAATTTATTTAGAAGGTACCCATTATTATTATGATGATAATAAATTAAACATGGGGGGGGGTGGGGGGGTGTGATTTCACCACAACACCTACTTACTTGTTATTGAAGACCAAATACAGGAGATTATCTCATAATTTCACCATGGAATATCTGGGGGTCATCAATCATGGAAATCCATAGCATACAAGATTTTGAAGGGTTTATATTACTAGCCTTCCTTGCAAGGACATTAATTTTGCTATAATATCATGTCCAAAATTCCAAATATTTGCAGGAAAACAAAAGTTGAAGTCTCTTCCATTGAATATTATTGAATTCCAATCTCCATTTTAGAATTGGGGATTAAATTGAATTGGATAAAAACATCCAAACTCAAGTGGTCAACACAAATATATCCTTATAACTAGTAATTACTTCACAAAATTGGTGGAAGAGATTCAGACTTGGAGGGTTGATGAGAAGGTGATTATGAAATTCCTTAGGGATTGCATTCTCTCAAGGTTTGGATATCTGTAGAATCTTTTGACAGATAATTCCTATGCCTTCAAGTCATTTAGAATGAAATAATTTTGTTAGGATTATGGTATTGAACTGGTACATCCCACGACTTATTACCCACAAGGTAACAGGATAGCAGAATCCTCAAACAATAATCTCATAAGAATAATTAAGAGGATGCTAAATAGGAATGAAAATGGTTGGGATGCAAATCTCAAATATTCACTACAGGAATGTAAAATAAGCACTAAGAGGGACATATGCACTTCTCCTTATCAACTAGTATATGGAACAAATGTCATTTTTCCTATGAATATGACGCTACAAGTAATGAAGTTGTTGCAAAAAGAGGAATAGGACACCAACCCAAAGCATGAAAGAATCTATCAGTTTATAGAAGCTTAGAAAAACCTAGAATAAGACCTTGGAAAAATGGAAGCTTATGAGCAAAAAATGAAAGCCCTCTTTGACAAAATAGAAAAGGAGAGGAACTTGCAGATAGGAGATTTGGTGTTGAAATGGGACTTGGTTCTATTGATGATTCGAAAGGGGTCACTTTGGAAATGGATTGTGAGAAGAATTTGGAGTAGTTTCCCTATTTTTTAAGCCACATGAATACGGTTGAGCCCACAAAAAAGCTGGGGTAACTCAAAACTATTTCCTTTATTAAAATATTTTTTTCCCACAAGGAAAAACATTGGAGAAAATGATCTTTTCTTTGTCAAAGGCTACAACCCTTTAGGAATGATCCTAGAGCCTACAACTTTGATGAAGAGAGAAAAATAAACAAAGAAACAACTAATAACTAACTACCAACTTTAACCTCAACACCCTAGGAACTCTTCAAAATAAAACGCTACAATAATTATTTACGTAAGTAAAATTAAAGTGAACCCTGCCACTAGTAAATGTGAAATATTTATATGCTTGAATTGAATTAAGTAAAAGGTAGGAGTTGTTAGTGATAGTCAGTTCTGCCTATCACCAGTGATCAAATATGCTCTTATAAGGTTTTTTGTTAGGGTTCCAATTCAAATTTTTATGGTTTCGGTAGGTCTTCAAATAAAAATTTGGTCACTGGCTAGTGTGTCTAGGTCAGTGCTACTCCCTTCAGTATTCATAGTTATCATTATTCATCATGGTCATGTTATTTTCCAAGTGTACAGGTCATGGATCAGTCAAATTAAAATATAGGTCTTGGTCTAGGTCATCACTTGTAATTGTCATCATCATATTAGTTTCAAATTAAAAAATCCATGTTTATGGCCTTGAGTCCAATATAAAGGGAGTTAGCATTTTAGGAAAGAAAATAAAGGTAAAGATACTACTTTAGTTCATAAATCTATTGTTGCGAAACACATCACTTTGGTTTTTGGTTTCAAATGAAGGATGATGTCATTCCATGACATATGCCAAAAAGTGATTTTGAGTTTTAAAATACCATTCAAACACTCCAATAACTCTTTTAAATCACATTGAGCTCCAAATTGTTAGTGAGATCCATCCAAGCACACTCATCATCGAAATTGCACTCTTAAAAGCATTTTTCCTCTCTCACGCCATGCTTTTCAACAACACGTTGCGTTTTCATTGGCCACGTTTTGCTTTCACTGTTTGAGGGCAAAGGATCATCTTTAAGGGTTTCCTTCAACAACCAAGGGTTCCAGCATCTTCTTTTCAAGTAACTAATACCCTACAAACTATTATTTTCCTCAATTTCCTCAGGATTTCAATGGTGAAGTCTCTCCTAGCCTCCACACATTCATGTTTTGGCACTTGTGGTTGACATACAGCAGAAAAAAACTAGTTTTTCTACTCATAATACCCTTACCTAGAGCCTACACACCTCCCCAAATCTTTCCCTATCCCTGCTCCCTCATTTCCCTAATCCCTATACCTAACCCTAGCTCCTACGTTGTGTTTTTGGTAATTTTAGGGTTAGGAATGTGTTTTAATTCCTACAACCTATCCCTACACTATTTTTGTCATCATCCACTTCCCTAAGCTTCCCAATACCCCTATATACCTCCCAAAAATCTCCCTAGCTACATATCTCCTCCCTAACCCCTACATTCCATCACCTAAATTAAGAAACCCTAATTCCTTATTTTCCAAGTGAATCCATGTTTTTCCCTTTCATCTCACTAGGGTTTGTTGTGCAATATAAAACAATGGAGGGAGAAAAGAAACCATACAACAAAAGAGGAAAAATATCAAGGTTTGAGCCACTTAACACTCAGGAATTGATGTCTTCATTATTGGCCAAACAATGTTTTTAGAATGTAGGATATTTAGGGTTTTGTGAGCAAATCTAGCAAGTGAGATATCATGCCAAGTTAACAAGCATGTTTACCACAAAAATTAGGAGAGATAAGGTCACAATTGCAAGAGTGAGCTTTCCAATTTCAACTAAGGCCATATATACAGCTATAGGGATACCAAAAAATGGGGAAAAGTGGTTCAAAAACACAGACTTGGGTGTTCAAAATTACAAAGCTTTCATTAAAAGCCATTACAAAGATGCCATCAAGAATATTTTTCCTTCTGGATGGCTGCTTGATAAGTTTTCTCCATTTATGAAGGCCATTATGAAGTATTTTACATGTGAGGGTAGATTTAAGGTTGTACAAATATCAAGTTAGATTGCTAATGCACTTCATAGGGGTAAAAACTCTCAACCTACCCTACTATCTCTACAAAAGCTTGACTAAAATGGTAGAGAAAGTGCAACATAAATAAGGTGATCACCAAGCTAGTATTTTCCATAATGGCCTCAACAAAATAATTGTCTTACACCAGCTCACATAGATGAACATTTCTTAGGAGACATTCATTCAGTCTATTATCTTTTTTCCCCCTGCTAGTCAGCCTACTAGCCAAAGTACACCATCAGCAACACCATCAACACCATCCAAGCCAAGGGAGATTGGCCCATCTAGAAGAATACCATTCAAGAGGACACCTAGGGCTAAGGTGACTCAAACCTATCAGAGAGGAAGGAGGCTTGTGTTTGCTCCAAACATTGTTGAAAGGGCCAAGCCTACATCAGTTGAATAGTGATCATCATCACAGCATGAGGCACCTTTGCAAGATGAGGAGCCATTCCATCTTGACACTGATATGCAAGACTTGGAGTTAAATGAAGAGCACAGAATAGCAGAGCATATCATCATAGAGAAATATTCTAAGATCAGAGAACTTAAGGACAAATTTTCAAAGGGAAACTTCTTGATTCATTTTTGGAACAAGAAAATATGTAATTAAAGATAAATCAACTACTCTTGAATAGGCCTAGAGTTTATTTGAACAAAGAATATGTAAAGGGAAAAGCAGCAGTTGAAATAGATGATTCAAATGAGCAGGAAGAGTAGGTAATAAGGAAGAGGCCAAGGACTAGAGGGCTCAAAAGGGCACTTCAACAACAAAGAGAAGAAACTCCACCAAGGACCCAAATGATAGTCAATGAACTCATATTGGCAGAATTTGACAAGGATAGGGAAGGCTGGCTTGATAGAGTCAATTGTCACTTGGAGAAACTCTTGAAGAGGGAAAATAAGAACAACAACATACATAGGCACATGGCCATGCATTACTACACCATAAATCAAGTCTCCAAGGTAAGGATCAAGAAATTGAAGGAAAAACTCAAGGAAACCCTAATGAAGGAGAAAGGGAAGGGTAAGTTGGATTTACTTGTTGATGCCTCCCTCATAGTATAAATTACCATCATATGTCTACATGGAGAAATTCTGGAAGAATTTTGAGCAAATTTGGAGAAATTTTGACAAATTTTGAAGTTTCTGGGCATTTTGATAATGTTTGCTCGGAACACAATGAGCCTCACGCTGCGCTTTTTATAGGGGCATCCAAATGTAAAAAGATTTACATTTTTGGATTTATCTTAACCTTTACATCAACTTCAGCCCTTGGGAGAGCCATGTCAACAGATTCTTGTGGGTGAAAAGGTAAAAAAAACCACCTAAAAATCACCTTTCTACCATGTTTTTCAAAAGTTCGTTGCGCTTTTGGAGTAGTTGTGGGAGAATTTATTTTTGGAGGGCTAGTGGCAGTATTTTGAACTAATTGAGGGCTCTATGGTGTAGTAGACAGTATATACTTCTCTGACATCTTTCACATCTTGATTTGGACCTTGGGAAGGCCTCCAAAAGCCATTTTCACCCAGCACACTATGCTTTCTCCTGGCACCCTGAACTTTTTCCTAGAAGTATGTTTTCTCAGTTTTGACAGTCCATCTCGACTTCTACTTATGTAATTCCTCTTTTTTGGTGTAGTAATGATTTAATACATGGTAAATATGTTGGTTAGAGTTAAAATAAGGTGGATTCATGCTTGTAAATATCTTTCATGGTCAAATGTATCAATTTTTATACCTTGAGGAGAGTTTTGTTAACCTCCCTATTATTTAGGTTTTAGGTGAAGAAATCATGTGAAGTGTTCCTACACTCTAGGATTCGACCCCTGAGAGAGGGGAAATGGTTTTTTGGTCCATATGTATGGATTTATTAGTCATTTTGATGGTTGGACATCAAAGGGTGGAACATTTGTAGCTTTTACTTCAGCTTTTTATTCAAGAAATCAAAGGACCAGTTGCAGCTATAATCTAGGAATTCTCATGGAGTGAGTTTGTGATGTTTTATTTTCTATGTTATAGTTTTATATAGATGATATATATTTCTCCTTTCCATATATTCTTTCTTTAGTGATTTTCCTAAAAGTTTTATACGTTGAATTCTTTCATGAAAGCTCTGTTTTGTTTGGGAATGTCATATTATGTAATTTTCCTTCCTATTTAATGAATTCATGAAACATGCTCATTAATATCTTCTTTAATTTTCAAACCCTACCCTACACCGAAAAAATCCTAAGCCCATCATCATTTCTATATTGCTCCTCCATATCTTTGCAATTGTAACCCTTTGATAATTTGACCTAGTTACTTGGTGTTCATCCGTGATCCAGTAGAAAAACCATCAATCTTTAAAAACCTAGAGTTGAGCCATCTAGCCTAAAATCTACTCTTCATCCATTCAAACCCTTGGCTATAATTTTCATAGGACAACTCTCTCTCGTTTGGAAGGGCTAGCTACCAAACTAAAATCTTGGTTTGAGGTTACCTCTGTCGATATCCTCTCTCAGCCTTGGGACATTATGGAGGCTAACAGGAGCATAAATTTAAATATTAATTATTCACTTACATATTTTAATGGTTTTTGGGGTATGTTTATATTTGTAAAAATTGAAATGATGTAATAATCAAATATTAGAAAATACCAAATTAGACTAAAAGTATTTTAAAAACAATCAAATACAAAAATTGTATAACCATAAACAAGGTTAAAATTAGAAAGAAAATAAAAACATATAGAAGAAATTAAAAATTATAATCAAGAAGAAATTTTATCACACAACACTAAGCCGTGTATACATGTACATATGTTACTGCATATATGTGTTTTGTGTTTAATTAATAAAGTAAAGGATTGTGACTGCATGAGCATATATATATATATATATATATATATATATATATATATATATATAGTCCTTGCCTACAATTAAAATGAATGCATTCAAAGTGTATGCAGTTCTTTTTTTAATAAAATTTATGTATTCAAATAAAAATAAAAATTTAAGACTGTACATAAAAATAAAACAAGAAAATAAAAATAAGGTGAAAAAATATACAAACAGTAAAAAAATCAAGACTGGGATATTCCTAAGAGGGGTAAACCAAAATGCCATTAAACAATGAGGAAGAGATTGAGCTAGCAAAATAAGGTTTTTATTGCTTCAATTTTTTGCAGACAGATGGTATATGTTAAAAAGGTACTTATATACCATTATTTATCATTAAAATGAGTGCATTCAAAGTGTATATAGTTCTTTTGTTAATAAAAAATATTATTCAAAGAGAAATATAAGTCTAAGACTGTACATAAAAATAGAACAAGAAAATAAAAATAAGGATAAAAAATATACAAACAATAAAAAAAATCAAGATTGGGATATTCTTAAGAGGGATAAACCAAAATTCCATGAAACAATGAGAAAGAGATTGAGCCAGCAAAATAAAGTTTTTATTGCTTCAAAGTTTTGCATACAGATGGTATATGTGAAAAGAGAAGAGTGGATCAATACTAATTTAAATGAATCAAAGGTTTCAAGGAGAATTGTATCCTAAAAGACACTCACTCATTGATACCAGTTTACTAATAATATTATTATGAAAAATATTTGGAAATGAGATGCTATACCTTTGTCATGTGATTGGTTCATAGAACAGGATGGAGCACCGTCTCATGTCTTCTTGTAAGATTGAAAGAAGGCCCTACCATCAACAATTTTCATCAACTACCTACAAACATCCATGCATAAAAAGAATAGGAAAAAAGACAAGAAAAAGGGACCTCTTTGTTGACAAGACCCTCACACAATAAATGGGAAGCATCTGGGTGTCAAAGTGGGGAATCCCTTATGCATAGCAATACAAATAATGAGTAATTCTTGTTGCAACATATGAGTCAAATTTCTCTTCAACCTCTGTAATTCATGTAGGACTTGAATTTTCTTCAAAAATAGGAATTAAACTATCCATATAGTGGCCAGCGTTAAAAAGCTTTTCATTCCCACCAATTGTAATTATCGGGTATGTTATCCTAGATAACCATTAGGTTTGAGTCATGAGTCAATTAGGTTAAGTTAATTAAGGTTCAATAGGATTTAAAAAAAAATTTATTCAAAAAGTTTCAAATGTATAAAGTTACTTTAGTGATTTTAAAATGTCATTATGAGTCTTTATGTTATTCATTATCAAGGGAAAATCCAAAGTTTCATTTTCCATGAGCTGATCTGGTCATCATTGTGAGTTTGACACTTTTTCATACTTCCGGAGCGAATCTAGTTTAAATAGGTCAGGATTTGCTATGGAAGTTCCTAACACTTTCGTAGCAAATCTGTCTTCTCCAACATAGTTTTTGCTACGGAAGTTGGATTTTCTCCTAACGGTAGGGAAAAACATACAAAGTGTCAAAAAGGGTCAGGTAAAAGACTTAGAAGCACATATGGAAATGATACAGCTTGAATTGTTGAAAAAAGACCCAAAAATGATTGTACAAAATGATGATGTGGCTACATAAACATTGTAAGATTACACATGTTTTGGCTATATTATGGCTTATGCTATTGTATAGGCATGCATAGGGTTCTACAATTTTTTTTGAGGTGATACAAATGTTTTGAAGGTGATAAAAGGAAGAAAATGCAAAATCTCAGTAAACTAGGTACTTCCATATCAACTCCCGGGCTTGAAGGCAAAAATTTGTACGGAAGTGTTGTAGCCTTCCATGGAGGTAGACATCAGCCAAAATTTCAGAAACAAGAAGGCTCAAGATATGTGTTTAGCCCAATAACCTCAAGGAAGACCCTGGAACGGTCAGAAAAATCAAATAATATGCAGAGGGTTGATTTTGACATTTGCCACCAAAGTTTGCTACTAAATTTCTGGAAATCACTGTTTTAGTAGTAAACTTCAAGCTCACTTTCTGACCAATTGGAAAGGAATTTTGGAAATCAGAAAGATTTTTTTATTCATCACGAGCCCATCTACAAAATACTCTCTCATGTTTTTCACAACTATCTGGGTTTGGGAAATACACACTCATCTTGGAGGCCTATTTTATAGAATTTTACAGATTTGTGCAGAAATTTGAATTTCGACTTGGTGGAGGTCTAGCTCAGCAAGGTCAACATCCACATGGAATTATGACACATCAGCAGTCCAAAACATTCAGAAAATAATTTGGTTTCATTTGATAAGGGTTATTAAAAGAATTTTTTGAGCTATTCAATGATAGAAGAGTCATGTTTGTGTACAAACTCTTCCAAACAGAAAATATCACTAGAAAGTCTCCATATGATGTAATTCTATTATAAATAGGTCTCTTAGGTAGGAATTTGAGGTTGGCCCAGGTGGCATACCATTGTATGAAGGCCTCACTCTATATATAGTGTACTCTTTCACTTTGTGAAGGGGTTGAATGTTATGAAGAAGCTACTATGTAATTTTTCCCTATGAAGCTAATACACAGTTTACAACAGTTGTCTTCAAAACCTGAGATTATTCTTGGCTTATGTATTTTTATATTTTTAGTTTGTATATTTTTATCATCTTCATGGTATTATGATTACTTGGAATTCATAACTTTATGCTCTAATTTCCTTCATATGCTATGTTTTGTTGTAAAAGTTATGTTTTAAACCAATTTTCCTCAACATCCATGGATGCAATTTGCTAGTAATTGAATTTCTTTAGCTGAATCCATGCCCAATGGTAGCTATCATACAATCTTACACCTGCAAAAAATCACACAAAACATAAAAATATTTAGCCATCTGCAATATAGATTTTATGTTGAGTATTCTATTGTTTTCTTTGAGAGAGCCCTCTCAGATTGGAACAACTAACTTCTAGTCAAAAGTGGTTTGAAATAGTTATTCTAGGTTGACAGTTGACACAACCCAACTGGTTCCAGCCTAGTGATAACAGGGCCTACATCGGGGAATGGTGTGTTTACTTCATCATGCAAAACGATCTTGAATTCAAGGGGATTGTGACACAATGCATCCTTCACCGATTCCCTTGAAAGGGATCTTTTCACTTATGATTCACTGGTTTATTTCAGCCATATAATAGAAAATCCATATCAACTTTCAACAACCTGAGCCTTGGTACATTTGAGCTCGTTTGAAACTATGACTATTTGGATAAACTGAAATTTTTCTAGGAAAAAGAGATTATGATACCTCATGCTCCGACTTAGAGAACTCAAATTGATTGAGAATGCTTAGAATGTCTTCTTTACACTCCTTTTGTGGGTCGACTATGAAATTGGCGTTATCGGAAAAACTAAAAAATCACTTCAGGATCAAACATCCATATTCACCACGAGAAATTTGAATTTCTCAAGGTCATTTTCTTTCGAAGAGAAAAATGGTAATACTTTTTTCATTATCATTTGTTTCAAAAAGGCTATAGAACATAATGATTTAAAATCATTTATAGCTTGAACTCATCTTCTAACAATGACCGCAATTGTGCATTGCCTCTCCTCTAGAGTATGATCCAATCAAAGTGATTGTAAATGAAAAAATCATTTGGAAGTTTTATTATTTTTTCTAAGTACAGGTTTTCATTGGGGAGCAATATCATACCACATGCATTTATATAGGGATTTATATTGAGAAAAAAATGACATAATATATTGAGCATATAGTATGGGACACGTATAAAAAATGGATTTCAAAGTTTAAAAAAAATATATATAAAGAGGTATAAAAATGTTAATGAAAAAATGAATACCCTACAATATCTAGTGAAAGCAGAGGGTTTTAAAATTGGGAAGGTGTATTTGATTAGTATTCGTAGGGGTTAAATAATAATAATTTTAGAAGTATTTTCTAATATGTAGTCAAATTAAGATTATTGTTTAATATGTGATGAATGCAAGTGATATGTCAAAAATTCATTGAATAAACATTTTTTCTAAACTCAATGCTCCCACCAAATAGCATGATCATAAATATTTTCATAGGGCCTAGTGTCATATCTTATGCCACTAATAGACTATTGAAAATTAAGAGATTATTAGGACCTGACATTTATTTTCTTTCGGCCACTTGAACCACGACCATAAGGGTGGATTCATTGATACTTGGAATACACATGCCTTTGCCAGAGAGAGACGGGAAAGAATGGCTATGTATTATCACCAACTTGTAACATTCCCTTCAATATTTCTCCACTTGAACCATTCTGATGAATTTCTCGGACTGAAATGGTGAGGGAACCATGAGCACCATTCAGAATTGACATCGTTATCATGTTCAACTGGCATTATTCCTCTGTCAAAATTCTTCAATGATATGGCCATTGTACACATGTATCGGTGTGTCCAATTATCAGGTTGAATTTGCATTGGCATATTTATTTATTTTCACTGACCGTATCCCACATGGATTATCCTGAATTTTTATATACGATTAATATACAACAGTCACCCCTTAACCCATTTTACGATGATGGGTCATTTGGGTCATTATGAAGCTTTGATTCGAATGTTTTCGGTTTCCTATATGTTCTTTTTCAAGTTATATATCCCACATAGACTATGGGTCATTACAATGTGATATTAATATACGTTGGTCACTTATTCAATCGATTGTTTCTCTTTCAGTACTCTCTGAAGATTGGAAAAATCAAGGTGGAGCCTCCCATGGATATCAAAATATATTTCCCAACATAAGTTAGACTTACATCATAATATGAGGGCCAAAGGAAATTATTTTTTTGTATCATATGGAATGAACATACCTTGCATGTATCATGAGGAGTACATCATATATAATGAGGGATAAATATGCATTGGGCTTTATGATACATCAAAGGGGTTGAGAGAGTACAACCATTGGACTTCCATAATGGTGAAAGGGGTCGGAAAATAATAGACACACACCTTTAGATTTGCATAACAATATTTGAACATGAAAATACTGTGAAAACACTTCAGGAACTTTCAGGAATTCTTTAGGATAAGCACAATAGGGTCGAGGCACAATGGTAAAGAAGGTTGAGGGGAGCATGATTCTTTTCTACTTTCATAATAAACGTTTAAACATGACTGGGCTCAAATGGTCTGCATGAGATATGAGATATAGGAAATTTTTTAAAACACATAATAATGGACTTAAAAGATATAAGAGCAAACTTATACATTATTTATTTTATCATATGATGACCTAGAATATCCTTTTGATTGAGAACTTGATAAAATTTAAAAAATTAAGGCCAATCTTTTCCTTTCGCTTTGTAGAAGGGGAAAGGAGTTGGATTTTCTTTTTCTTACTAAGAATAGGGAAAGAGTCCCTCTTCTTTTGCCTTCAATCACAACAAGATTTTCACAGTGTGCCATGTAAATGAAAGTAGGAAATAAATGCATGGAATTGCTAGAAATGTCAGTTGAGATATTGAGGGAAAAAATTTGGGTGCATTGAGGTGAGAGATATAGTCGAGCGTGAATTAGTAAACGTTGACGAAAATTGTTGTCAACAAGTTCATGCTGACAAATGAAAGCATGGGAAAATTGACAACTTGTGGATTGGTCCATTTAGAGTAAAAGAGGCCCAAGAAAAAAAGATTTATTAGCTTGAAACTCTCAATGGATATTTCCTTGGGAATCATGTCAATGATGGGTTCCTGAAGAAGTTATTCACAAAACGATTCATCACCACCAAGAAAAGAAAGAAATAAAGAAAGAATATTTTATGTTTCCTCATAGATCACAAGACGAAAACTCCAAAACCCAATATTAGAAGGCACTGCATTATTCTCAACTGGCCTTAAGGACCAGTTGTCCTTGATGAAGCTGATGTTGATGTTAATTTTTTCTCAGGAGAATGGTGTTATTTTTTTCTCAGGAGAATGGTGCTAATTTTTGCTTAGAAGAATGGCAGTAATTTTTTCTCAGAAGACCACAAGAAAAAAAAATCTTGTTGGATGACTTTAGCATGATGATTTGGGTCACAAGATGTCACCATGACATTAACACAAAATTTGTACAGCCCCTAGATCCAATGGTCCATGGCCTGGACACATCGATGGCATGGATCACATTGCATCGTCGACCTGCACGGTATTTAACACCTGCTAACGGTGCGGTGGAATACTTCCTAGGATGCATGGCATGCCACCATTTTCCATGTGCTTGGGTGGGTGGTGCACCAAAATTCCTTCCCCAAGATGAAAAATCCACTTGGTGGCGAAGGGTGGACCTGCTCTGACATCAACCTTTTAGCCCGCCACATCACTCACTCGCACATCACTCACCGCACCATCACTGCCAGAAAATGGCATCTTTCCACGTGACCACCCTGTACACTTTGTTCACCACATTAGTCCCCCCCACGTGATCACCCACATTAGCTCCACACCCCCGTATGATGATTTCACCACCATATGGTGGCATCTATCAGCACACTCAACCTCAATTTGACAAGTGGCGATGCGAAATTTAAAAAAAATGTATATATTTTTATAAAATGGACTTTGGGATACAATTCTGGTGATTTTTATCATAAAATTTCACCCAAATAGGGAAAATTTCCATCAGAGCTCGTAGTTCACTTCATCCCCGACCAACATCTGACTCGCATTCAACATTTTTCCCTCTGAGCCTTCCTTGAAAAGGATTTAGAAGTTGATAGGACCATGCTAGGCTTCTTAGTAGACTTGTCTCACCCTGTCACCATAACCTACTCCTTGTTTTATTTTCCCCAATATCTTTTAGATGTCATCCATCATCACTTTATAAACTTTCACTCCACAAATGCATTCATATACTACTCATATATCATCTAAATTTTCATGCACCAGAAATATAGTTCCCAGAACACCTAGCCCCAAGGTTGATTGATTCTTCTAATATTGTATTACATACCATTAAGTGGATTCCCCTCTGTGAGAAAAACCCCAGAGAAAATGTGAATTATGTAGTACCTTCATTCCTTTGTGTCAATATTTTACCAGCTTGTACATGAACATACACTACCCAGGGTAATCCTTGAGATGAAAGAGATGAATGAAATATGGATGATAGGCGACCAATACCTCCTAAAAGACTTTATTATAATCAGGGTCTATGGTTTCAAAGAGAAGCCATACTTGCTGCCTAGTTTCTTTACACCCATGGTTTTTTCATTGCATCACTGATTGGATATGCTTTCTATCAATAAAACAAGCAATAACATTTCATCTTCCACATGAATTTGGGTCATTCATTGTTAAAAATAGAAAGGCTTAGGAGATAGTACAAAATATACTTAAAGAACTGCATTTTTCTAAAGGAACAGAATGGTTGTATGATCCTTTGAATGTAATTTACAATCGGAGGAAGGACAAGGACATGGACACACATCACCATCAAGTAGGACCTCCTTTAGAGAAAAAAGTAAAAAATTGACTTTTGAAGAAGTAAAGGGAGTGTTCCTTCCAACATACTCATAATCCTCTTAGTTTTATGGTACTAAAAGGAGCGAGACTGATGACATGGCGGTAGATCAGGAAAGAGGGTCAAAATCTAAAAAGATAAAAGTAACAAAGATAGATGATGATGATGAAGGCGGTATTGAGAAATCCTTGGCAATAATTGCAAGAACTATTGCAAGTCCATCAAGCAAGCATGTAATACCTAAAGTCTCACCAGTAATAGTGTAGCATATATCAACAACTTTGGCTTCCTCAAGTTCCATGGACACCTATAATATTCATACTAGTAGGGAACCATCATGCCTCATTATAGAATTCAAAATTACAACAAAGGAGTCTACGAATGAGATGAAAAGGGACCTTTGACTAGATGATATTATAAATATGTTAGACACTCGATTGCTTAGGGTCATGGATTACAAGGGAGGAAATTTGAATATGGAAATCCTAAAAACCGAATGAAAAGAGGTTCATTATGTTGATGATTATGAAGCCACTTGTATTACTCTTGATCTATCCCAAATACTTCTACCTAACACCTACAATTTTTCCAAGGATCTAAATGATATAATATATAATGAATCCTAGAAGGCCCAATCATCCTTGAAAATATTAAGAGAATACTACAATAGGGAAAAGAAAATTTGGATGAAAGAAAAAGTGGAAATCGAGGCGAGATGGTTGAAAATTGAAGCCTTGGAGAAGGTGATTCTAAAAATGTCTGTTATAAAGAATCAATTTCGATAATACAAAAAGATATTGGATGAGAATAATAAATAAATCAAGATCCTAAGAAGATAAGGAAAATGGGGGGTCTATCTTGTTCAGACAATTGAGTTGATGGAGGTTCAGAAGCAGAAAGAGGAGCTAGAGAAAAATTTGTATGCAGTCACCCAAGAAGTGCAATAATACAAAGACCAAGTTTTTTTGTTGAATATAGAAGTGGATGATCTTAAAGGCAAGGGTAGTCTAGAAACTTTTGTCATCAAGACCCCAAAAGACAACTTAACTGTGATTATGGAAATTTTGTCAAAAAATGATGAAGTAAATGAGGAGAGGACTTTTTTGGGTAATAGACACGAAGAAGTGGCCCAAAAGTATAAAACAATTGAAGAATTAAACATAGGAGATGGGGAGCAAGAGAGAGCATATGATCAAGTTAAGCAGGAAATAGATGCCATCAGGAAGAAGCATGCCTCTCGAGCAAACTTGAAGGTGACTTATCACACCATTTGGGATAAGATCATTGAAGATATTCTAGATGATGTGAATTAGGAACAACTTGCAATATTACACGAAAAATGGAATTTGATCCTAGAATCTAGAAAGGAATCTGAAAGTTCCAAAATAATGCTAGAGAAAAAACCAAAGTATTGCAAGATATTGGTTCACTTTATCCCAACAAGAAATAGAGAAGAATTATCACTACATGAAAAACATTTCTTGGTCCACCAATGTAACATGTTTTTCCATAAAGTGAAGCTTATAAATGATAATATGGAAAATAAGTCAAGATAAATGTCAAATCATCTCATGAAGATCATAGGAGACTTCGAGTCGTTGTTCAAAAAAGGTCTGCCCAAATTCATAGATACAAATGGAATTGTTTCATAGAAGGAAGACTATCAAATGGGGATGGAAACAACCAAGAATGCTCACCTATTATTTGAAATGGAAGGAGACATAGTGAAACCCAAAGAGATCACCAAACACTTGCAACCCTCCTTCTATATTATGTTCAAAGTGAAAGATATCTTCAATGGATTGTAGCCTCTACTATATGACTCAATTACTGATTTGGTTGTTTCCATTAAAACAACCAAAAATTGTAGGTGCCTTTTGATGAAATATTGGAGCTTAATCTCATCGCATATATCTGCAGCTCTCAATTGGTACCATAAGTAGTTGAAGAAGATCGTGACACCTCAACATCCACCTCAACCCAACAGATTTCATCAACATCTATCATAGGGATGAAATTGGTCCTGAAGATGGATCCCCGTTGGGATTCGAAACGTCGACATGATTCTTATTACACTGTGGATAATCCGAGAATCTCTGTTACATATGTTTTCCTATGTTGAGTAACCTTCACAGTCCGATCAGCAAGAGTGACCAGCTGATGAAGTGGAACCCACCTTGACAAATCGAAGTCCATACAAGTTGTTAGTTACAAACTGTCATTTGTCCATTGTAAACTTCATAGCAATTTTATGTTACCTCTAGTGGTTTAGGTTTAGGTCATAGGGTATTGTGCCTATAAATAGGCCCTATTTCAATTTAAAAGGGGAGGGGAAATTTTTGCAAAGTCTCTGTCAAAATTTTTTAAAATCTATTGGGCTTGTAATCTGGATTTGGGATTAGAGATGGTATTCTACAGTACATGAAGGGTTGACAATACTTTCTTATATGATCATGTGATTCTGATGTAACTTGGATTTTCACTTTCAATTTAATACAAATGCAGTTGTTCCTGGAAATTTGATGGTACATCTTTATTGTTTAATGTATGATTATATGTTGTATAAATTAGAGGAGTTAATCAGTATGATTTTCATGTTATTTTTATGAGAAGAATTAGGAATTTATGAATTATCCATTCTCTTTTTAATTATCACGTGTTTTGAATTTTAAATGCAAATTTACTTTATATATTTGTTAAACTATTTTGTTCTTAAGTGCCTAGTTATTATTATTATCATATCATTCATCTTTTTACATTTCCACCATAACCATAAGATGTATGACAAACCCTAAGTATATGAATGCCTTAGCCTAAAACTAAGTGAAAGAAACAAACCCAATAGTCCACTCAAAGGCTACAAGCGTTTCAGACATAACCTTTGAAGAAACAAGTGAAACAAATGCAAACATAATAGAACTAAATTGGAAAACTCTAAACTAGAAAATCTTAAACGTTCTTAGGCTCCGCACCATTTTTAAAGTGCTATGTGACTATGAGAGGTTGATTGAGAGATTCATGGAAGGTTTTAAGGAGATATTGTTTTAGAGATCTTAGAAGATATTTATGCATTTAACTAAATTATGTCATCGTTTTTCTCTGTCATCTATTATTATATAAAAATGTGATTTTTACACCCGGAAAAAGACATACAAGAGTGCTTGATTAATATAAATTCCCTTTCAGGGATTTTGAAGCATATATTCTTTGGTGTGCCTTGTTTTACTTAATGTAGTTTTCATGTAGAAATGCATAAAATTTGTCACCACGTACTTTGATACATGATTATTGGTATCAAAGCGTAAGATTTGAAGTAAAGAAAGAGGAACTAAGATGGGATGTAAAAGTTTGTAGAATTTAATAATAAAATAAAATAGTAAAATTCGAAGCCTTGGCATTTTACAGAAGAGACATTGTGCTAAAAATTTATGTAAAGTATGATGGCGTTGCGTTAATTTGAACCTCCAATATGGTTGCGGGTTCTAACAATTTACAATTTGCTCGTATTCACCATAAGTAGAATTGACTACTAAATGTCGAGTAGAGAAAACCAAACACTAACTTGTGGATGAAGGGTATAGAAAAGCACAACTGAAATATAGGACACGTCAATTTTATTGTTATGGTCATGTAGCATTTTCAAGGAGAAACAAATCACGCAAGTATTGGCTATAACCTGTAGCATTCGACAAATAATAAAAATCATGCAAAGATTGATATTCCTGTAGCATTCAATGGAGAAGAAAGGTAGTGGGTCTGTATATTTTCTCCTATAGGGAAGATAAAACCCTAACACAACATAGTATCCCTTGATCACAAGAATGCAACACATTGAGAAGTATCAACGTTACAATATATTCTATCAACCTGTAACACATTAGAGTGGTCATTAACCTGCGATTTATTGATTCATTTGGGATAGAGGCTATGATTTGAAACTTTGAAGATGGTACAAGCAAACTAAGATTGTGATTTTAAAAATTGAAAAAGAGTGAATATTGTCCCAACTTTGAATCTAAGTGCAGAATTGAAGAGAAAAAAAGATGGTACAATTTTAAGGGCTTGCAGATAGTGGCATAGTGAATATTAGAGTGGTGCAGTGGAATCCTAGTTAGCACATTAAACTCAGAAAAACTTTGCATGGAATTGCATGGATTCCTCTTTGTCACAACAATTTTCAATGTGTCAATGTGCTAATGTAGGATAGTTTTTTCAAAAATTTATGGTTGGTGTTTCCCATGTTTTTCTTACATACATTTTTGGGTGAAATAGTAAGAATTTTTCACTTTTCATCGTTGTAATTAAATGATGGTTATGAATTTATGAGAAGGGTTGAGAATCAAATGATGGTTATGACTTTCTTAGAAGTGTGGAGAGATGAGAGAGTTTTTTTTTATATAATGGGTCAAAAGTAAAGATAAATTATTAAGGTAAAGAATTGAATTTTAAAGTCTAAATTGGAGTTAAGTTGAAGCTTGAGTCATGAAAAAAGCCATTGGTGTGTAGTTTTTTGTAAAAGTGTGGAAGGGTGCATGATCTATGACACATAAGACCATAAAAATTTATCTCAAGTCAATACATGAGAGTTGAATTCTAATTGAGAATTTGGAGTCAAGTAAAGCAAAGGTAAATTCAAAAGTCAAGTCAATATTTTAGGCAGGCCAAATCATGACATTACTGAATTAGTTAACTTTTCCAATCTAGTGCCTTAGGTGTCTTGTTGGATGGAGACCTCCCTCCTAGAAGTGATTTATGTAGGTATTGTATGGATCAAGAAGATGGCAGATATAAATCCTATAGAGTCTGCCTGCTGAGGTTAAAGTGATGGTTTCTATCTTGGACCCAATGAAAACAAAGTATAGTGAAGAGAAGAACAAGGCTACATGAATTATAAAAAACAAATGAATAGTGATAAGGAATTAGACTTCAAGACATAAGAAGATGATACTGAAAATTGCAACTCATAGACTTGAATGAAGTAGCTAAAGATGAAGCAAAAGACAAGCATATTGAAAATTATAGCAAAAGCTTGGTGGAAAAAGAAGGAAACAAAGCAATGTAACAATAAAATACCATGTGAGATGTAACCATAAATCCCTAAGGGATAATCCTTGAATAGCGATTTTCCTTTTAATGATGGAAAGAAAATGGTCTTGGTCATATGTGGTATAAAGGATAGATTAGCCTAAAATGAAAATTGAAATATACATGAGTCAATACTAATGTAATCTTGATGAGGTAAGAATACCATCATTGGAAAAAAATTTGGTGGTCTAAAATCCATTTTATAATTGATGGTTTATGGTTGATCAAAACCACTAGAGTAATGAAGATTTGTGGTAAACCACAAACCACTTGTCATCAAAGTCAAATCGCTAAATGAAATAAATAGGTGAGGAGTTAGAATGAGAAGCTCGATAGTGGGTAGAACTATTTATTTGAGGAATTCTGCACCTGGAAGAAACACTAATATTAGTGGTTAAGATGGTCAGGTATATTGCAAGTTATGAAAAAGGGACTTGCATTGAGGATGTGATGGAGAAAAGAAAAATATGGAATAATTTTCTAGATGGTAATTAGAGCCAAAGCGAACTCATAGACAAGAGCCCATGAAGAATTTTTTGTTCTTTGGTAGTTATATGTAGGAGCATCAAGGGAACGGTTATGGGTAAGCCAAAAACCTAGGATGAGGATGAGGATGATGATGATGATGATGCAAGGGAAGTTAAAGATATGTGATTGAAAAAATGGTTGATGAACCATATATGAGAACGAGTTTCCTAGAGAACCAACATATATAATGGCTAATGACCCATGTATTTTGGTGCATGTCTACCTTTTCATGTCGACTTCAACAACGTTTATAATTTTTAGGAACAAGAGAAAATTTGAAGAAGATTAAGAAGACCAAATATTACAAAAGGAAAAATATGTGAGTAGAGATGAAGATGAAGAGATCAGTTCAAAATAGAGTTGAAGGATGCATCACAAATACTTGTTAAAGGGGATTGCGAAGGAATCCACCTTACTTGTGATCATGAATAATGTATAAATAATGATCATATTTGTAGCAATATAGATTAATACTATAATTTTATGTAAACATGAGAGATGTGTATAAATGAGAGATATTAGGGATGAAGATTAATTGAGAGATTCATAAATGTGTTTATGGAGATATTGTGGAGAGATCATAGGAGATAGTTATGCATTTAGTTGAACTAATTATATAATTATGTCATAGCTATTGGTCACTTATTATTATGTAAATGGGCCATTTCTAGAAAAGAAACACACAAGAATGGTTTATTAATATAAAATCTCGTTTTGGGGATTTTGGAGGGTATATTCTCTATTGATGCTTAATTTTCTTATTGTGGTTTGCATATAGGTATGTGTTCAATTTGTCACTACATACTCTAATACATCAAGGCTTCCAATGGTATAGATTAGATTCCCCTATTTTTTAGGGCTTTGGCAAGGAATGGTGGATGCTAAAAATGAAACACATAGAGCCTCTCTCTTTGAATCAACAATACACTTATTCCAATGTTATGTTTCACTAGTCCATGTATTTTTCATCTTCAAGTAAATTCTAGTAGATATAATGAGGTTAAACACATTTGATGTTGGTATATTGCATAATGAAAAATTCTTTTTCTACAAAATTTGTCTTTTGAATGTGCTTTTTATCCTCACATGAATTGTTTGAAATCTAAACATATCAAAACGAATCCAATTATGTATCTAAATGTTTGTTGAATTAAAATTGTTGTATTTTAAGCTTTTAGAAGAAATCGGCTACCTAAGAGGCATTTGTTATTTCTTTCCCCAAAATCTAGCAGGTCATGTGAGGGGAGCTTACAAGGAAAAACATAGACCAAGTGACAACACTATGAGGTGTGGCCCACTGTCACCACAACCACTACATGCTGCTCTTCAGTGGAATTTCACCACAAGGGAGGCTTCCCTATGTTAGGTAACCTAAAGGATATATTAATCCCAAGGTTTAGAGGTGACATGGATAATCTAGGAAAATCAACTCTACTTAGGAACAAGGCTCAACAAACATAAAAAAGGCAATGTAGTCCCTCCAAAAAGCTTAACTAAGGCAGAAAGTGACCTAGGATTTTAAGAGTAGGAAAATTCAACACGATTACTTGGGATCACAAGGCCAAGAAAAGGCTTGAAATATATAAGTATGATCAATTTTTGGCACAGCAAGCCTTCAACAAGCCCCAAATTGAAGCTCGGTGCAAGACTAGGGCTTAGCTAGGGATAAAATTACCTAGGGAGAAGGATGATAACCTTAAACTGGAGAAATTATCCATAGGAAAAGGTTTATTTTGAGGCAATGACCTCACAAAAAGGTGTTGAAACCCTTAATAAGGCAAAAAAATCAACCGTAGTTGATTTTAAACCCCAACCCTAGCCTAACGACTTCCCTTAGGAGGTCAAAAATCAGATTTATAGGAGAAAAATGTGAATTGAAGTTGAGTTTAGGTGTGAAAAAAAATTGAATAAGGCCAATGCCTTGACCTTGGTTTATGGAGTCTAATGCAGGCCTGCTTAGGAGAGAATACTAAACCCTAGCATGGAGTAAGGGAATAAGAAACCCTAGTTTCAAACCGTAACTATCATTTTATGAGGAAGCAAAGTCATTGAGGAGATATTATCATGAAGAATCACTCTGTGAATTGTCACACAAAGTCTACAATGGTTAATGCATAAAATACCATTTCTAAGATCCCATAACAAATTTTCAATAATACCTAGAAAATAAAAACCCTAGAAAATATCCATTCCATGCAATAGCCATAAAATAAATTGCAATACAAAGAACACTTACAAGACATAATAAGAACCAATCATCTATTTCTCCTAAATTACATCTCCAAAACCAAATCATAGCTCCATAATAAAGAAACTCCGCAATAGATCAAATCTTCACAAGATACATGACGAATTTCAACTAGGTCAAGATTTCTAAGAGGGCCAAATTGATCCACAAGTGATTATCCAAATGAAATGGTGGTAACTTCTACTCATATTAGGTTTACCTTAAGTAATTTAGCCTAGTGACTTCTCTAAGTCAACCCACTAACTAATGAAAAAATAGACCATAGTTTCCCACGTGTGTGAGTCATATCCTCCCTAAATTTGACGTTGTTCCCTTCTAGGGCTCTAAATGCCATGATAAAGTGTGTTGAAGTGTCCAAATGCGTGAAAATTTCTGGATGATCCAAAATTTGAGTGATTTTCCTAAAATCCTCCTCTTGGGTCCTAATGTAGTTGGGGTTCCATCATGCGATCTACATGGATCTCCAAATATCAAATAAAGTCCTCCTTCTCTCCAACATTATGACTTCCTCTCATTGCAACAAGCCCTCCCTATTCTCTCAATGGGAGACCATCCTCATATAGGCTTTGAATCAACTCCTTCCCATTAGTTTGTATTAAGTCTAGACTCATGGGGGCATACTGGGTCCTCTGGTGTCATCATGAATAATCCTCAAATTTAGGTCAAATTTGACCATGATCGTGGGTCTTGAAGTTGCTCCAATGCATGTAAAATAGGCTCACGTTGTTAGTAGGCTCTATTCTCTTAATGTTTTGTCTACTTATTCCATGTACTTTTTTGAAATGCATGGGTACCTGTGGAATGGGTTCCCTCAAGGCCTAGGTTGTTATGGACCACTTGGAAAAAACAACATGGACTCAAGAGAAATCAACCATCCATTAGAGACTAATATCATACATGCATCTAAGTGGACCAAACTTGAATTAATGGCATGCTAATACTTCAAATAAGGATCACCTTTCGATATCTAACTAGACCAAGTCATGTAAAGGTGTTCCTTACCATTGTAGAGGAAACTAATGATTAACCTTATTAGGTGTTCCAGCCCTCAAGTGGAAGTGGCAGATAGGTGTTAGTGATAAATAATGTGGTAATGGATGGGAAAATTATTCATGGCTAAGTGCCATGGTTAAGGTGACTAGTTGATGGGGTGTCGAAATCCTAAGTGTATGAATGTAAAGGAGGGAGCAATTATGGAGGTGCGAGTTACCCTTTTGGCTTGATTTTTCCACCCCTCGTGTGTTCCTTTAACTTCTTCTTAATTCTTCCTTATATTACAACATATAGGTCCAAGTTTATATCTTGCTATTTCTGATATAGCAATTTTATTACCACTTAAGTCGAGTCAGTTTATCACTCATCCAGATTGGGACATGTAAGGGTTCCTTTTTTAGGTCATGGAGAATCATGTTCTTAGGAGATGGTTGATGGCCATATGAGGAAAGTAGAGCTCATTCTAGGCTTTTTCCCATGTGCCAATATTTATGTCACAACCATTGTTTACATTTTCATTTTCTTTCTTTTCCTTGTTTTTTTCATGATATGATTTTTATTTTCTTTTAATTTCATCAACCTTTAGGGGAAATTTTTCTATCCCTACTCAAGGTATGTGAACATATGAGTGCAAAATCCCAAAGAACCAATGACAAGTTAGACTAGAAGAATGGAGGTGAGATATGGGTCTTGTGATGTGTCATGGACAATGCTTAGTATGGCAGAGGGGATAATGAACATAATATCTCAATCATGGTATTCCAAGTAGTATCCCTCCTATAACCCCAAGGGGTATTATGGAAGGTCCCACTTGACTAGAGCTAAATAATAACCCCCTTAGTAAGGAGAGAGAACAAAATTACTATCAATATTTGTTAATCTTCCAGATCACCCCTTTATCCACACTAAATTCAGAAAACAAACAAGTATAAGAACCTGATTACAAAATGATCAAAGTACCTTTTGAATAAAAGCCCACCTTCAGCCAAGTGTAAATTCCAGATGCTAAGAGGCACATGGAATATCATCGTCAAATAGTGGTTATCGTGGGTTTTCAGTTGGATAGATGTGAAATGTAGGAGGAAATTTTTCCCCTCTCAGGTTACCCATTTTGGTGGGTAAAATCCAGCTCCAACTCGATGACATGATCACACCATAGATTTATTATCCATATTCTTGATTGGGGAGTTCATGAGAACTCCAACAATCCCTAAGCTCATAGTCTTGTTACCTGCACATCCAAGTCAACATGTTTAGGAGCATGTGCAATGGGTGTAGAGCGTCACCCATCATTTATAATGACGATAAAAATCCATATATAAAATAAAAGTATCTAATATAATATACAATGAAACATAAGATGAGAATGGAAGGTGTTAGAATGTTCATACAACATGCAATTCAACTAACTACTAGCATAATTAAGTTAATTCCCATCGAACAAAGTAAGGAAACTCCCTTTCAGCAGTGAAGGTAAAAATTTTCAATATAGTTTAGAAATATAAAAATAACACATGCCTGCATTTCCATAGAACCTAACGAGAGTGGGGTCCTTTTCAATCAAAACAAGGTCACCTACTTTGTATTCTTTTTTTGGTATTTGGACCCATTTCTTCTTAGTGATCATCTACCTCTTGTTGGAACCTTTTATGTGACAAACATTTTGTGAGGGAGGCTTGCACAACTTTGGGGGGGCTTTATAATTACCTTGACTCACATCCTTATGAATTTTTGTTATCATGTCCTTCTCATTGGGACTATGGAACGAGAAATATTCAATATATTCTACATGATCAGACATTTTTTATTGCTTATACAAAATGAATGATGTCCCATCACAAGTGGGTATGGTGGCATATGATTAGTCCATTTCTAATTTCCCTCCAATGGAGACACACCTCTTTCTTGATAATAATAGACCCCAAATATTTGGCACATCAATGACTACAATATCCATCAAAACAACTATATCATTATTAGCTACCAAATATGCCTTTACATATTTGATAAATTTATAGACAAGTATAGATTTTTATTCAAAACCACATACATTTTCATAAGGCCTAGTGGTATCCATATCGAATTGATGCATGACTATCAAAGGCATAGCATTTGCAAAGGCACCATAATCAACCATAAAATTATGCAAAATAAGGTTGTTAATCACTAAGGAAAAAAAAATGTCCTCCATTATTCTTAAAAAAATAAATGTTTTGCAAGATGATTGGAGGGTCCTCATCCTCCTCTTCAATGTTGAAAGCCTTCCTTATTTTCTTACTTTGAGACAAAGGCTTTTCCATCTTCAAAAGAGGGACTTGTACATTCACCTTGGAAAAAACATTAGTTATATCTACATCCAAAGTAACATCAAAGTTTTTTGGTTTTGGCTTAGGCTTAATTTTAGGTTGTACCTGAGGCTTGCCCTTATTTTGGGATTTAATGCTAGCGCAAGGCGAGGGCTTAGCTAGGGAAAAAAATACCCAGGGAAAAAGAAGAGATCCCTAAAATGGATAAATTAGGCACTAGAAAAGGTTTTTTTTTTAGGCAATGACCTCACAACAAAGTTTTTAACTCATCCACAGGGAAACACATACAACCATAGTTGAATTTAAACCCTAACCCTATCCTAGTGACTTTCCTTAAGAGGCTAAAAATCAAATTTAGGGTAGAAAAATGTGAATTCAAGTTTAATTTAGGTGTGATCAACAATGTGAATAAGACTAATGCCTTAACATTGGGTGTTGGATTCTAAGAGATGTCGACTTAGGAGAGAAGACTAGACCTTAACATAGAGTAAGGGAATAAGAGACTTATTTCAAATCCTAGCTATAATTTTATGAGGAGACAAAGTCAATGAGGAGATATAATCATGAAGAGTCACTCATGGTATTTTCACATAAGCTATACAGAGGGAAATGCATACAATACCATTTTTAATATTTCATTAAAAAAAAATCAATAAAAACTAGCACATAGAAACCCTATACAATACCCATTCACTGCAATAGCTTACAATAAATTCTACTACAAAGAACACTTACAAGATAGAAGCATGAAATAATCCTTTATTGATATAAAATGACATCCGCAAAACCAAATAATAACTCCATAAGTAATAAATCCATAATATATCACATATCCACTAGATAAAAGACAAATTTTAGCTAGGTTGAAATCTCTATGATGGTTGAATTGATCCACAAGTGATGATCCAAATGAAATGAAGGTAACCTCTACTTATAAGAGGTTTACCTCAAGTAACTTAGCATAATGAAGCCCTTAATAAAAAGTTTGAAATAGGATAGAATTGGGTTACAAGCTAAACCACTAGGTAATGATAAAATAGACCATAGTTTCATACATTTGTGAGTCATAGCCTCTTTAAAGTTTGATGGCGTGTCCTTTTATGGCTCAAAACTCCATGCCAACTGTGTTGAGGTGTACAAATATGTGAAAGTTCCTAGATGGTTCAAAATTTGAGGTATTGTTGTCAAATACTCCTCTAGGGTTCCAAGTGCATATAGGGTTCCATCATTTGGTCTACATGTCTCTCCAGTTGTCAAATAAAGGCCTCCTCTTCTCTAGTGTTAGGGATTTATCTTAGTGAAATAAGACCTCCCTAGTCTCTCAATGGGAGACCATCCTATTTGGGCGTTGAATCAACTCCTTCCCATTAGGTCATGTCAAGGCCATTATGGGGCCATACTAGGTCTAATGGTGTCGTAATGAATAATCCTCAAAGCTATGCCAAATTTTACCGATGTATTAGGTCTTGAAGGTGCTCTATTACATGTAACATCTTATCATGTTATTATAACACTCTAGTCTCTCAACGTTGCATTTTCTTAGGTCGTGTACTTCTTTTAAAGGTCTAGAAACCTATGGATTGTGTGCTCGCAAGGCCTAGGCTGTTGTCATCCACCTGAAAAAACAACATGGACTCATGTGAAAGAAACCATCCATTAGAGACTAATATTATACATTCATATAAGTAAACCAAACTTGAATATTAAGGGCATGTTAATACCTAAAACAAGGATAACATTCCAATATCTAACTATGCCAAGTCCTGTGAAGGTTTTCCCTACCTTGGTAGAGGCCACTAATGGTAAACCTTATTAGGTGCTTCCAACCCTCAATGGGAAGCGAAAATTCCAAGATCAACCCCTCAATTAATGGGTTTTAGTGATAAATAATGTGGTAATGGAGGGGAAAAGGCTTCATGGCCAAGTTCCATGGTCAAGGGGATCAACTAATGGGTTGTCCACATCTTGAGTGTGTGAATGTAAAGGAGAGAGAAATCATGGAGGCATGAGTTTCCAACTTGGCATAATTTTTCCACCCTTATTGTGTGTATTTTACTTCTTCTTGATTATTCCTTGTATTACTACATATAGCTCAAGGGTTAGAGCTTGCTCTTTATGATACAATAGTTTTATTACTCCTTAATATGAGTCAATTTATCACTCATCATGGTTGGGACATACAAGGATTCCCTTTTTATGTAATGGAGCATCATGTGCTTAGGAATCAGGTGATGTGCATATGAGGAAGGTAGATCTCATGCTATAATTTTTCCCATGTGCTAATATTTATGTCCCTGCCATTTTTTTTCATTTTGATTTTCGTTCCTTTTTATTGTTGTGGACATGATATGCTTTTTCTTTTCTTTTAGCATCATTAACCTTCGGGGAAAATTTTTCCAGCCCTGCTCCAGGCATGTGAACATATGAGTGCAAAATCCCAAAGAACCAATGGAAAGTTAGACCCGAAGAATGGAGGTGAGATAAGGGGCTTGTGATGTGCGATGGGAAGTGCAAAGTATGGTATAGGGAATAATGGATATATCATATCTATTATCACTAAGTTGGTACAGATGGTTTGATTAAACAGTCAACTTAGAGTAACTATTTCAAACCTACTTCTTGCTAAAAATTAGCCTTTTCAGCTTGAGAGGGCTCTCTACAAGATATAGAATGATATTGTCTAATATGAAGTTAAACTGATGGATAACTCTGAAATTTTGTTTTAAGTGTGTTTTTATGCATGTGAGAGATCTGAAGAAAACTCTACCATTGGGCATATGTAGTCAGTGAAAAGAACTCAATGACATATGAACTCTTCTTATGGAAGCTGAGGCATATAGATGTTCTAATGAAAAGATAACATTCACAGCAGTTTAAGTGTTTGAAGGAAATTAGAGCATGTCATACATCAATTATAAGTAATCAAACATCAGAATGCTAAAGAGAAAATTGTAGAATACTTAATACAAACACTCATGAAAAAATCAATGAATCTCAAGTGAAGAAAAGCCAATTTCCACTATATATTAATGATGAGAAGTTGTTACAATAGTAGTTTTGTAGTCAACATCAATCCACCCTCTATTATGCGATAATTTTCATATTAATAGGCTTAAGCATGTTTACATTGGGTTTTCCAACAAGGTTGGACCTTCGAGTCTCTTTGATGTCACCTAATCTAACAATAAGCAAATTACATGGAGATAAAATTGACAGCTACTAATTTTAGGACTTAGAAACCTAATAGGGCCCTATAACCTATTTATTACATCAAAAAACTTTAAGACTGCATATTTACATTGAGATAAGTCATGTTCCTGGGTGGCACTGACCATGACCAGAACATAATTCCCCCCACCAAGTCAGGAGAGTTGTCTTCCTAATTTTTAGGAGGTCGTGTCTTGATGGATGATGAGTGTATTCATGGTGAGCTAGTGATTTGAAAAGATTTTTTGAAGACCATGCCTCCACCAAAATATTCCCCTGATGTCCTTTGACATTTCCACGTGGCTAGCTTATCCCAAATAGACCATCAAAATTTGAAAATCCTCTAAAAACTTCTTCGCTGCAGAAACAGGGGAGTTAAGGCAAGTTCATAGCGAAAGTCTGTAGCACTTTGATTTTTACCATCTCTGCCACCTGTTTTCTCCCTTTAATGATCTGCGGTTGTTTATTAAGTCAAAATAACTAAATGCAAACTTTTACCTGACTTCATCATGACAATACCTGTGATTTAGAGCAAAAACGATTCTACAGCGAGTTCGTAGTGAATTCTGGGATTCAAGCCTGGGATAAGAAACAAACTTGCCTAATTGGAAGATGTCTTGAAAATTGTGCTTTCCTTCTTCAAATTTTGCCTAAGGCTCTACAAGTGATGATCCAAAATGATGCAAAAAATATCAAAAATGTAATTTGTCCACTTTTCAAGCTTTGGAAGCTTCACGTTTGGCAGTAGGGGCTTCAGTCTCCTCAGGTTCATTTATGACTGTTATTTTTAAACCTCTCTTCTTGAGCTTTGACTGTATCATCTCCATCTACTCTTCTAGCTCTTTCACTTGACCTTTAAGTTTCTTTCTCTCTTCCTGCAACTAAATATTCCTATTTCTTGTATGCTTCATTACCTTGTGGAGAGGAAGTGTCCTTTTCAACAATTTCTTTGCATTAGTCAAAGACTCATCATATTGATTGATTTTCCCATTTAAATTTTCTTTGAATTCCTCCACCATTTTTTTGTCTATCTTGGCTTCCTCCAGTTCCAACTTGGTTTCAATCACTTCCTCCCTGGATTCTTTTAATTTCTCCTTTAACAGATGCACTTTAGTTTTTTCAACAACCTTCTCTTTACCCTTCCTTTGCACAATGATCTCTTCTTTTTCTGGACACAAATCAATGATATCATCTACCATAGGTTGCTTTCCTTTATTTGTAACTTATGTCTTTTTACCAGCCATGATACCTTTGGCAAGTTGCAGCCTGGTGAGTGGTTTTCCTAGTTGGAACATAAGCCCTGCATCTTCTCCCAAGAATCAAGTTTTTTTGCAGTAATACCCTTATTTTTCTTCTTTCTTCCTTTGATATCTAAATATTTTACCACTGGAGTCTCTTCTATGTCTACGGCTTGAAGAATATCCTCAAGGTTCCCTTTCTCTAATGTTTAACTTCTTGTTATCCTTGCATGACTCTTCTTTCTGGTCTTTGGTTTGCTTCTTGCAGGTGTAGGTTCTGGAACTTCTTTTTCTTGTGCATGCTATGCTTAAACATCTATGGGCTCTACAATGGGTTGCATTTCCTCTCCATTCACACCCTCTGTTTTAGCTATAAGTTTGTCACCCTCGCTTGAAGGAGTGGATTTTGATTTGGGTGTCATTGTATCTACTTCATAACAAATAAGGAATAGGAATGTGGCCCAATCTCTGTTCATTTTTTTCAATTCCTCCAACACCAGAATTTTAATCAACCCATGATGAAATATTGAAGTCTCACTACCTTCTTGCCTAGCTTGAACTTTGTCTAAAATCTTTCCTAGGCTCCTAAATAAGAATAATGGAAGGTCTAGGGATTTCTTACCAGTGAAATGTAGTAAGAGCCTAAAATGATACTGATAAACCATATGGAACCTTCCTTCACATGTGAAGTATTTTTTAATTACAAGGAGTAGATTGGAGTAGTTCTCTTTAAGGAAACTCCTTGGGATTATAGATGTCATATCTACTCCAATATGTTCAGGTTTCATGAATTCATCACAATTATATAAATTTTAACTTAGTGGCTTTGAACCACTATTCTCCCATCCTCGGAACCTCTGTGGCTTGGGAAATATTTTTAGGTGACACCACAAAACACAGCACACCCACCTTTGATGCAGTACCCACGAAATTCACTGCAAATTATTTTAAAACCTGGGCATGAAAACCTTGTAATTTCTAGCAGAATCTCATGCATCCAACACTATTGAAGGCTTCTACAAAACTGGAGTCCTCATTTAGAAATTTTAGATCCATGGGATCATACCTTACACACGAGTCCCCTTTATTGTTCTTCTTCTGCAAGGACATCTCCCTTAACACTGTAATGGATTTTTATGCTATGACACCTACAAAGAAAGGGATTGTAGAGCAAGAAGCTTGCAACAAAGCTGGACTTATCAAGGGTGAAAATAACAAATATACGTAGAGGTAGAAATAAATATGATAGAGAACAGCTTTGAAGGTGAATTCAAAATGTGAAATTCGAATATGGTAGAGATAATGACAAATAAGAGAGGTTAAGTGAAATCATGAGTGCCCACTTATGATTACGCATGTTGCATGACCCCTCTAACTGATCACATGACCTTGGATTGACCTTTAACCTGTAAAGACTCGACACCTCACACTTTCTTTATCAGTGTAGAAAAAACATGATTTTGTAGCGGTTTCCGTTATAATTTTGGAAGATTCGCTACGGACTAGTCAGGTGAGTCTGTAGCGAAAACAATCTGTTTTCAGTTATATTTGTTGCAGACCCGAGAAAAGAAAAATAGGTGGCCACAACCAAGTTTTAAACCAATTCATGGATACCTTTGGTGGATTTTGATAGATTTGACCATGATTACATGACAAATAATACTCTCTAAACTTAGGATAATGACCCATTCATAAAATTTCATTAATTTCATAAACTAATTTGACAAGACAAATGAAACATATGACAAATGACTCTACTAATCAAAATGAAAATTTATTTTTGATATTAGTGGATCCACTGGGGATGGTGTGCCCCTATGGTACAACAAATAACTTGTAGTTCTAGTGCGTTCCTTGAAAAAACTGAAATTTTTTGAAATTGATAAAATTTTCTTCAAACTTACATAACCTTCTCCTCGGGCCCAAGCTTGTTGAAAACAACAATCCATGCTGAATACTAAATATGTACAAGCTGAAAATATGCTCAGAACACTTGAGCTTATTCACCCACACACCTACCTACACTAACAACTGCAATCTTCGTGCTTGATTCAAGCAACATGAAACCTATAATAAAGCCAGTTAATGAGATGGTCTGATACCTGAACTCCTTCATCGTGCTTAAACCAAATGAAAAATGGACACTGTAATGACAAAGGAAATATAAAATGGGTCTAATTTTCACATTGAAAACATAATTAAAAAGTTGAACTGTAGAACTCTTTGATGTAGTCAGCTATGGGATCATAAAAGACACAGTTTGTTTGTTGATTTTCAATACATTCTTCAGTTTTAGACAACTCATATATGATTTCTTTAGTAACATAAGATTTCAGCTGTGTGTTATCAAACTCAATTTGAAAAAGACATTCCTCCTAAATCTCAAAAGAAAAAGGTAGAACCACCTTCTCTTTGTATTTTGGCATGAAAAAGCTTTCAAAATACTGACCTTGAAAATGAAGATTATATGACTGAATTTTATCTTCTAAAACTTCAATGTATTTCTAAATGTTCTTAGCAAATTCATCCAAAAATTGAATCTTATCTTCTGACTTGCACTCAAATGAATTTAAATAAGAAGACAAGGCTGAAGAAAATTTTTCATCCACTCCCTCATTAGTGTGCTCATCGTTCCATTACTTAAAACCTTGAATGAAAAGAGATTCTAACACCAACTCTATTTTTTCCATCCATGTTTCCAAAAATATAAGCTAAAAATCTGCAAATGACTTAATAGAGCTAACAGACAAACTTTCAATCCATTGTCTACATTTCCCTTGAAATGAATCATAGAATGATCTAATGAAAACATCGTCATGTCTAACTCTAAGAAGCTCGGTAAAGTCACAAAAATTTGATATATGCTTCAAGGTCAAACTCAAATCTTCTCCATTAAATTTTGGACCATTCCTTAAAAAATATGCATCCTTGGGAAAAGGATTTCGAAACCCATAAAATTTTTAAAAATCCACACATGCATACCTCGAAACAAGAATGGCAGCATCTGAGTTCCTCATAAGTGTAGTGGAGTCACCATGAAGTTTTGAATTTTTGAATTCTTTAAGAATGGAGTCACCAAGGTAGAATGTAGCCCCTCGAATGCTTCTGAGCTCCTGCTACCTCCAAGAGTTCAGTATTTATGTTTTAGCACAAAATTTTGGGAACATGTATCTTCAGTCTCCTGAAAACACACCAAAATGTTCTCACTAATTTGGTACAGATGGGTTGCTTTACCAATCAAACTAGAGTAACTATTTCCAACCTACTTCTAGAGGAAAATTAGCCTTTTCAGCCTGAGAGGGCTCTCTCAAAGATATAGAATGATATTGTCTAATATGAAGTTCAAAAGATGGATAACTCTAAAATGTTGTTTTACGTGTGTTTTTATGCAGGTGAGAGATGTGAAGAAAACACTCCCATTGGACATATGGAATTAGTGAAAAGAACTCAATGACATATGAACTCTTCTTATGGAAGTTGAAGAATATAGATGTTCTAATGAAAATATAAAATTCACAACAGTCTAAGTGTTTGAAGGAAGTTAGACCATGTCATACATGAATTCTAAGTAATCAAACATCATAATGTTGAAGATAATATTGCAGAATACTTAACACAAACACTCATGAAAACATCAATGAATCTCAAGTTAATAAAAGCTAATTTCCACTGTATATTATTGATGAGAATTTTTTACAATAATAGTTATGTATTCAACATCAATCCACCCTCTAGTATTCGATAATATGCATATTAATAGGCTTAAGCATATTTACATTGGGTCTGCCGACAAGGCTAGACCTTTGAGTCTCTTTGATGACACCTAATCTAACAAGAAGCAAATTACATGCAGATAAAATTGACAACTACTAATTTTAGGACTTAGAAACCTAATAGAACTCTATAACCTATTTATTACATCTAAAAATTTTAACAATACATATTTACATCGAGAAAATTCATGTACCTGGGTGGCACTGACCATGACCAAAACATAATTGCCCCCACCAAGTCAGGAGAGTTGTCTTCCTACTTTTTAGGAGGAAGTGTCTTGATGGAAGATGAGTGTCTTCATGGTGAGATGGTGATCTAAAAAGCTTTTTCGAAGACCATGCCTCCACCAAAATATTCCCCTGATCTCCTTTGACATTTCCACGTGGCTGGCTTATCCAAAATAGACCATCAAAATTTGAAAATCCTCCAAAAACTTCTTCGCTGCAGAAACAAGGGAGTTAAGGAAAGTTCGCAAAAAAAGTCTATAGCACTTTGATTTTGACCATCTCTGCCACATGTTTGCTCCCTTTACTGATTTGAGGTTTTTTATTAAGTCAAAATAACTAAATACAAAATTTTACCTTCCTTCATCATGACAATACATGTGATTTGTAGCAAAAAGGTTTCTACAATGAGTTCGTAGCAAATTATGGGCTTGAAGCCTGACATACACTACGAACTTGCCTAATTGGCAGCAGTCTTGAAAATTGTGCTTTGCTTCTTCAAAATTTTCCTAAGCCTCTACAAGCGATGATCCAAAATGATGCAAAAAATATCAAAAAGGTAATTTGTCCACTTTTCAATCTTTAGAAGCTTCACCTTTGGTAGTAGGGGCTTCAGCTTCCTCAGGTTCATTTATGACTTTTATTTTTAAAACTTTCTTCTTGAGCTCTGACTGTATCATCTCCATCTAATCTTCTATCTTTTTCACTTGACCTTTAAGTTTCTTTGTTATGAAACCAACTCCAAAAATAGAAGAAAAGAGAGATCAACGCCTTAGAAATAAGACACTTCGAGGGGGAAACCTCCTTTACATTACATGGGGTCACAATATAATCCTAGCTATATAATCCTCCTTTCTATATATAGGATTCCATGGGGTCACAATATAATCCTAGCTGACCTATCAATAATAATGTAAGGGCACAATAATAACAATATGGGGGTTACAACGGTAAAAAAATAACAATAAGGGGACTATACTAACAACAATAAGGGACTACACTAGTAATATAGGGACCTAACATGCCCCTCTCCTTCAAAAAAGTGTTTTCCTCAATGCTTGAATAGCTTTGTATGCTTCTGTATAAAATTCTCATACTCCCATGTAGAATCTTCAATGGGTAAGTTCTTCCACTTGATGAGGTACTCTAAAATTGATCGATTTCGTAGCTGTCGAGTTCTTGTTTTCGTGACTGCTTCAGGTTCCAATATTATTTTTCCTTCCTCATCAAGTTCTGGCAATATTGTTTGAACTGGAATTTTGTCACCTATAACCTTCTTTAAGCATGAAACATGGAAAATTGGATGCACTCGAGAAGAAGTAGGAAGCTCCAATTTGTATGTCATAGTAATAATCTTTTGCAACACCTTGTAAGGACCATAGTACTTTGGCGATAATTTATTATCCTTCTTAGCTTTCTTGAGGGAAATTTGTTTGTATGGTTTTATCCGTAAAAATACCCAGTCTCCTACATAAAAAATTATCTTGTTGCGGTGTTGATTTGCCTGTTGTTTCATTCGATTTTGTGCCAAATTTAGGTTATCCTTTAAGAGTTGGAGAACTTGTTGTCGATGCTCGATGTGATCTTCCACTGCTTGAACCTTATAATTTTCTCTTAAATATGATGTGATGGATGGTAGATGATATCCATAAAGTGCCATAAATGGGTCATTTTTGCAGCAGTATGGAAGGAAGTGTTATACCACCATTTATCCAAAGGTAAGCACTTGACCCATTTTTTTTTTATCATATACAAAACAACGAAGGTATCCTTCCAAAAATTTGGTCACTATCTCATTTTTCCCATCTGATTAAGGATGATAAGAGGAGCTATGATCTAGTTGAGTACCCAAACAAGAAAATAGTTCTATCCAAAAATTTCCAGTAAAAATGGGATCTCTGACACTTACCATAATATTTGGGTTTCCATGTAGCTTTTGAATTGTTTCCATAAATGCAGTAGCAAATGTACTTTCTTTAAATGGATGAGATAATGCACAAAAGTGTGGATACTTGGTAAGTCTATCAACTACCACCATGATGACACTCTTTCCTTCAGACTTAGGTAAACCTGTGATAAAATCAATTGAAATCTCCTCCCAACGTTGACTTGGAATGGATAAAGGTTGTAGAAGACCCGAGGTCTTAATTTTCTCAACTTTATTTTCCTGGAAAACAAAACATTCTGCCACAAAATTTGGAATATCAGGTTTAAGGCCATCCCAAAAAAATTCCTTCTTCACCCTGTGGTAAGTTTTTAAAAATCCTAAGTGTCCTCCTAAGGAAGAAGCATGCAATTCCAAAAGAATATTTTGTTTTAGTTGGGAATTGTTACAAAGATATAAGTGATCTTTTTACCATAAGGAATAATATTTCCAACTAAATGTATCAGATGTACTAGGATCTTGATGAAAATTTTGAATGATTGTCCAGACTTCTTCGTCCTTCTTTCATTCATTCCTTTCTTCGGTTATCTAATCCGGTTGGATAATAGAAATGGCACAAAGCAATGCTTCCACCTCTTCATCCTTTCTTGAGAGTTCATCTGCAACAACATTTAGCTTCCCCTTTTTGTAGATGATTTCAAAGTCAAACCAAAAATCTTTGTGACCCATTTTTTCTGCTCTTATGAAGATATTCTTTGTTCCAAAAATTATTTAAGACTATCATGATCATTTTTTACCTTGAAGTGTCTTCCCATTGGGTAAGGTCACCATTTATTTAGTGCATGTAGTATTGCCAACATTTCCTTCTCATAAATAGAATTATGTAAATAATTTCCTTTGATTGGACGACTTTAAAAAGCAATGGGTCTTCCTTCTTGCATTAAAAAAACACCAATTCCATTTCCTGAGGCATCACATTCCACAATAAAGGTTTTTGTGAAGTCTAGCATAGCTAAGACATGTTCTAGGCACATTGCCTCTTTAAGATGTTCAAAGGCCTTAGTTGCTTCAAGAGTCCATGAAAATGCATCTTTCTTCAATAATGTTGTTAGAGGTGATGCTATTCTCCTGTAATTCTTAACAAACTTGAGACAATATCTTGTTAACCCCAAAAATCCTTGCAATTGCTTTAAGGTTGTGGGGACTTTCCATTCCTTAATGGCTTTAATTTTTTTTAGGGTCTAGCTTAACACCCTTGTGAGATAAAATATGACCTGGATATTCCAACTCTTGTACTCCAAAGAAACATTTGGAGGTTTTTGCATATAAATTTTTCTCCTCCAATAGTTTGAGAACCCTGTCAACATGTTGAACATGATCCTTCCAAGACCCGTTGTAGATTAGTATATCATCAAAAAATACTAACAAAAATTTTCTAAGGAAGGGCTTGAAAAATGGAATTCATCAACCCTTGAAATGTAGAAGGTGCATTGGTAAGGACAAAATGAATGACCAAAAATTCATAATGACCCTCATGAGTTCGAAATGTTGTTTTCGGAATATCTTTAGTATTCATTGTAATTTGATGATGTCCAACTTGGTAAAATAAATTACTCCATGTAATTCATCCAATAATTCATCAATCACAGGAATGGGAAATTTATATTTAATAGTGAGCTTATTGAGCTCCCTATAATCTGTACACATGCGCCATGATCCATCCTTCTTGTGCACTAACACCACTGGAGCAGAGAAAGAACTTTAACTCGTTTGAACTATACTAGCCTCTAACATTTCTACAATAATACGTTCAATGTCACTCTTTTGGACATAAGGATATCTGTAAGCCCTGATGTCTGGAGGAACACTTCCTGGAATCAAATGAATAGCATGATCATGATCACGAATAGGTGGGAGTCCTTTGGGAATTTCAAACACGTTGGAATGATTGTCCATGAATTTTTGGAGATCTGGAGAAATAGATGATTTTGATGTTGGAACTTCTAGTGAGCATAATTATGCAATTACGTGTCATTGTTATTTCTTTAGAATATTTTTCATGACATTAGAGCTTATTATCTTTCCTGGCTTCCCTGCGATACCCCATAATTCAACTTCCTTTCCTTCCGAAAAAAGTTTCAAGAAAAATTCTTGAAAATTAAAAGCTACCATCCCCAAAGATTGTAGCCATTGTACTCATAGTACAACATTAGTACCTCCCATTGGAATTGAAAGCATTGGACTATTCAATACATATTCCCCCATGGTTAGCTTGATATTTGGCATTTTTCATAGAAATTTATAGCTCCTCCATTTGCAACCATCACTTGACATTCTGGTGCTTGGTATAGGAATAAATTAAATTCCTTGGCTACCTTACAATGAATGAAATTATGGGTACTACTTGAGTCAATAAAAACTATTACCTTTTTCTTCTTGAAATTTCCTTCTATCTTGAAAGTTTGAGTAGTGGTAATTCCTGCCAATGCGTTACAAGATATGGTCGGACACATTTCTTCTTTCTCTAGGGTTGATTCATGGTGTATATCCTCTTCTTTTGAAGTTTCTAGTTAATTTTCTTCCTCCTCTTCACAATATATGTAAAATAATTTCTTCTCAGCACACTTATGACCTTTAGTTTATTTTCTATCACAACTATAGCAAAGCACTTTTTCTCCTTTTTCTTCCAATTTTTGTGATGTCAACCTTGTAGGTTGTGGAAGTCTAGGAGTAGCAACACTTCCATATTTATAGATGTGAGTGGTAGGCTTCCTTGTCGCCATAATTTTACTTTCAATTTTACTTGCCAACCTGAATGCCTTCTCCAATGAATCAGGTTCCCAAAGGATAACCTCATGTTGGATGTTATCCTTTAAATTCCCTATGAATGTATCAATCTTGTGTTCCTCTGGAATATTAGTTACCCTTATATTCAATTTTTGTAAGTCCTCAATGTGCTCCACCATTGTACCCTTTTGTTTGAGATTTATCAATTTGCTAAAGAAGGCATTTCTCTTTGTATCCTCACAATGTGCTATCATTTCCTCCGTAAAAATTAACAAAGTGAAAAAATTTTTACAAGAGAAAATCCATCGATACCATACAAATGTATTTTGTTATAAATGTAAAGTTGCACATTGTGGAGATCAAAATATTTCTCCATATGTAGTATCCATGTTACGGGATCCTTGCCATCAAACTTCCTCATGTCCATATTTGGAATATTGTGGGTATTACACCCAATATTAGAGTTTATGAAATCGTGATTAACATTTATTTTTTTCTCATCATGAGTTTCCTGTACTACCCTTTTTCCATTAGGAATCATTTCTTGTATCAACTTTGTCAAACCTTCCTTCAAACAGTCCATGTCTGCTTTTAGATCATTATTCATGTCTTCCATGTTAGCTTTCATGTCATCCATCTTAGCTTCCACACCAATCTTCAAACCATCCATATTAGCTTCCATGCATTTCTTTAAACCATCCATCTTAGCTTCCATGCCTTTCTTCAAAACTTCCATTTCATTTTTTGTTGCTCTTTGTGAGAGTGAAATTTGATGCACTTGCTCTTGTAATTTTGATATATCATGTTGCACTTCTTCCTCTTCATGAGTCATATAGAGCCTTTTGAGGGCTTAACTGGTGTTGAATTCATTTTATGGTGCATTTTAGAACCCAATACTGATATCTATGCTTCAATATGCCCTTGGAATCACTTCAAACTGATTTTTCAAACAAGACTTATGAAATTTGAAAAAAACAAACACACCTTTTTCTTGCTTTTGAGGAGCTCAATATTGAAAATGAATTATCTCTATGATTTTGGATTTTCAATATCTAAAATTTGGTTCTATAGTAGCCCTCTGAATATTTTTTCAAATTCCACAGGTCTTACCTGATCTGGATGCTTCAAGGCAAACTTATGCCCAATCTCCCAAAATGACCTAATTATGGACTAGTTCAGTAGAGCGAACTTGTATGGCATGCCACATGTCACTGTTTTCTCTTTCAGCTCTGAAATTGATACCCAGGAAACTATAGTCCGTGTTTTTTCGGCCATTTTTTACATAATTCCAATCCGATGCTCCGAGAGAGATTTATGACGATTTTCCCAAGGTCACCTATTTTAGATGAAATTCGGGAGCCTGAAAAAACCCTAACTTCCAGAAATCATATCTCCAAAAATATTGTGAACCAAGATCTGAAATTTTTACAAGAAGTTCCTCAGGATTTCAACTTCGCGTGGTAAAAATTTTAGCTTCTGAACCTTCGTATAATAAAAATTATAACGAAAATCCCATGTTGACATGTTTGGAGCAACGAAACCCTAGAATGCAAAGCTCTGATACCAAATGTTATGAAACCAACTCTAAAAATAGAAGAAAAGAGAGATCAATGCCTTAGAAATAAGCCACTTAAAGTGGGAAACCTCCTTTAAATTACATAAATAAACATTTCTTGGATGATACAAATGAAAAATCCTCTTTTCTATATATGCAAGTCCATGCGTTAACAATATAATCCTAGTTGACCTATCAATAATAATGTAAGGGAACAATAATAATAATATGGGGGTTATAGGGGTACAAAAATAAAAATAAGGGGGCTATACTAACAACAATAAGGGACTACACTAGTAATATAGGGACCTAACATTATTTCTCTCTGCCTGCAACCAAATATTATTATTTCTTGTATGCTTCATTACCATGCATAGAGGAAGTGTCCTCTTCAACAATTTATTTGCATTAGCCAAAGACTCATAATATTTATTGATTTTCTCATTTACCTTTTCTTTGAATTCCTCCACCATTTTTCTATCTAGAATTTGTCTTCCTCTAGTTCCAACTTGGTTTCAATCACTTCCTCCCTAGCTTCTTTTAATTGCTCCTTTAACAGTTGCACTTCATTTTTTTCAACAAACTTCTCTTTACCCTTCCTCTGCACAATGATATCTTATTTTGTTGAATACAAATAAATGATATATTTTGCCATAGGTTATTTCCTTTTTCTGTAAATTCTGTCTTGTTACTAGCCATGACACCTTTGGCAAGCTGCATCCTGGTGAGTGGTTTTTTTGGTTGGAACATAAACCTTGCATATTCTCCTGAGAAATCAAGTTTTTTGGCAGTAATACCCTTCTTTTTCTTCTTTATTCCTTTGAAATCTACAACTTTGACCACTGGAGTTTCCTCTATGTCTATGGCTTGAATAATATCCTCAAGGTTTCCTTTCTCTAATGTTTGACTTCTTGTTATCCTTCCATGACTCTTCTTGATGGTATTTGGTTTGCTACTTGTAGGTGTAGGTTGTGGAAATTATGTTTCTTGTGAATTCTCTACTTCAACATCCATGGGCTCTACAATGGGTTCCATTTCCTCCTCATTCACACCCTATGTTTCAACCATAGGTTTTTCATTCTTGCTTGAAGGAGTGGATTTTGATTTAGGTGTCTTCTTGGGTGTCAATGTATCTACTTCATAACCACTAAGGAATAGGACTGTAGCCCAGTCTCTGTTTAATTTTTTTAATTCCTCCAACACCAGAAGTTTAATCAAATCATGATGAAAAATTGAAGTCTCACTACCTTCTGGCCTAGCTTTAACTTTGCCTGACATCTTGCCTAGGCTACTAAATAAGAAGAATGGAAGTTCAAGGGATTTATTACCAGTGAAATGTAGCAAGACCATAAAATGGTACTGATAAACCATATATAACCTTCCTTCACATGTGAAGTATTTTTGAATTACAAGAAGTAGTTTGGATTAGTTCTCTTTAAGGCAGCTCCTTGGGATTCTAGATGTCATATCTACTCCAATATGTTTAGGTTTCATGAATTCATCACAATTATATAATTTGAACTTAGTGGATTTTAACCACTCTTCTCCCATCCTCAGAAACTTTGTGGCTTGGGCAATTGTTTCAGGTGACACCACAAAATTCAACACACCCACCTTTGATGTAGTACCCACGAAATTCACTACAAATTATTTTGAAACCTGGGCATGAAAACCTTGTAATTTATGGCAGAATCTCACGCATCCAACACTTTTTAATGCTTCTGCAAAATTGGAGTCCTAATTTAGCAATTTTATATCCATGGGCTCATACCTTACACACGAGCCACCTTTATTAGTCTTCTTCTGTATGACCATCTCCCTTAACATTGTGTTGGCCTTTTGATTCTATGAAAACTACAAAGAAAGGGATTGCACAACATGCAGCTTGCAACAAAGTTGGACTTCTAAAGTTTGACAACAACAACTATACACAAAGGTAGAAAGAAAGATGACATAGAACATATTTGAAGGTGAAATTCAAATATGGGAGGGATAGTGACAGATGAAAGAGGTTAAGTGAAATGATGAGTGACCACTTATGATTACCCATGTTGCATGTCTCCTCTAACTGATCACATGACCTTGGATTGACCTTTAACCTCTAAAGACTTGACACCTCACCATTTCTTTTATCGGTGCAAAAAAACATGATTTCGTAGCAGTTTCCATTATTATTCTGGCAGATTCACTACAGACTGGTCAGGTGAGTCTTTAGCGAAAACAACCTGTTTTCAATTATATTCATTGTGGACTCAGGAAAAGACAGACAGGTGGCCACAACCAAGTTTTAAACTAATGCATGGAGACCTTTGGTGGATTTTGATATATTTGACCATGATGACATGACAAGTAGGACTCTCTAAACTTAGGATAATGACCCATTCATAAAATTTCATCAATTTCATGAACTAATTTTACAAGCCAAATGAAACCTATGCCAAATGACTCTACTAATAAAAATTAAATTTTATATGTGATAAGAATATCAATCAAGGTCTCCCAAGGCGTATCCTTGTTATAACCCCAAGTGGCCGTAATGGAGGTCCCACTCGACTAGGGATAAAGGTTAACCCCTCTTGTAAGACAACAAAACAAAATTATAGTAAATATTGGTCAATCTTCTAGATCACCCTTTTATCCATACTACAATCCCAAAATAAACAAGTATAAGCATCCAATTGCGAAATTATCAAAGTTCCTTTTGAATATAAGCCCATATTTATCCAAGTGTAAATGTTGGATGGTGAGAGGAATATGCCATATCATCATCAAATCATGCCTGTCAGGGGTTGTTTGGATGGTTGACAATGTAAGAGAAAAATTTTCTCCTATGTGGTTACCCGTTTTAGTTTGTAACAATTATCAACATAATATATCCTGGTATATTTAGAGCATATTTATATTGCAAACAATAATTTTTTATTTCTTCTACCTATCCATTTAATTCGCCTGTGCTTCGTTGGATATCTAGCTAAGTTAGATTCTCTACACAGGTCTGAGACATCTTAATTCGTCTCTACAATATTCAAATCTCATTTTGGTGGGTCAATTTAACCCTTGGTATTCCACTCCTCCACTATTTATTCACAACCATTTTTGTGCTGCTTCATGGAGGATTTATTAAATCCATCAATTAACCATTTGGATTTCCTTATGCTTGATATTTCTCATGGTCGTCATCTTTCATTATTACCGATTTTGTATGTATTGTTAGGACCCTATGATATAGTCATCTGTTCTCCAGTTATCTATTTGGGAATTGATATGATCAGGTTGAAAATGTTTTCGTAATAAAGTGCTCAGGAGTAAAGGTCCAATGATATATCTAATGCTTCAAATCAGATATGACATGGTAGGTTGGAATTATGATGTTTTCACATGAACTTTTGAAGGTCTAATGTGGTTGAATTAGTTTTTTTTATGAATTTGGTTATGTTGTAATTGTGGCAGAAAGATTGGTTTTCAAAAGCTAAAAGGTCGAAATCTTATAGTTGTTAGCTACTAAATGTTAAAACTTTCGGTAGCTAAAACAACTTACTCATGCCTATCCTTAGCTGCCAAAAGTCCCGAATATATCTAGGGTTTAAAAGATTCGTGTCACTTCCATATTGGCAGTTGTACACAAGTCATCATTTGAAGTTATGCTGCTAGAACAACGCCAGGTATCATTCATCAGATTCTCAAAAAGTATTGTAACTCGTTTATGCCTTGTCCACATCATGCAATCATAACCCTAAATTGTGCCCACCCATTTCAATTAAGAAAAAAAAAATGGTCATGACCCTTCCCATGCTTTGAATTGGTCGATCATTGATTTCAGATTTTTTTAAAGCTACCCACAGGTGGTAGAACCCTTCATCCTCTGACTCTATCCTCTTTTCTTAATATTCTACCCCACATTCATTTTTATTTGAGTTAATCATTTGCCTTCACATACCCCATCCACTCTCTAAACTACATATTTACTTTAAAATCATTTTTAGGAAACCTAGTAATGAAGATTTCAACTGGAGGTGCGCTTCTGAGAAAGGAATTGCAGGACACTTCATACCTTGAAGCACACCCTCAGGCCTGTGAACTATTCAAGGAGGTTGGATACTGCAGGTTCTGTCAGAAGTTCCAGGGGTACCATCACGGTATCACAGAATAATTTTCCAAAAGCGTTGATGGCTTTAAGGTTCAGCTTGTGCCTATGGTAATGCAGATAGATGAGGTTAGTGTTACAGCAGCTACAGAGATTCCTGGGGAAGGAGAAAGGTGGTTGAAGGCTACCTCAATCAAAGAAGTTGATTTTAGGTCTTTCCTCAAAAAAGAAAATCAAAATATGAAGTGGAAAAAGGATATCCCCAGGAGTTATTTGGAGGAGAAATGGAAAACATTGCTAAAGATGATTCAGTTTTACATCACTTGTGAGGGGAGATATGGAAGGACCATGCTCTACCACTTCAGGCTACTCCTCCATTTCACAGGTAAGAAACCTCTAAATATTCCATTTTACCTTCTCAGGAGTCTTACCAATATGGCTTCTAAAGTTCAGGCCATGACTCAGAAATCTAGAAATAGTCTTTTTCATCATGGGCTGATCAAATTGATAGTTTTAGAAGAGCTCAGAAGAAGAAACAAAACTTGGAACTATCTCCTGTTTTTGGGATAATTTGAGCAGGAAATTCAACAAAAGAAATCAGGAACTCCCTCAGAGGAATTGACTTCCCAAAAAACCAGTAAAAGGAAGAGAATATCATTGTCTCCTCTGGAAAATTTCACCAAGGTTTCTCCCTCAAATTCAAAGAATTCAAAGAGGAAGATAGAGTTTGGAAAGAAGCCAGAGCATCAAGGAAAAATTGTAGCAACAAATATCCTAAGCCTGCCATATTCTAATTCTGATTCAGAGCCCCTAGTTGTAGAAAGGGAAGCATAGCCATCAGCTATAAAAATGGAAACCCTTGAAGAAACTGCAACAACATCGAAAAAGAAGGCTAGCAAAAAGTGTAAGGTACAGAAAATGAAAGAAGAAAATGTTGAGTTAAAGGTGTTAGAGAGACTTCTGAAGAAGAAAAATGGGGCTCTTAGACAGTCACCTTAGCAAAATTGGTTCTCCATTGGATCAGTTAGCCATCAGTACGAAACTGTAAAGAATAAGAATAAGAGGCTTCACAATTATAATAGAAAATTGCAGAACATGAACAAGGTTTCGAGATTCAAGCTTGTCCATAAGAAACTAAAACCGAAAGCCCACCTAAAGCTTGATACCCTAGCTCAAGCTTCCCTTAATCTCAATTGAAGTGGTTATAATAAATGAAGCACACTTGAAGGGAAACTCAACCATTTTTTATTAAATTCAGGAGCAGTTACATTTTTCGCCAGCTAAGAACCATTTCATAATCCCTAATTATCTGTCAAAAATCATGCCCAGCAAATCGGAAGCTAAACACACTCTATTTGACCTCATTAGCTTCCAAAATTTCTGTTATGAACAAAAAGAATAAAATCAAGGAAAATCAAGGAAAATAGATTCCTCAGTGATATCAAAGGCTTCCAGAATGATTTTCTAGTTATGACTCGTCCTCAACATGTTGCTGTCAAGCTTAGAGTCAATCATTTTGGATTTTAAAAGAAGATCAACATAAATCTATTTTTTAGAATTTTGTTGTATTTTCAGGGTTAAGAATCCAATATTTTGTAATAAATTTAAGATATATGGCATGATTTTGAAAGAGATCAAATATCTATTTTAGATAGAACATAAATAGTTATTTTATAGAAATATCTGAAAACATTTAAGGAAGAGATTTGATCCTCCTAGTCTGTAGGATCTGAATGTAAGGGGAAAATTATCAAAAGATAGAATGCCATGTGGGATAAGAGTTAGACTTGAGGGGAAGGATGGTATGGGAATATCACCAACTATTTTAAAGATGTTCAACAGGTTGTAAGTGACTTTTTTGGATGAATACAAAGGCCTTCTGTTTCCAGATTATTTTGTCATGATTATGTGGTGAAGTTCTTCTTGATGTAATTTTTTATTCTCTTGTTTCAGATATTTTTTTCTTTCCTTATTTTTTATCACAAAATTATGTTTAGGATTTGTCTCAGACACCCTGCTCTGGCTTAAAACAATATTTACGTTTTCTTCTAAATTTTGAATGTAGAATTCAGATAAGGTATGCTCGGCATTTGGATTGAACCCTAATATGTTCTTCTCCTCCATCTCACAAATTGTAAGGATCCACTGACATGATTGTCTTGCGTGGTTACACATGATCTCAATTATTCATTCATTAAAATCAGCTTTCACCTTTTGACTCCATTTATCCCAATGGCCCTCTTCTGTTGTCTCAACCAAAAAACATCAAAATAAACCTTTATATCCTCATAACTAGCCTGATATCTAATCCAAACAAAGCTAAATCTAAAAGAGAGATCCCTCTCTAAGTCTTGGAGGTCTAGATCCTAGATTCTAAAGAAGTTTTGATGTTACCTCTCGGGTTATGTCTTCAGCCTCAGAATTGTAGAGTGCTAACATAGTGGCGACCATACTGGGGAATGTAGTTTTATGTTCTTCAATAACAATTATCAAGTTCATATCTGGTTTTTGATGATGGAAAAACAGCTAGACACAAGAAGGTTGAAATCATCCACCTCGCAACTCCACAAATTTCAGTTGATCTAAAGACTCCAATGGGGAACATATGGTGACTCCATTATATTTTTTATTGTTTTCAAAATGAATTCAAGAATACAACACAGGTATGCTCCTTTGGAAAGATCAAAGATTCCAAGTTTTCCAAATCCCATGCCCAACATCGATTGGTTAAAATATCTTCCAATGTTTAAAGATAAAAGAAGGAGATGTTGCTGTTATACATTTATTAAGGTTTCATATGCACATCCATAGGCTTAAAATAAAATTTCCTGAAGATTGTGTTATGAAAATGTTTTTGGCGAGTTTGGAGGAAAAGGCTAGATCTTGGTATGAAAATTTACCAGCTGCTAGTATATGTTCTTTAGAGCATTTTCATACTGTATTTTTTAGAAGTACAAAGAAGGTTATCCATATTTGTTGCTATTTATTTACCATTGTGATATTTTTTAATGTCTGGAAGATTATTATGATGATGATCAGTTCATGTATGATGAAATACTGGAGGCTTTAGAAGAAATACCTTTTCAAAAAGTATAATCCTTGCTTGAATTGTCTTCCCCTCAGGAAGAAAAAGATGATGTATGTTATCTAGATGTTCATGAAGGTTCACCAACAATTCTTGCAGAAGTACGACAAAATGATCAGCCAAAAGTTAAGGAATAAGTTCAGCCTCCTAAACCTGGTCAAGTAGAGGACAACACTAAAACTCAATAGCAGTCTGGTGATCTAGAAAAAGAAGCAGCAGAGCTTAATTTTCTTGATCCCCAAGAACATCTTCAGCAAGCAGTGTTTCCTTCAAAGATTAAAGACCAATCAGATTTACATGATGAAGAACATCTCTCAAATTCTCTTTCATGTTGCATCTTATCTCAACTTATAGCCCTTGAAGAAAATCATGAAATTTCTCAATCATTAATTTCTTCCTTGGATGTTAATGAAGTAGCACAATAGATTGTTATAAGTCATGTTCCTTCACCTGAAATTAATGAGAGTTTGTTTCTCCCTTGCAAGATTATGTGTAACAAAGAGAATGATAAAGAACACCCAGAGCACTTGACTACAATGAATAATGAGGAAAAACAATTTTCTCCCTCGCTGTTTGAAGAGAATCAGTTTCAACACATAAGCAAAGCAGCAGTTTGGAATGAGGTTTGTTTTCCTGTTACAAAGAATTTAGAAGATCTTATGTTGCATGTTTACCATGATCCTTTGGTCAGTATATTGCATTCATCACTAAAGGAATAATTCTCTAGGGTCATCAATAGAGCTATTGAATCCAGTGAAAATGTTAATTTTTCATGTTTTAAATTCACGTTTCTGCCTAGAGAAGTAGAATGCAAACTTTAGTTAAGTATCCATTTGCTTGACTCGTTGCATTGGAAGTTTGTTATTACTTGATATGGTAATAATTTTATCATATTAGAGTAGGTAGATGGTGCAAATAAGCTCAGTACTGAGCAATTTTTCGGTTCAGCATAGTTCATATTTCAACATTCAGATCTTTAGTGTCCAACAGTGATTTTCATTTCATAGTTTGTAATGCATAGTTCAGTTGTAGTTTCAGTTCAGATTTACAGTATGCAAATAAACTTGATGGGAAAGCATGTGTTCTATTTTTATCTCTATTTTACTTCAAAAAACTCAACAAAAGTCAAAAGGAATAATCAAATGTTTTCCAGCCATTGGGTTGCAGGATAGATCACGATACAAGTTGTGGGATCAGCCCAATGGATAAGGTATTGATTTACGAATGAGGAGATTTGATATTCTTGACACCTCCTCTAGAGCTTCCATCCCCAATTGGAGCCGATTTTAGGACCCTATGGTATAGTCATATGTTCTCCAATTATCTATTTGGGAATTGTTCTGATCAGGTTGAAAATATTTTCATAATAAAGTGCTCAGGAGTAATGGTCCAATGCTTTAAATTAGATATCACATAGTAGGTTGGACTTATGATGTTTCCACATGAGCTTTTGAAGGTTTAAAGTGGTTTAATTATTTTTTTTTATCAATTTGGTTATGTTCTAATTGTGGTAGAAAGATTGGTTTTCGGTAGCTAAAAGGATGAAATATTATAGTTGTTAGCTACCGAAAGTTAAAACTTTCGGTAGCTAAAACAGCTTACTCACACCTATCCTTAGCTGCCAAAAGTCCCGAATTTCTCTAAAGCTTAAAAGAGTCATGTCACTTCCATATCGGTGGTTGTACACAAGTCATCATTTGAAGTTATGCTACCAGAATCGCGCCAGGATATCATTCATCATGTTCTAAAAAAGGATTGTAACTCGTTTATGCCTTGTCCACATCACGCAATCATAACCCTAAATTGTGCCCACCCATTTCAATTGAACCTAAAAAGATGGTCATGAGACTTCCCATGCTTTGAATTGGTCGATGGTCGATTTCTGGTTGTTTTAAAGCTGCCCACAGGTTCCTGAACCCTTCATCCTCAAATTCTATCCTCATTTCTTACTGTTCTACACCATCATCGTGTTTATTTGAGTTAATAATTTGCATTTGCATACCCCATCCACTCTGTAATCTACACATTTACTTTAAAAGAGTTTTTAGGAAACCTGGTAATGAATATTTCAACCAGGGTTTCCCTTTTGAGAAAGGAATTGCAAGACACTTCATACCTTGAAGCACACCCTCAGGCCTGTGAACTATTCAAGGAGGTTGGATGCTACAGGTTCTGTCAGAATTTATAGGGGTTCCATTAGGGTATCACAAAATCATTTTCCAAAATCTTGGATGGCTGTAAGGTTCATCTTGGGCCTATGGTAATGCAGATAGATGTTGCCAATGTTGCAGCATCTACAGAGATGCCCGATGAAGGAGAAACTTGTGGTTTAAAACTACCTTGATCAAAGAAGTGGATTTCAGGTCTTTCCATACTCTGATTCTGATTCAGAGCCCCTAGATGTAGAATTGGAAGCAAAGCCATCAGCTGTAGAAATGGAAACCCCTGAAGAAACTGTAACACCATAGAAAAATAAGGCTAGCAAAAAGCGTAAGGTACAGAAGTTGAAAGAAGAAAATGATGAGTTAAAGGTGTTAGAGAGACTTCTGAAGAAGGAAGATGAGACTCTTAGATAGTAGTCTAGAAAAATTGGTTCTGCATTGGATCAATTAGCCATCAAGTATGAAACTGTAAAGCACAAGAACAAGAGGCTTCGCAAGCGTAATAGAAAATTGTAGAACATGAACAAGGTTTTGAGATTCAAGCTTGTCCACAAGAAACTAAAACCTAAAGACCACCTCAAGCTTGATACCCTAGCTCAAGCTACCCTTGATCTCAATTGAATTGGTTATAATAAATGAAGCAGGGTCAAAGGGAAACTCAGCTATTTTTTTATTAAATTCAAGAGCAATTACAGTTTTCGCTAGCTAATAATCATTTCAGAATCCCTAATTATCTACCGAAAATCATGCCCAACAAATCGGCAGCAAAACGTACTCTGTTTCACCTCATTAGCTGTTGAAAGTTCTGTTATGAACATAAAGCACAAAATCTCCTTAAATCAAAGCAAATAGATTCCTCAATGATCTCAAAGGCCTCTAGAATGATCTTGTAGTTATGACTCGTCCTCAACATGTTGCTGTCAAGATCAGAATCAATCATTTTTGGTTTTAAAAGAAGATCAAAGTAAATCTATTTTTTAGAATTTTGTTGTATTTTCAGGTTTGAAAATTGAATATTTTGTAATAAATTTAAGATATATGGCATGATTTTGAAAGATATCAAATCTCTATTTTTGATAGAACATAAATATTTATTTTCTAGAAATATTTGAAAATAGTTAAGGAAGAGATTTGATCCTCCTAGTATGTAGGATCTGAATGTAAGGGGAAAATTATAAAAGATAGAATTCCATATGGGATAAGGGTTGGACCTGAGGGGAAGGATGGTATGGGAATATCACCAGCTATTGTAAAGATGTTCAGTAGGTTGTAAGTGACTTTTTTGGATGAATACAAAGGCCTTTTATTTCCAGATTCTTGTGTCATGATTATGTGGTGAAGTGATTCTTGATGTAATCTGTTACTCTCTTGTTTCACATATTGTTTTCTTTCCTTTATATTTATAAGAAAATTATGTTCAGGATTTCTCTCAGACACCCTGCTCTGGCGTAAAACAATATCTATGTTTTCTTCTGAAATTTGAATGTAGAATTCAGATAAGGTCTACTCTACTTTTGGATTGAACCCTAATGTGTTCTTCTCTTCCATATCACAAATTGTAAGGATCCACTGACATGATTGTCTTGCCTGGTTACACATGATATTAGTTATTCATTCATTTAAATCAACTTTCACCTTTTGACTCCATTTATCCCAATAGCCCTCTTCTATTGTCTCAACCAAAAAACATCAAAACAAACTTTTCTATCCTCATAACTAGCCTAATATCCAATCCAAACAAAGCTAAATCTAAAAGAGAGATCCCTCTATGAGTCTTGGAGGGATAGATACTAGATTCTAAAGTGGTTTTGATGTTACCTCTGGGGTTCTGTCTTCAGCTTCAAAATTATGGAGCACTAACATGTACAAGTTTCACTTAACACAAATGTGATTTTATTGATTAGATTTAAACATTAACTCATGGAATTATATAAGAAAGGGTGCATGAAATGTTATGACAGATGTGATAACATGAAAAATTAATATTAGAGTGTTTAAGTTCACATAAGTAATAACCATTCCAATCTCATCTTAAATTCACAAAATATCTTAATTATAATGCATATCTATGTATACTTGGATTTCTATCCACTAAATTTTAGATTATTAGATTCTTGCTATTTCATGCACAAAAATACCATGTCATTATAACTCATTCAATGATCTCTGATAGATAAGAAAAAAAAACAATTGCAATCAAGCTCTTATCATTTAAATAAAGATAATTCAACATTGAATCCTCGAGTAAGAGGATATTTTGAAATCATAACAACATCATGTCATAAGGAAAGAAAAGGAGTTTCAAATATTTTCAATCTAAAGCTCAATTCATAGATAATATTAGATCCTCATGTCATAAGCATTCAAATGCAATCCAAGCAATAGTCAAACAACACCAGTAAAATAAGTTGAATCATAATATAATAATGTTTAGCGCACCAAAAACCTAATCTTATAGATAAGAAGACGTGATCATTGAGGCTTAAAAATATTTGGAGGGTCCCAAGTACCTAAGGCTTGAGGTCTATTAGGGGTTTCAACATGCTATCATATATATAAATTGAAATCCATCCACTTTTTGACATTGTATCATGGTTAGGTTAATTAAAGTCCTAAGCCAATATGTGGCTTAAGTATAAGTGTCAAAATCACAAATACGAAATCAGGTTAACTCAAACAAGAAAGCACTAATAGGACTTACTTCCTTAAAGAGTAGAGCCAATCCTAGGAGTTGAATCTAACTTGGAGGAGTTTACGAACATTGAATTAGATGATGAGAAACTTCAAAATTTGTTCTAAATATATACCTAAATAGTTTCAATAGCACATTATCTGTAGGCCATTTGCAAGGCATGGTGGAAGTTTTCAAAGAATTATTCAATAGTATAACAATGATAATTCAATTTATTAATAGTTTCCACTGAAACGGACAATGGAGAGCATCAAAAATAATTTGATTATGCCCACATATGATGAGGAAAGAAGGATACTATTCTATTTTTGGCATCATAGGAAGGAGGATTGTAGAGTCATAAATGAAGTAGGAGTTGATCATTGAACACTAATCTCATCATCATGCCTTTGTGATAACATCAGACTCAAATTGCATGGAGGTAATAATTTTGTAATGGTTCTCATGTTGATAGGTTTTCTATCTAGAAATTAAATTAAATATATTTTTACATCCATCCGCTACATTTACAATTGAAGATGGATCCCACATTTTTTATACAAACTAAGCTCCTTTAATATCTATAGAGATAAGACTAAGTTTCTTGATTTCGGAAACCAATACATGGAATAGAAAATGGTCAACAATGTCATAATAGAAGAATACTAAGAAAGCGATGAAATAATTACAAAATGGAAAATTAAGGTGGAGCCTAGTGGTTCTTATTTAGCTAGGATTACCTCGAATAATTGCTTAAGTAATGGGTTGGAATGAAGTAAATTTCACATTCCCCCCATTGTAAATATTCATCCTCCCTTTCTATGAAAATGTAATAAATTTTGGATTTTTGAGTCTTGATTTAGTCGCTATGAGACCAAAGTCCATCATATAATTTTCTTCTAAATATGTGAACACAATTAAATGAGAAGGATTTGCGATGCTCATTTAAAAATGAAGGTTAGAGGGGTTCTCATGCCATTTTTTTCTTAATTTAAATCAACTACTTAGATCTCAAATTGAAATTTATGCAATTGTTGGGTGCATCAAAAAACTTGTTAGTCTTACCCTAGGTGGACTATATTATGGTGATGGGTTGACTACAAGTGAAAAAGAGAGCCTATCTAACTAAGAAGTTCCTCCATCATAACCTACCATCTACTAGATTTGGAGAAACAATAATTCCTAGATAACTAATAATATAATATAATGTCCTAGATATTTATATGCATTTTGTAATAATCCACATTTTTTATCCCAACATTTCAAGTGAGAAATAGGAAATGATCATATTCATTTCAATAACATGTCAAAAATAAAAGAGAGAGGTTAAATATATGGTTGCATTATGCAATCGAAAAAGTACTAATTGGGTGTGAAAGGGAACGTAATGTGTTAAGGGTTTTTTTTTCTTCACTACTTATGATCTAAGAAATTCCCTCAGTGAATGGATAGGGTTCACCAATAGACATAAGGATAGATGCCTATCTAAATTTCTCATGGGGCATGCATGCATATTAAAAAAAAATGGAAAATATTTGGAGAAGAATTTGATTGGATGATAACTATCCTAATATTTTATGTGAGCTCAATTTGATGTTGTTTCAATTCCAACATTTCATCCATAAAATTGCACACAAGGAAAAATAAAATAGAAATTTTCTCATTATTTATTTACCAAAATTAATAAGTTGGCATGTAGGTAACAATCCTAATTTAATGTCTAGGAAATTAAATATCTGATCAAAAATTCATTCAAACATCAATAATAGCCAATGAAATATATAGATCTTAGAGGTACAAGAAATATATATCTGTATATTCAGTAATGAAGTAACAAAAAATTTGATACGTGATTATTGTTATTAAACTTCCTTCGGCAAATTTTAGGCCCCCTCCTTGTCCATAAGTCTTTATTTGGGTACCAATATGATATTTAAATATATTTTTGGGGAAGTATGTTACTGCCTAAATATACCTCAGGCTGAAGGAAGGCAGAGTCTAGGGTAACATCAAACCACGCTTAATCTGGTAGCTAGCCCTACCAAATCGGGAGAGGGCTCTCTCCTGGTCAATCTCAGCAAAAAATGATTAGTGAGGCTTGAGATGACTTGAATGAAGGCTGATTTTAGGCTAGGTATATATGTAAAAGAGTTTGATTTGATTTTTAAGGTGTTTTTTGGATCAAAGGGAAAGGCAGATTTTGGGTCTGGGGAATGAGGCCTAGTTTTTGCAGAGGTTTTAATGGAGAAAGGTAGGCCGCTGTTTTGATGCTTTAAATTTGAATGAAATGGATAGCTTAGACCGGTGAGGAGTTGAAGAGGGCAAGAGACTCTTAAGAATCCTCTTCAGACAGTTGAAAACATAGAAAAATAAACAAAACTCAAGGTAGAGCACTGCAAATCCAATGAATTCCACCTTTATCCTTGTTTGTTTAACTTAAGAAGAAGTAAGAGGGAAGATGATACACATAAAGCACTAGTAAACTTACATTAACAGATATAAACACATCATCAAAACAAAGAGCCACATGAATCCCAAGGAGTGCTGCAAACCCTGGTCTATTCCTTTGCCAAACTGCAGAGATGAAATGTACAATGAAGCTCAAAGCAATCCCAAGTGTCCAACCATGCTAATGACTAAAAAAATACAAGATATAGACAACACTACCTCATCCCAAACCTCTAGAGGTCGAGCTCACAAGTTTAGGAGCTGTTTCAACAAGATCTAAACTAAGAACTGGAAAGTAGGCAGTGGAACAGCTTGCCTCTATAAGATAGGAAATTGGTTCATTCAGTTGCAATTCACCTTTTGATGGATGAATCTACTTCCATGAGTAAAGATTTGACAAAATTACATCAAAACCCATAAAATTACATCAAGAGTTTTACATTTGGAAATAAGAAGGTCAAATTGGCCAAAACTAGGCGAAAACAGAGTTACTGAGTGAAAAATGAGCCAAAATCCCCAATGCGTCGCGCAAGTTTGAAGCTGATTTTGGAGGCCTTCCCGTGATCCAAATTTGTAGAAGTGGGCTTGTTGGAAATTTCTGCCTGTCTACATTCCAACACAAGTGGAATTTTTGAATTTTGCTTCCATTTGCCCCTCCAAAAATGAGTTTTCCCAACATTGCTTCCTGTGTGTCCAAAAAGGGGCAGAAAGGTCATTTTTAGGGTGTTTTGACCCTTCTGGAAGCCCAAAACTTGTCAAAATCTCTTGTCCATATGTAGGCATGCATAAATTTTCATGACAAATCCAAAAATACAAAGTTTTAGCCAAGAGGAGCTCCCAATCATAAGCGCGTGCCAAGTGGCACGACACGTTGAGATGAAAAATCTGTGTTTAGGCCAAAAAAATCAAAATTTGCAAAATGTCTCCCAAATTTCTTGAAATTTGGGCTGAGTGTCCTCCATCATGCACTATGTTGGGCCAAGGAAGCTTCGGCCAAAATCTGAAGTCTATCTTGCCTTTTCCAACGCCTTAATGCCCTCTTTAACTTAGCCTTCAGGATCTTGATTCATGCCTTGCAAACATGATTTCTTGCCCAATAATGATTCTTCATGTACCTCAACATGTTCTTTTCCTTGTTGGCCTTCTCCAACAGCTTCTCCAAATTAATATTGACCCTTTCAAGCCACGTTTCGCAATCAGCCTCAATCTCTTTCTCAATGGATGTCATGCGGGTTCTCACGTATATTTTGTAACTCTATGATAGTTTGCTGATCTTCAAGCTATTTTTTTCTTTGTTCAAGGTATTTGATAATCCACTGGGCTCTTTCTAGTTTGTGGGTCAAAGTACTTATCTCCGTCTTCTGCTCCTGAATGACCTCCCTAAACTTTGAGCTTTGTGGGCCCAAATCAGTGTCATCATCCTGAATGAGGATGAAGTCTGTCTCCTACTCACCTGAAGGCCCCTCATCATGTACTGGCCACTTGCCTCTGTCCTGTACCTGTACTGCTGATGAAGGAAGTGAGACCCCTTCCACCCCGAGTGGAGATAATACTCACTTGGCTGCTGCAAATAACCCTCTAGTGCCTCTCTGATAAGTGAAAAACACTGGCATACTAGCAGTCTCTGTCTCTTGACCCTCATGCTGATATGAAGGTTCACCTACCTCTTGAAAAACCTCTGAATGTACCTGAGGAGCTATGAAGAAATCATTAGAAATGAAATCCTCCCATGAAATACCCTGCAAACCAAGCTGATGCATAACCACAATTTTGATGAGTGAAAAGTGATAGATACTACTATACTGCTGCTCAGGATTTTTCGTTTGCACGAAATTGGTCATCTTCTCAACATTCCAGCACATGAAATAAGGGAGCATATGATAGGCATAGAGATGTGAAAACCGGCCCTCACAACTGAAATATTTGATAATAAGTTTCATCAGAGGAGAATATGAATCCTTTAGGAACCGGAAGGGAAAAACTCTGCTGAGTTGTCTCACAAAACTAGGCTTGATATATGGCTCATAGTGTACCCTATGAACCTGCTGCCTTTTGTTCCATTATTCTTCAACATTTGGAATTCTGGTTGCTTGAGAGATAGTTTCAGGTGTTAAAGTGAATGCCACACCTGCAAGGGTGACTTGACCATTACGTAAATGCAACACAACCAAACAGGCCAGCTCTTGATGGTGATGGACCCTAGCAACCATTTCACAAAATTGATGACAAGACTGCTGTTGAAAACATGCCATAGCAAGAGGACAAGCCTGCAATTCAACCAATGAAGTAGGCTCCTCCCTCACATGTCTTCCACTCTTATGAGGTCTTCTAGGTGCATGCAATTCAGTTATGGAGTCACTGTCTCGGTCATAAGATGTATCAGTCTCCATGATTTCCAAATTCTATGTTGTCTTGGATGTATATGAGAAGTTTGATGTCTTTGGTTTTGTTGCCAAGTGAAATCTGTCAATTGAAAACTTTAGGGACAGTCACTAGGTTTTTTGGAATAACATTGGGGTTTGGGAAATTTATAATTGGGATGTGGAATAATGGGAATTGGGATAGGGAATAAATGCTTTAGGGATATGAGGGAATAGGGAAATGGGATTGATGTAACAAGATTAACAGTGATGAGAGAATAACAAGGTGGGGAAGTGGGAATGATAGACACAAAACCAATTTTGAAACCCTAAGGAAACAATCCTTTGAACAAGATAATAGGGTTTGAATTTTTTGTTTAAATCCTCATAAACAACACAAAACACATGTTCATTGGCAATGGAGAGGTTGCTTGACTTACTTGAACAAAGAGGGACCAAGCAGATTTGGAGTTTGAAAGGAATGGCAATAAATTTGCTTTCCGGCCCTATGCGTCGCGCAACAAACCCAATGCTTCACGCGGCTTCAATGCGTCGCGCAAGAGCAAATTCAACATATTGGGGGCCAACCCAATGCGTCGCGCCTGCCCAATGCATCGCGACACCCAACCAATGCGTCGCGCGACTGAACTTGCAAAAATTCCGCCTTCAAACTGTTTGCTTTGCTCTTCATGAATTCTCCTTTTCTCACCATTGTCTTCTTGGCATACAAATTAACTTTGGAAAGATGAAAATGTTTTATATGCCAAGGATTTTGATTCTTCTTTTCAAAAAACCCACTTTGCAATGTTTCAGACTTTGACACTTTTTAAAAAAAACTCTGTGTTGCTTCATTTTGGCTTTTTGACTGAATGATGTACTTTGAGTTTGTCTTGTAGGGAATGGATGGCTAGAGCTTGACAAAGGTGACTAGGGTTTCCAGTGAAAATATAGTTACAATTGAGAAAACTTGAAATTACATTACATTTGTACATAAAAAAATGAAATACTCTATTTTTCTTCAAAAGAGAGTTTTGAAGAAAAATACATTATTAAGCATATGATGATGAAATTCTTAGTACTGGAACCTTATTACAAACTCCTCATTTTCCTGCTGACCATTATTGGGGATTTTGAAGACCTTATTAATGAAACCCTACACCTAATGGGACTGACCTCTTAAAAAAATTACTCTTGCAAACCATGAGACAAATAGTGACTGCAAATGATCTTAATGAAAGGGAATGGGCCAGCAGGTAAAGGACATAAGGGAAAAATCTTAGAACAAGCCACTACCGTCAGATGATCCATGCTCCTAATAGAATGCAACTGACTGGATTGAGTGAGACACCTAAAATGAAATGCAACAAGAGAATTTTGATCACTAACGGAGGGATGAAGATACTAGCACTAACAAAATAGACAATTGAATGGTTGATTGAACCTTAACCAAGATTTGATCTCTATTATTATAACTAACTCCTAGATTTATCTTAGCAAATTTATACTTGTGACTAAAGATAGTTTGCCAAATATTCCTTTAGCATAATTTTACTTTCACTTGCCTCCCCTCTTTCTTGCTTGGATATTATATTTATAATACATGGAGGTGATAAGATCAATGATGCATAGAATACATGTTGTGCATGTGTGAGACATGCATGGTCTCATCTCACATCTTTTAGTTTTAATAATTTTTGGCTTTTAACTTTCCTCACACTTTTTTCTATTTTCAAGGCATAATGAGGTGACCGCAATTTTTTCATTCACATCTTGCTCGTAATGTTTATACCTAAGGAAGAGTGTGGCCAACTTCATTTGTCACTAGAAACAATCATGACCTATGTAAAATTTTGAAAGAGAAATACATATTGATGTGTCACATGTTGCCACAATGATGTATAATGTCTCAGCTCAATTGTATTTGGTCTAGAGTTTCAAATATAAGTATAATATAAAGGTTAATGTAATTTTGATGTGGAATCAGTGCTCTAGTTATCAGTCAGTGAATGCTAAAATCAAGGCTATGTCGATGATAAGAAGCCTTGTTATTAGTTTCCTTTCCTTTAAAGAATAAATGATAATTGATTTTTCTAATGGGCCTTTTGTGTTTCCTATGGGTGTCACATGGCAAGGACCACAATGCAAAAGACAAGGCAAGTCTTACTTTCCTTTAAACAATAAATAATAATTGAATTGTTTAGTGGTATTTTCTGTTTCCTATGGGTGTCACATGGCAATGACCACAATGCAAGAGACATGGTATATATTCCGTTCCTTTAAAAGGTAAACAATAATTGAAATGTTTAATGGGATTTTCCTCTTACTTGTAGGTGTCACATAGCAACGAATACAATGTAAAAGACATGGAAAAATCTCTTCTAATACTAGCCAAAATTTTCATAATCAAAACTCTAATCAGATTTTATATTTAAACTAGGTAAAACAAACTTCTCTGATCATAACATGAATTCTTAACATAATTTTATCTTACAAAGAAAAGCTTACTATAAAAGAGACCGGTGAAATCGAGGGACTAGAGCCCACTCGGAGGAAAATTATCCCAGATGGGTTCACCTAACATTAATTAATTTCAATTTTGATTGTAATGAGCAGCTATAGTCGGCATGCCTGGTGCACTAGTTAATGTTGGGAGACCATCCTTCTCCCCGAACAGTTAAAAGTTTCACTACAACTCATACGTGCACTCATATTTCAGAGAAATTGAAGCCATTTCTCTCCATGTCCACACCTTTCTTATTTCCACTTGAGAGTCTGTGATTTGTCATGAAAGGTTAGCCTTATTCATGTCACAAAATATTTAATTTTTGTTTTTATTTTAAATAAATTAGAAAAGACATTATAATACAAGAAAAACATGAAAAATATTAACTAGCAATTGCACCTGTGGTGCAAAGGAACGCCGAAAGGAGACGGATGGTGTATTTTGGGCAGGTTTTAAACATTCAATTTCCTGGCAGACTTTGGGAGTCATGTCAGCAAAAATCAACTGGAATTAGTCGCTACATTTGTCCTTCCGAAGGTGGGAATTGGCATGTACAAGTTGCGCATGCAGTTGTATCTGTAATTTGTGGCTGTCCTGTTTATTGTTCTACTTTTGACAGTCAGTAGCTGTTAAGATGTGATTGAGCATCAAAACATTGTACAAACGTCTGATGTAATATTTTAATTCTGAAATGGGGCTCAAAAACTTTAAAATGCTTTTTAATTACATCTAAATGCGTCAAGGCATAAAATGGAAACCAATGATTCTAGCAGTAATAGTTGTTGATGAAAGGGAATTTTATGTTTTAACCAAGTCAGTGATTCTGATATGCTTCATACTTGTTTCTGTTAGATCCATATTGGGATTTGGTGCATATGTCATGCCAATTTCACATTTGACTCACTAGAGAAATTATAATGTCGTTTGTTAGGTGGATTGAAATCGATCGTTATTGCCTGTAAAACAATTTTTAAGTGTTTGGTGCTCTGCTCGGGAGGTTAGAATATTGGTGTATGCATGTTCATATTTTGTTTGAGGAACATGGAAAGGGTAGGTGAGAGGCGAAGGAATTGCAGGGTATGGAAAGGGCTGGTTAGGGAGGGGAGATGTAAGGGTAAATGCAAAAGTTTGGGTGGGATGTAGTGGAAGGAGGGTACTCTGCAAAGGAATGGGAGTTTGGTGTGTGGTGGATTGAGAGAGAAGGTTGGCTTGGTGAGTTGCAAAGAGGAGACAACGATGTGCATTAATTCTTTCTTTATTAAGTGTGTAGTGGTGGCGACGTTGTTCCCTTTGCAAACTGTTGTCTGGTGTGGTTGGCATAGTTGTTGCAAACAAGGAAAGGCATGTCAAATGCATGAAGTATAATGAAAGAAGAGGGAAGCATGAAGATGCAACACTCTATTTCATATTTTTTGTTTTGTTATTTATTATTTTTGGTGAGATTTTTTGTTGTGTTATGTATTTCATCATAGAAATAGTAGTATGGAAATGGTGTGAGTGAATTTTGAAGTGGAAATGTATTGAATATGGTTTGCATAAAAATGAGTGTTGCATATTTGAAATGGGAGAATATGTGTTTTGAAAGCAAGAACATGTTGCATTTATTGGCTAGAGCAAATCAAAGGCATATATTGTATTTTTGCAAAGAAGAAGGACCAATTTTTGTATTATATTCCATACTAAGCATAGCATATTGACATTTTCATTTACAAAATGTGTGTGTTGCAAACAAGATGAAAGCATGAAGGAGGAAAGGGAAAACCACGTGTGTAAATGTTCATATATTAAGAAGATCCATTACAACATAGTGGAATGACATATAAACAAAATGTAATGAAGAAAAGAATTGATGCCCATACATTTAGGAGGAATATTAGAAAGGGAAAGGGGTTGTAAAGATATAGTAACGATTACAAAACATACATGCAAAATTGACGATGCATGGGAAGTGAGGCAAAAAAGCGTTGAAAGTTGAACGATGGGAAGAGGCAAGAAATGTATGGCTAAAGGCGGCGACAGACTTTGTTTGCGGGGAAGTGGAAGGTTGCAAGAGCTGAAGGAGGATTTTCGACGCATCAGCATAAGGCAGATCTTCTGCATGCATAATAGTTGGTCGCACTCGTTCGATGCCGTTGAAGGTGTCCCTCTTTAAAGATAGTGTGAAGAGGAATTGTCGCCCTTTGATTTTGCTATATATGTCAAGGACAGCTTGAGGATCTGTTGAGAGGAGGAAAAGGTCCTCTGCAGAGATGGCTAGGAGGGCATTTGCAGCCTCATCAAAAGCGACAACATTCTCGAGGTGGCCAGTGTGATCGTGCAGTTGGAGGCGGAGAATGTAGCAGTAGTCGCACTTGGTGAAGGACCCTTCACATTTTGAGCAATGCCACGTGGTATCATCTTGTCGTATAACCTTTTTCATGAATTTCATACCATCAATGGTAAGTGGGCATGCAAGGAAGTATAAATCATGCAAGTCAATTGAGGTAGCAGTAGCACGGAGCGACATCCATGGGACATTTTCTCCAGGCGGAATTGAGAGGATGTCAGAAATTGTTTTTGTATTAAGTGGCTTGTTGCTGGTGCCTGAGTATTTGTGGATGAGCGATGGTGACAAAGACTGAATGCCTTCTTTCTCGAACCATTTCTTAAGTTCCAGCGTTTCAGCGATCTTTGGATCGATAACCAGGGAGGTGGCAGGGATTGTGCTGATAGTTTGGCCGTTGAACTCGACGACCCTACCACCTCTAATTGCAAGGACTGCAACTGCACGATCCATGCAAAGTTCAGAGAGTTCACGTCCTTCAACATGGCAGTGTTCCCCCCACAAGGTCACATCAATGTTGTTTCCGGACATGTCGCGAAGAGAAATTGTCTTTTTTGGAGTTTCAGAGCCATCGCGTTTGCGGACAATAGAGGCAGGAGAGAGTGCGCTGACAATACCTATGACATCAACGATTGAGTTAGCAAGTGAAAGTTTAAGGGAATTGATAGGTACAAAGTGGAAGGTGTGGGAAGGAATTGTGAGGTCATCATTGAAGACTTGAAAAACTATTAATGAAGAGAAGAGGAGAATTTCAAACGGGCGTCTTAGATGATTATAGGAAGGGTTGGGGACCTTTATGGTGCCATTTGCAACATTGTAGATGTGGCCAACTTGAATGAGAGCATGAAGGGATTCAGCCAATTCATTGAAGGCAGACACATGGATTTGTTCATTTTTGTGGTCGACAAGGTCAAAGCCTAGTGATTTTCCAGAGCCACGTGCATTGGTAAAATGCCGAAGGGGTGTTTTTGAAAGGACTCGGCCCTAGATGGACCAATTTTTTCTTGTAGGGGAGAGTGCTTTAAAAGGGAGAGTAGTTGAAGATGCTGGGGCGGGGTCTTGGGAGGACAATGAGTGAATGTCAAGGGAGGGTGGTGATGAAAAGGGAGAGACAGAAGACGAGGATGATGTGGCTTGGACCATCTGTTTAGCAGAGAGAGTAAGAGGGCATAGGTCACCAACCAATGGAGCAACGTGGTGGACTACTTCAAGCTCGAGAATAGAGAGTGACCTGCAAGAATGAGCAATGTATCAATGAAGTGGCAATGTAGAATTTTAGAAATAAGGAAGGAAATAGAGGGACATAAGGGAAAATCCATTATAGGGGAGGAAGGTGGGAGGCGTTATGTAGTAAACGTACATTGTTTGATGCGAATACGTGCACGAGCTTCTCTTCAAGAGAACAATGGATCCTACACCCAAGCCCCCGTCCTGCGTGAGGGAAGTGTGCGAAGAAGGGAGAAGGGCAGAATGCTTGTGAACACCATCGGAAAGCAAGACACAGTATCGAGCTGGTGAAGTTAGGGTAAAGTTGATCTACGCAAGTTCGACAACCTGGAGGGTTGGTTGCTAGGCGGTAGCACCAGCTAGGAGAGAAGGAAGACAATTGTGAGATAATGACGTCTCCATGGCAGAACGGGTGGCTTGTAAGAAGAGTGTGCTGCAAGCGAATAGAGATATTAAGGTCAAGAAAGTGAAGAAGAACATGTGCACATAAACGAAGGAAAAGTTCCATATTGCTAATTTCCGAGAGATGAAGTGTGGAATTGCTAATTTGGATGATTTCCACTCTTCAATTGATAGTGGAAAATTCGCTACATGGAAGACGTTACTCCAGGTTGTACAAGTGCAAGTTTTGCAAATACGTTCCTGACAATGAGTAGTTTAAAGGCTTTCCCTATGGAACATATATTTTGGAATAGGGCATGTTGAATTATTTTCATGGTAAACAAGGCATAGGCACAAAATAGGTTAGGAGAGGATGTTGGTTTGTAGGTATAAAAGGAAAGGAAATAGTAATGTGAAATAACCATATTTGTAAATTAGCTTTTGAAGTATGCTACTTGCAATTGTAAATCTTGAATATTCTAATTTTTTTTTTCAACTTATTGAAAATCATGTTTGACATGACACATGCACATGACAGTTTGAAACATAAGCACATAAGCAAATGGAATACATTGATTGAAATTGTCAATGGTACTAAGTAAACACTAAATAGTAGATACTAAAGCCTGAAACAACAAACTAAAATTGCCTAAGATTAGTAAAGAGTGACTTGCTAGTGCATATTTGTAATATTCGAAGCATTTGTTTTTTTTTTAATTATTGTTAATCATATTTGAAATGGTATATGCACATCAAAATTTGAAATGTAAGCGTATACAGAAATAGGAAACATTGATTGAAGTTGTAAATAGTACTAAGTAAATACTAAATAGTAGAGAGAATAAGATTGAAATGGCAAGTTTGACTCAAACAATTAGAAAGCAATTTTTTTTTAATTTTAGAAAGAGTGAACCAAATGTACTAAATGTCTTTGCGAAAATCAGATTAGAATAGATTAGGTTGACACATGTTGAACCAGCCAGGGTGAGGCATCACCAAAATAATATGGAAAATCTGGTCAAATAACCTCTTTAAATAGAAACTATAATTTCTACTAGGTGTTTGTAAAACAATGGCTTGTTTGACTCAAATAATAAAATTCATTCTATTTTATTACAAAAGGAGTAAACCAAATGATCAAAGTTGATAAACTTAATTTTAAATTGCAATATGTATTTCAATAAAAATAATCATTATTAATTTAATATTAGTAAAATGTAATCTATTATATTGTATGTTATTTGTTTGTTTGTTTATTAATTGATTTATTTATTGATTATTTATTTTTTTTTATTTTTTTTCTATCTATTTATGTTTCTTTTTTTTTCTTTTTTTAAATATAATTTTTTCTTTGTTTTACATATTATATTTTTTATTTGTAATTCTATCTTTATTTTATTTTGTTTTGTTTTTTTATGTATTTGTATTTATCTATCCATATTTTGCTTTATTCATTAATTTTTTCTTTTTTTAAATTAATTTATTTATTTGTATTTATATATTTTTTTGATATCTTATATATGATAGCATTTAATTGTTGGAAATAGAATAAATATATAAATTAAATGTGCTTTGAATGGTTTGTATGGAGCAAAGAATCCACCGAACACTATTATCTATCAAGATCTGTTTTTTTCTCTATGGCTAGTATGTAGCATTATGTTAAAGACCTATGTTCAAGTTAGAATCAAATGTTGCTAACCAATTGCCATTTCAAATGTTGCTTTATTAAAATAGAGTTCAAATTAATATGTTTCCAGTCAAACTTACTTGGGAGATCCTCATAGTCCTTTAAAGATGTATTCAAGAAGGGCTATTCATTGGAACTCACAGGCACTTTTCCATTCATATAGGCATCAGAAGCTGCCCATTTGGAAAAATTGAAGGTTTGAACCACTAAAGACTAAGTAGTAGTCTGCCATTTTTCCAGGGCAGGCTATTTAAGTGGTTTTCTGGCCGACACCAGCGCCATTTTATACAGGGAAATTTCCCTTCGACTCAACTGGGCAGTGGTTGCTACTTCAGATTATATTCGGAGACAGTCAGGGTGATTATGCTGGCTTTCCTTACTGGTATACTGAGAGGAATTTTCAGAATGGTTATTTTTCAGAAACAAAAAGAGTCTTTCATCGGGCAGGGGAATTTTGTGTTTCTTTCCTCTGAAATTTGCAATAAGCATGCAATTGCATTTTCGATTGATATATGATGCACTTTCAATTAGAATAAAACAATATACAAAAAGATTTACTCTAAATTCTGCAGAAATAAAGAAGGAAAATGTTTGGAAAAACTGTTACTGGTCTCGAACAAACCAAAACAACATTCTATGACCATATATTTCCTTGCTAAACAACAAAAGTGACATTATATTTCATATGCTTTCTTGCTAAACATAAAAGTAGCATACTACCATGTATTTTTTTGTAAAACAGCAATTACAGAGACCAAAATTATAACACATATTTTAGTCCTCTGGAATGTATATATAATCTAGTTTTATCACGCAATATAGGATGCATTTGATTAAAACAATAAAAAAGTTACCAAAATACTTAAATCAGAACAAAACAGTTCAGGAAGAAGTTTATTTTAAATTCTCTCCAAATAACTGCATGGAACCGAACCACCAAATGGCAAATAGTGTCAAACAAACCCATGTAGCATTCTATTGCGATAATTTTTTTCGCTGAACAACAATCAGAAGTAAAGAAATCAAGATAACCCATTTTTCAGTTAAACACACAGATCAACATCAGATTCCACACCTTCCAAAGCTAATGGTTATGGTTAAAGACTGAATCTATGTCAAAACGGAAATAAATACTAACAAGCCATTCGTAAGATTTAAATTTAAAACAGCAAAATGTGTGAATCTTCCCTGAAACGAAGCAATTCTGAGGGTTTATCTTAGCACTAACCAAAGTTAAATTGAAGGGTGCTGATGAGCGCCTTGTTGCCGCTGATTAGCGAAACAGAGGAAATGACAAAGAAACTTAAAGCTCCAACACCTTTCAGTACACTGAAATGAACGGCATTTCTCAAATCCAGAATTAAAAAAACAGTAACGAGAATTCTTGAAGACAGAAAGATACCAGAGATGAAGAAAAAATAAATAAAAAGGCGTAGCAAAGGGATTCATAGCCGCGACCTACCGATGCAATGCCCAGTCAAAACCATGCAGGGAGAAGCCCTGGCGAACTTCAGAGAGAAATTCAACAGTGGGAAACCTGTGAGTGTCAGAGGTGTCCTAAACCGTGTTCTGGGCTGCGTGGAGGGACTCGATCTCGGGCTGATATGAAGGAACCACCCGCGTTCAAATACTGGGACGAACTTGCCCCATTATTTAGTGTACCAGGGTTTAATAAATATCTGCGCTTTTAGTCTTCTGGAATGTATATATAATCTAGTTTTATCACGCAATATAGGATGCATTTGATTAAAACAATAAAAAAGTTACTAAAATACTTAAATCAGAACAAAACAATTCAGGAAGAAGTTTATTTTAAATTCTCTCCAAATAACTGCATGGAACCGAACCACCAAATGGAAAATAGTGTCAAACAAACCCATGTAGCATTCTATTGCGATAATTTTTTTGGCTGAACAGCAATCAGAAGTAAAGAAATCAAGATAACCCATTTTTCAGTTAAACACGCAGATCAACATCAGATTCCACAACTTCCAAAGCTAATGGTTATGGTTAAAGACTGAATCTATGTGAAAACGGAAATAAATACTAACAAGCCATTCGTAAGATTTAAATTTAAAACAACAAAATGTGCGAATCTGCCCTGAAACGAAGCAATTCTGAGGGTTTATCTTAGCACTAACCAAAGTTAAATTGAAGGGTGCTGATGAGCACCTTGTTGCAGCTGATTAGCGAAACAGAGGAAATGACAAAGAAACTTAAAGCTCCAACACCTTTAAGTACACTGAAATGAATGGCATTTCTCAAATCCAGAATAAAAAAAACAGTAACGAGAATTCTTGAAGACAGAAAGATACCAGAGATGAAGAATAAATAAATAAAAGGCGTAGCAAAGGGATTCGTAGTCACGACCTACCAATGCAATGCCCAGTGAAAACCATGCAAGGAGAAGCCCTGGAGAACTTCAGAGAGAAATTCAACAGTGGGAAACCTGTGAGTGTCAGAGGTGTCCTAAACCGTGTTCTGGGGTGCGTGGAGGGAGCAGTAATGAGGGAGCAGTCACGACGAACCAGACTACCATATTTAACGCTGCAACAAGCGAACATTGATTCCATATCTCAGCGATTTCTTGGATTTTGGAAGTGTGAGCTAGTAAGAGGTTAAGAGGCGTTGTTGTCACGTTTCAACATTATCTCAGCATTAACGAAACGCATGTCGTGTTGCAATGAGGGAGCAAGCGTCTAATCAACATAATATTCTCCATATCTCAGCCATTAATTTGGAGAGTGCGAGCTGGTAAATCGTGAAACTCTGAGGTGGAAGAGTCAACAATTGAAACTGTGAGTTGGTATATCTCAGCAATTAATTTGTAGAGTACGAGCTGGTAAATCATGAAACGGTGAGGTGGAAGAGTCAGCAATTGAAACTGTATAATATTCTCCATATCTCAGCAATTAACTTGGAGAGTGTGAGCTGGTAAATCGTGAAACTATGAGGTGGAAGAGTCGGCAATCGAAACTGTGAGCTAGTATATCTCAACAATTAACTTTCAGAATGCGAGCTGGTAAATCGTGAAACTGTGAGGTGGAAGAGCCAGCGATTGAAACTGTGAGGTGGCAAGAGGAGGAGGTGCCAAATGTCAGATTTTCAGTGGCTAGAAGGGAAATGAGAAAGCCCTCTCATTGGCTCCAGTGAACAGTGACATTCAGCCAAAGCCAACAAAGGGAACGCCTTTCGGCGTAATTAAATTATAGTTAAAAAAATTCAAATGTGAAAAAAAATATATTTACAACCAAATTATCTAATTAAAACATAATTGCAAATTTGGACATCCACATGGACATAATGAAATACTTCAAATTAATAGTTCTTATGTTGCTTTTAAAATCCTAATGTATTTCCTAATAAAGCTTGAGACAAATGGATGCAAGTATGTTAAAGGTTTTCTTATCCTTGATTTCATACAATGCTATCCAAGTAGAAATTAAAGTGACATTTTTTCACTAATTTCCACCATTAATTGCAAGGAAATTCATCAAGAATGATCATTCTATTAAATGCAGGCATCGTGTCTCATCAACAATCAAAGGATGCATCTTGGCTTCTATTAAATATAGGCAAGGTTCACGAATATAGTATAGGTTTTCAAACACTAAAGAAGCCAAATTAACCAATTAGAAGATTTCACAAACACCCAAACACCTTACAGAGATGAAGGAATGTAAAGTTATAAATAAAATTTTATGTTTAAAACAAATGTTGACAAATCTACACCCATGATAACATTTATGCTCAGTAGCAATGTTCGAATATCATTTAACCTTGTAAATAAAAATCACCCCAATTCCCTTGAAAGAATACTAGAGCAAGAAGCTAATATTTCAAATTTTCCCTCCCACTTATCCAAGATGAAGAGGCTATATATTTTTTATAAACCAAATCAATATTTGAATACACATTTATTAAATGAGAGAAAATCATGATTATGTCCTCTTGCAAACTCAAACAAGTTAACATTCCTGAACTATTCTACTTACAATTTCTCTTGATAGGAAGTAAGCATAAAACCTTGATAAACCTAATTAAACACATCAACTTTAAATCTCAAGTTAGAGTAATTTTCAATTCATATGCTTCCAATGAAAATACCTTCCATGGATTTAAAAAGCAAGTAATTGTCTCTCATTAATAGTACCAAAAAAATCACATTATCATTCTAACATTTCACAAATAACAATGATGAATGCATTATTCACACAAATGTCTTCAAACTTCAAGGAAATGTAGTTGAATTTCAACATGCTTTTAAGTAGGGAAAATTTTAGGGGCTAATATTCATAGGTGGGCTAATTTTCCATGCTTTTTGCAAAAAAAAAGATTTTCTAATTTCTATTTTTTCTAAAAACAATTTGCCCAAATTTTATATTATCAAATTATTTCACCTTAAAAATACACAAATTTTTATATAGAGGCTATATAAAATTATTATAAATTTGAATATTTTTACAAAAAAATTATCAAACATTTTATAAATTGCATGTGAGGTTTCTAAACTTCAAGATAAATTTCCATTCTTAAAATTTTCCCTGCTTCCAAGTAAAATTTATTGAGGAGGATTCAAATGTATTATCTAGTCCTTAATTCCTTTCAAAACAGGTTCTTATTTATATAAATCAAATGCCTTAATCGCCTTTCTAGTTTCGATGTTGTACTTTCTCACTATTAATCTTAAGTTTACCAATTTTTCTTTTATCAACATTTGTTCCAATTTTAGTATCAATTTGTTTGTCAATGAGCTCATTTCCCTCCATAACTTCTCCAAGCCCACACCATTTATGTGAAAGGTTGTTTCCTAGGTGATAGAAATGTAGTCTACAATAGTTAAATGTTTCTTGAAGATTGTTGTATGAATCAACCTTGTTAACCCAAATAGTTATAGGGTCACCTATGTTATACTTGTCGTCATACTCTGAAGGAAGACATATTGGAACCGCCATAGCTTAGAGTAGAACCATAAACAACCATCTTTGTTACACTATGATGATATTTCTCATCATTCAAACGACCCTTTATATTGTAGTAATATTTGTCATCTCCATTCTATCGTAAAAAAAAGGAGTTATTCCTAGCATACTACTAGCACACCCATCATTTTCTTGTGATTAAGACATTTAGAGTTATTATTTTCTTTAGATAGCATCATTCATAGATCTGCGTCAAATTAGATACACTAAAGCTTTAGAAACCTTAAGTTGACTTGACGTCACCAAAAAGCAGCATAAGACAAATTGATCGCAACAAACTAGAAATAGATTTTAAATGGGTATTAGGTATCACCTCTCGAGAAAATAGATCCATATAATAGTGGAGATGTATAGTGAACCATGGTTGTGCTAAATAAATTTCCTATCATAATGTTTCCCCAAAAAAGTGCAATTGTAGATTGTAACATCAAGTAAAATTAAAGAGATTTGGGTTGACTTCCATTAACAAGGAAAACATAGAATCTAGTTAGACAATCATATAATGGAAAACCTTTGGCAACTTTAACTAGGAGTTACGTAGTGTATAGGTAAAAATACAAGTAATTATAAAGTAGAAGTGAATCACGTGAAAGAGGAAAACAAATTATTTTCTTTTCAATTATTCATTCACAATATATATATATGTTTAACACCAAAAGTATATGAAATTCATATACAATTTTTTATTATAGAATTCATGCAACACCCTCCTTTTCAACATATCCATGTTTTGTATGTGTAGATGTCAATATTCCTTAAAGTCTTATTTTAACCTATAACAAAGCATTCTTTGGCATCCTAATAATGTAAAAAATTCCTATTTGAAATGCAAGTCCCATAGTGACTAAAATATTTAATAATACCATAGGAAGGGTTAAAATGAGTAAGTAATTCTTTTTTTCCTTTATTGAATCAAAGATATCTACAATGAGAATTTTTTTGAGAGATATAAATAAAATAATTCATTACACAAAGCCTATTTAGATATGTAGAACATGTAAATCCTTTAACCATGTACAAGCAAATAAGGAATTGTGTAACACACCCAGAGCCCTCTAAGCCTACCTGATGGTATGGAGTGCACATGGCCAACACTCAAGGTCACTTTATGGAGGTGAGGTACCAAATTTCCTCTTATTTTAACCATCTAAATCCTCTTTTCTTAGGTTACAATTTTCTTCTTCTCATCGAGAGCTTTCTAACATTATAAATTTCATCAAATTATGAGCTCTAGATACGAAGTTATGGCCCTCAAAAGTTTTTACCCTCTTAGTGCCATGTTAGAAACCTTACTACGAAGATTTGGTCGACATGTGGTAGTCTTATATCCATATTTCACCACCTTATAGTGCTATGTCCACAAGTCGAACATGTTGGCCTGTTAGAGTCATATCTAAGTCTAAGTAACTTCAAATGATCCCTTTTTATAAAAAAATCGGATATATAGATATATAGATTTCTAGATATCACACAAATATTCCATCCAAAAAATATTATAAATTCATTTAAATAACTGTATCGGATACATATATCCAAATTCTTGGATATCTGAAATGCACTTATCCAAAAAAAAAATGTCCCATTAAACAAAAAATCTAGATATCTGAATTCCCAGATAATTCGCTTCTAGAGATTTGATGTCATATTCCAAATAACTACCCAAGTGGCTTTCCACATCATCAAAAATAGTTCTTTTTAGAAATTTCATCATCCTCATCAACATGAGCCAATATTTTGATCTCTAGATGTCCAAATCATCTGACACATAGAATATCCTAAAGAGGGTTATTTTCCAAAATTATGGATTTCTAGAGGGCTTGGTCTCCACATCATACACCACAAGCTACACCACATTATTCATGATGTCAATTCCTCATTACATCTCCACATTTCACATCATCTTAGTCATTCCCTTATGCCACATTAGTAGAGGTATGTTAGCATGCCACATCATTGAACCACCTCAACATGTTATTTCACCCTCAGTTCTCTATATAGTTTTGGATTGATTTTCATGGGCTCCATGAGCTTTTCCTATATCAACAACAAGAGATTAAATAACATTCTAGTTGTTTTCATATCTATAACATTCAATCCTTACAAAATTTCCACACTTCCATAAGTCCTAGAGGAGATATCCAAATATCAATATATTTAAAATATCAACTTCTCACTAAATGTTTTCACTACCAAAAGTCTTGAATGTCAAAATATGTAGATATATGTATATCTATAACATATGATTCTCACCAAATATCCACCCCCTTTTATCCCCTTTTCACTACAATAATTCGAACATGGTCATTACCGACCTATGCGACCAAGGGCTAGGCATGAAGCTTTGATACCCAATATGGCAGTTTTACTAGAACTTCTGAAGTGAAAATTTTCCTTCTTTCATTGGTTAAATCCAATTCTAGAAGGGTCAGATAATTTCCTAGATGATTTTTAAGAATATAGGAATTGTTTTCAACCTGCAAAGGCATCCATAAGCTTCCAAATCACTACCAACAACCAAGCATCTTCTCAAATGGAGTCCAAGGAGGCCCTTTGGCCAATTTCCCAAATTTGGCCCAACTAAATGATTTTGACATTCCTTTGAATATAAAAACCTTAGGATTAAAATATAATACCAATATAATAAAATATATACAATATTTTATCTAATTTCTTGAGGAAACAATTTCCTCATAGAATGTTATCAGTTGATCATTCATGTATACCTTTGTGTGCATATCTAGATTCATAATAGTCCAAGGCTCTTGTGATATTTAAAATATATTTTAGACTAATATTCCATAGTTGTATAAATAGGGAATTTATTGCACCCTTTCTAAGGTCTCCATTCAAGGAATACCTCTAAGTCTCCTCACCCCCAAACATGGATATAACTCAGCTACTCAATCCCATCGTTGGACCAATAAGGATTATTCACAATGTTTTATACTTAAGGAGCCTTAAATATCAATATAGGCTTCTTATATACATGACAATAAACATTAATAATACTATAGGTATACAAAGTATAATCATTTTATTTGTATACAAAGCACATTCTTATGAGAAATTCAGCTAGTAAGAAAGAACAATTAAACAATTCTCTAGCTCATCATTACATAAATACTTAGAAACCAATCATAATAACACTCATGAAAATTTGAACAAATAATTTCATTCCATTGAAGAGAAATACATACACTTATCTAAGTTAATTTAAGATTTGATTGAAATTAAACAAGGGAAAGCCACTCTCCACTTAAATGTAGTCTTAACTACACTATAGTTTTCAATTATTTGGACATCCCTAACCTAGATTTGATGCCACAAGAGGAAGATTAACTTATTCATTAATAGGTTCCATTACATGGTAGAGACATGAAGGAAACTCTCCTTCATAGATATAAATCAATATCATGGCTTCCAAGCCACAAAGCAAGGACTAGTTACTATTCACGGAGCTTCCACAATTGGATTGCACAACACAAAGGGGGGTTCATGTCTATTCAATAGTACCTCGGAACCTTTGCTTTTGTAGTGATCATCATGCTTACTAAAACAAATTAACCAACAAATTCCTAGCCCTCTCTCTTTCCAACTTAGTTCGAGGACTTCAACGTTGATTTCTCTAACTAGATCAAGGACCTTTAGTTCTTCATGGGTTGTAGTCACTCGGAAGGCTCTTTTCATGCATGCTATTATTAATTTCAAGTTCATAATAAGTTGAAAGATATACATTTGGAATGTACCAAGGAATCATTAAGATTTAAAAAAATTGAAGAGGTTGAAAAATAAAGGCATAGTAAATTAGATCAAGCTTGCAAGGGTAAGGGTAAAGGTAAAAACCAAGGTAGTCTAGAAATACAAATGCCTTCAATTGACTTAAAGAAGTCTCTACAAACATGATATAAGAGGTTCGAAGAAGCTCTTACATCGATGAGTGCTCTAGGTGATCTTCATGCCTCATCACCAATGATTAAATCATTGAAGAAAAAGTTAGCTAAGAGAGAAAAATATTATAGAGCTCAAAAGAAGATCTTGTAGAATCAAAAGGCATAACTTTTGGGATGTGCATGGAGATACAAAAATTCAAATCCAAATTTTGTATTTGGAGCAGCAATTATAAATCCATTAGTTGAGTTGATATTATTTTTTTCTATTACAAATGAGAAACAATTGAGGAAACAACAACTTGAGAATGAAGTACAAAAAGTTAGGGATGAATTGGCCAAAGTTGAATTCCAATTTAAATTTTAAAAAGGAATAAATTCAAAGGAATGAAAAAGAACAATCAGAAAAGTATAAGAATAATGTGAAAATGTTGAAAAGGCTAAGAGGAGATAAAGATAAATTACAATTTTATTAAAAAGTATGCAAAGAAAATTTAAAAACTAGAAAAGCAATTAAAACATGTATTTAGAACAATCAAAAGCCTTTACAAAAGGAAAGAGAGAATTTACTTAAATTTTATTCATCTTAAGAGGAGGGCTTGCAAAAACCACCCAGGTATCCTAGAGTTATAGAATAAGATTTTTTCATATGTAATATTTCTGTAAATACATTTTAAATATATAATATATATTAATATTTTAATAATTAATTAACAATGTATTTTATTTTATTGAATTAAAGAATTCAAGGTGATCTATCATATCATTTTATTTTTTTGTCAACGTATAATTTCTATTAATAGAAATTTAATTCTAATCCATTGATAATTCTCATTTTATTTGTCTTAATAAATAGATACAATTATTAATTAATAAGTTTTTCTTTACTTTTATATATATATATATATATATATTATTGAAAACAAAATTACATCATTACAAATAATAACTCATTGTTGCTTGAAATGGAAATACAGTAAAGAGTTTAAATATATAGTGGCTTCTAGTTATAAACATATTTTACAGTTACATACATATCAAAACTTGTAATATCTTAAACCTTGAAAGTTAATATAGAACAATAGTCCAAAACCATAATATTTCACTTGTAAAATCATTAACAATCTATCAGTATAAAGTATTTTAGAGTTATATACGTAACATATGTTACGTATTAGTTCATGGAGGTAACCCCAAATTAAAACGCATATTTCACTCTTCACATACATACAACCAATAGTTAATGTGACTTGTTTATTGCTTTAGGTGAACATTTTTGTAGAGTTTACAATGAGAGCTTGTTTTCAAAACAACATGCGCCTCTTACGAATCATATGGATATGTGACACATGAAAGTTGAGTGCTTTATATAATTGTTGTATATTATAGTTTGCAAACCGACCCTATTTTACAAATTATAGAATTGTGGATGACTTGTAAGACTTTATAATGGGATGATTTATGTCTAAAATTTAGTAAATATTTGAAAGATACATTTATTTGTGACTATAACATGTATGGGTGTGTATGATTATTTATAAAATCCTTTGTAATTTACTAAGTACGATAAGCTTATGTTATAAATAGAATTCTAGGTATTATGACCATGTTTTGTTTTCTTTTTTAATCCTTAATGAAAATGATTGAAGGGTGTTCTACAAATTCTCTATCTATACTCTTGTATTATGAGTAGTATAGATTCATCTTAACATATGATCTATCAAGTGCAGAGAGGATTAAATCTATTAAGATGCAAATCTTTTTTTGAGTTCAAAACATAAGGAAATGTTTCCACCTCTAGAGATTTGATTTCTCTATGCTCTTGGTAGATCTAGAGTTAAGATGGATCTATGTAGTTTTTGAGCTAACACACTAGAATGTATGCATGGTATCCAGAGATTCAGATTTGTTTTAGACACATCTTTTTCTTTGAAAATTATTCTTAATATGTGCCCCCTCGTATTCTAAAGAAGAAAACATATATCTATATGATATAATCTCTCTCTCTTTATATCTATATGTATATATTAAAAAATTCTCTCTCTCCCTTTATATCTATATGTATATATTAAAAAATTCTCTCTCTCTCTCTCTCTCTAAAGTACGCATTAATCCCTCACTACCGAAGTTGAAAATATAAGAAATGTTTTAATTTAAATTGCTTTTTTTTTTCTATATAAAGTTGATATAAAATTATATTGTTTATGGATGACATCAAAATATTTTTTGTTTATTAACATATTTTTGTTTTAAATGTTTTTTTTTCTAAGTTAGACTAAATTCTATTAATGTAACATAAAATACAAGATGAGTTGGGCCTCTAGAATTGTTGTACTAGCCAATTTCGAAGGCATTGTAAGTCAAAAAAACAAAATAATGACCACCCCAGATGGGGAAACCAGTCATAATACAACTGCCCTTAGTGGGGAAACCAGCTTCATGCAAAAAAGACTTAAAAGTTGAGAAAATATTTTGGAAAGACATTTTAACATAGAAAATAAACATAGCAGTAAAAAAAAGACCTCTCCATGCTAGGTGTCATTTTGTTGAAGTAGTGGTTCCTCCATAATGAGGCACCTGTAGTCATTGGAGGAGTCATCCGCATACATCGTCTGATGGGCAGTTGGTTCAAGTGTTGTGGCAGTGCAAAATACGTTGGCACTACCCTTCCTGCGTTCTTCACGTGACCACTTGGGACTCCCACTTCCACTACTGCCATTACCATTACTACTAGAGGAATTAGCATCAGGCTTGACAGGTAGGGCCTCTGACTTCCGTGAGAGCTGTGGAGGCATTGAGGCTATGGTGGAATTTCTCGATCTTTTCCTGGTGCTTCTTTCTACAAAAAAGGAAGCTTCTTCCTTGAAACTGATGGTGATGGTGGCAGTGAGATGGGGTCTATCTAAAGCATAGTTGTAATGAAATTGTGCAGAATTCTCCTCAGGCAGCAGTGGGCAAGGCTCCAAATGAATGGACTGCGGAGGCTGAGAAGTATGACCTCGTCCTCTGCCACGGCCTATGGAGTGGCGCTGGAAAGGAGTCTCTTTAGGATGAACAAAAAGAGGCAGTCAAGAAGCTTGACCCCTACCTCTGCCTCGATGAGTGGGGGGATATTGGGCGGAATTAGATTCAGGTGGCGGTGAATGAGACGCAGAGTGAATGGACAGTGGGGGACAAGACGCCTAAACCTGACCACTTCCCTGGCAGTAGTGAATTCTATGCTATCTGGGCATGTTGGATCAGTCGGAATCGTTTGGGAGGCAGGTGAGCGGAGGTAGGGTGATAGAGCGAGTGGAGGGATTGAAATCCTTAGGCAAAGAAGCGGGAGTGAGGCTGCAATATAAAATGTGAGTGAAATGGAGGTTAGGAGTGAGTGTGAGGCAGCAGTAGAGGCTGCACCGCCTCCCTGTGTGCGTTTGAGAGCTTGGCTCTGAGACCGCAGAGGGGCAGATGCAGCAGGAGGGAGATGGTGGAATAATGAAACGTGGAGCCATTATGAGGAGAGAAGAGCGTCATTTCTATCTGAGCACATTAAAGGTGGAAGGAGGAGAGCTGCTAGTTGTTATAAATGCAGTCGGACAGAGCCCATGCATGGCCATGTGGCACACGTTGGGTTTGTCATCTGCCTCCAACATTTATACACCCACATCTAGGAATTTTTTTTTAAAATATTTCATGTGAATTGAATATGGAATAAATTACATATAATAGTAAAAATTAAAGTAATTTTTCTTTCACTTTCAATTAAATTATTTCTCTATATAAAGTTGATGTAAAATTAACATGGAAATTGAATTATTTTATTTATGATGGACATTGATATTTTTTATTACTATTTTTTATTTTTTAATGTAATTGTTATTTTATTATTTTAAATCTAATGTTACATGATAACATCTACCCCATATTGGTGCGTAAAAACAAGATAAACATGTTTCTACATAGTTGATAAACTATCATAATTGCACACATAAGCATTATAGATAACATAAGATTATACCCATCATTGTATTCATCTTTAATGAAGTCTGTGCCACATCCTTCAATTAGTTTTATTAAGGTTTAACCCATTAAACACAATATGGTAGACATACCTTGAATCTTGGTAATAGAAGAGTAACTAGGTCATATATGTATGCATGTTTCAAACAACTTGTAATACTTGGATTCTAATTTAACATAAGTCATTCCATGCCAACATCATAATCACATAATGGATTACCATTCATTAAACATATTCTACCCATGGAGATCATTCATATGGATAAGAAATAATCAATCAAAGTTTATATCATTATAGGTTTACATATTATGTCAAGAGTGTGCATTTTTGTCAATGTCTTGTCTTCATGAAATTTCATATGGATAGTGTGCATAATCCATCGAAAGATGTGATTTTTCCCTAAAATTATGATTTTAGTAAGTCATCATGAAAATCCTAATACAAGTCTTTCATTTTTCACTATAGGGCATGCATTTTACAATATCCCCTTATTTCTTGTTGAAAACAAATAATTTCCATTTTTTATGGTGTGTTTTCTTTTTAAAGAATACATATATCTCATCTAAAGGAAATAATTGCTTGATATTCTATCTATCCATTATCTCATCATAAAAAATTCACCACTATGCATGCATCCCCCTTACACTGGTGTGAATTTTAACAAGGCCAAGTTAAGAAAATTGCATTCATATGGAAAACTTTAACAAAATTTTCATTTGGTTTTACAAGGAAATATTTCACCTTTATGCATAACATGTAGGATTTTGTCTGAAAATTCCAATATAAGGTTATATAAGGGTGTAAAAAAAACTACACCTTCTAAAAGTTGAACCACTGATTTTGGGTCAAAATTGAGACTAAGGCATGCATTTTATTGCAAGGCAAATTTTCCTTCAAATTTACATAAAATCCCAAATCTAGGTGCATCAAAGCAACCTCTCATAATCTTCAATTGCACATTAAATGACATAGATAAATTTACCATGTATTTAACTCCACATTACAACCTATAAAACAATGTCTTCAAGCTACAAGGAAGTTGTGGCATGTATTTTAATTTGGCCTCTTAGTATAGTTTTAACTTTTCAAATTACTAGGTAAAATTTGCATCTGTTGCACAACCCTTGTTAAACTTGAAAGTGAAAAATTAAAAACATTAATAGGATAATATGATAAATCACAACCCCAATTACTTGCAAAATGTAAATCTAATGTATTAATACAACTTTGGCTTATCTTTCACAAATAGATTATGCGTTTATAAGGTTTTACTAGGTATCTCTTGCTTATTTTTGCATAGCATAGTATTTTATGAACACAAAGGAAAAGATAAATATATAATATTATGTAAAATGAATCAAAAAATCGTTCACAATTTGAAGCACTCAAATTGAATGAGGTTTTAGATGTGGACGTGTATTTTGTTTTAGCATGGTGTTCCCTTTGGTTTTCTAAGGAAATATTTAGCATTTATGCATAGAAAGTAGTTTGTTTGTTTAATAATATAAATCCATATTAAAACTTATAGAACAATTTTTGGAGCTCCAAGGACGACAAGGTGTGCATTTTCATTTGGTCACTTAGTACAATTTTGGCCTTAGAAATTACAAGGCAAACTTTGTCTCTTTTACACGACCACCTATTTTTAAATTGAAACTGAAAATTTAACAACTTGAATAGGTATAATTTGATAAGCCACAGTCCAACAACTTTCATAACTCAAATTCGAGGTGTAATGCAACCTTGAATTACTTTTTACAAACAAGTTGTGCATTTCTAGGGTTTTACTAGGCATCTCTTACTTGTTTATGTACAATATTATGTTTTATTATGGCAAAAACAAAACTAAATATATAGGCTTATGTAAAATGAATTAAAAAATAAATTATAATTTGAAACAACAAAATGGTATTAGTTTTGATATGTTATGCATTTTAGTGTATGTTGGTGAGGTAAATCCCCTCTATAGACAGAGGCAATCCCACTAGCCCTAGGGTGGGTCTAGCAACAAACAAAACAAGCTATAATATCGATTCCTAGTTAACGAATGGACGGATATTCGATAGATGACTTATCGGAGGTCCTATGCTATTGTTGTAGTAAAAAAGAATGGTTTCCTCTTACTCTTGGTTTGACAGATCACGGTCCGCTCGCTTTCACTCTGAGACACCTATACACACACAAGAAACAATGACAATATACAACATACTAATTCACATTCGTAACTATTAGTCAGTCGAAGAGGACTAAATGAGTTGCGTTAAATAAATAACATAACACAATGATGGAACCAACACCATAGTCAAGTATATTAATAAATGGAAGGAAGAGTACAACCAAGATTCAACGTTGTGGTTTGCTCCAACAGGGTTCAAGCGGAGCACGTCTCACAAAGGCTCGTCGGGAATTCAGACGACACTCTCTCTATGGAATTCTCCTTGGTTCTACCTTCTCAATATAAATTACTCAGCTATAGTATTTTTCTCCAAGTTCAACTAACTCTCATAAAGGGAGAAGGCCTGTTTTTATAGAGGGAGAGGGAGAGGTTAGGATCCCTATAATTATGGAAGGGAGACCTATCTCTAAGGAGTGTTCCATGGGAGGTAGAAACCACTGCCTAAAGAGGGAGATCCATGGCTGATCAACTTAACCACTTCCGGTGACTCATCCCTGAGGTAGTTAGAAGGAAACTTCCACCTCTAATTAAAAAAAAAAACATTCCTAAAACATGTTGGCGTGGGCACTACACTGAGACAGAGCGCCAGGTGCCGTGGGCTCTAGTGCAAATCTTCCACATTGGTGCGAGGGGTGAAATGGCTACCCGCGCCAAGGCCAAAACATAGGTTTCGTGTGCTTTTTTGAGGAAATGTTCAACAGGAGAAATGATTTCCTTATGTAGAAGGATGCAAAGAAGGTGTTTTCAAAGTATGACACTGCTCACAAGTCACGGGAATGACCCTCCAATATGCAGGGCGGGGGATTGCAGGGACGGTGACAAAATGTTGTGTAACAGATTCCCCCTAAAGCATGAGGTCCGAGAGAGAGAGAGGGGTGAAATTATTTATGAGAACACGTTCAACCCAAACACTGCTATCAGAAAACCTGCAAAGACGAATACAACTGACATCTCTCATACATGACATGTGGCATGGGCGTAGCCATTGATAATAGAGTTCATAAAAAGTGAGATCTGATGTATGGATGCAGCCATCCAGCAATACGGATCAACAAATAGACTCTGGGATGGTCACATCCAACCAATTAGAAGAGTCATATAATAAGTCATAGTAATCCACAAAGAACCCGCAGCCTAGATTTCATCAGACAAAACCCAGGGGTTTGCACTCCATCTCGACTCGAACAAAGTACAAATTCAAGCATGCGAATATGTGAGCTTAGGTCGAACATGCAAGAAAATCATCTGATTACCAGCCAATGATGAAATTTGTTAACAGAAGTGAGAGAAACCACCAATAATGACAATGGCTCTCAAGGTACAAAAGGTACAATCCACGAGATGTGAACAGTGATCTGACGTCGAACACCCGCAGAGTCATTCAATTGAAGGCCAATGATGTGGACCTCACGTTGAATGCGAAGAACCTACCATTGAGGCATGCAGGCTCCAAGGTACCAAAAGGGAGTCTCTAGATCAGATTCCTGGGTAATGAGTTGAATTCGGTAGGAAGTGACCTGATCGAAGGTGGGCCATAATGTTTCCCACATCATCAACACGAGACAGAGGAATATGATGTTTGTGAATCAGTACCAACAGAGAATCAGAGGGAGATTGAAAACTTCAAAGGAAAACTTCTCTTGAACATATCGGTGGCACGACATTGGATTTGACAGTATTTGACATCAAGGGATATGAGGTCATGATGACATGGCAAAGAGCAGATGAGCGGTCAAAAGAGATTACCCAAACCCATGGAGGCAAACAAATGACGAAGTGATATGTCCCCAACCCGACACGAATGAAACAAGTTCCATGTTCAAGAGCGACATACTACCAACACGACTACAATCTGGTTCCATTTCCCCCCACCATTTCTGGCGTGTACCCAATTATTTTTGAAAAAAATCTTGAAGGGGATAGCATATGCTTGTGATGTAAGTTTGTCCTTCGGACAAATCCAACCTAGTACATTTTAAAACCCTAGGAAGGAGGAACTCGAATAACGTCATAACAATGGAGTCTGATGTCATTAGCTTTTAATGAGTCTGAAAAAGGGAGAACTCGACATCTTTTCATGTTTAGAGAGTTTGAAAAGAAAGCGGAAAAGAAAACTCCAGCAAGGCCCTTTTTGTAAATAATCTCTTAGATCTGAAAAGGTAGAAAACATCATCCGAGAGAACCTCTTAGTCGCGATAGGCTAAGGTATTCCTTTTTCGTAAATAATCTATCCCAGCCCGAAAAAGGGGTAAACGTATACTAGGTAGATATCATTTCGCAACCATTTAACGAGTTTAAAACGACAAGCATCTCGGCAATATTTTCAGTTTTAGAGAGTCAGAAAGGAGCTGAAAGATGACTCCAATAGTGACTTTTTCGTGTTTTTACCGAGTCCGAAAAAGTATAAAGTATAACTCGTTACTTCGTTATAACCATGTGAAAAACCTATTGCTGCACAAGAGACATATGTAAAACCCATTTCTCAAAAATAATATGATAAAATAATTGACAAATATATTTTAAAACCTAATTTAAGTTTCTAAAAAGTTATAAAATACCATAAGTGGTAAAAAACTATTTACTTTTCACTTTCAACTCTTTGTGGAGCAACAGTGACCCATTGTGCTATGCGATATTGCGGTGACGATTGCGAGTGATCCAATGAACCGATCTTGATTCTGTCAGTCTCAGGTAAGAGCCAACACCATTTACCATATTTTAAGCTAAATTTCATTACCTATACATGTCATTTTGATTTCCTAGGAGGGGATTTATCAAAATTAGGGCATTGCGGTTGGCGCGAGTTTCAGGCACAGACCTGCACCAATCGCCCATTTTTTACACAAAGGGTGCGCCAACTACGCAACCTAAAAGTCCGCATCACTTTAAGGAAAATGCAGTCATTTGCTTGTAAATTTCAATGCTCAAGTAGACTAATAATGCTCATATGATCAATGTGTGCAGGTACCAAGTAGAAAAAATGGTGATTGAGTGGAAAGAGAGGGAACACAGTGAGGAAGATGAACTTGCCATGGAAAATGATCGATGCATGGACACCCTTAGAGATTGTGAGCTAAAAAAATTGTTCCTAACACTGTGCCTCCAAGCTCAGCCGGACTTGCTTCAGTATTTCATAAGCATCTGGGATGAAGATCAAGAAAATTTCATGCTTCGAGATCAGGAACTTGAAATCAAAGTTTCTGATGTCTATTTTATCACAGGATTGTCGCGGAGGGGTGCAGTCCCTATCATGATCGGTACCCGTCCCACCATGGAAAGCATGGGGATGGTGATTGACAGGGTGTGCCGAGGGGCATGAAAAGGATCAAAGAGTGGAAAGGTTGGCATCCAAACCATCCCAGGTCTGGCACTAAAAGTAGTGCTACACACTATCACGCAGGCTGCAGGATCGCAAGCACCGCATGAAGCCATGAAGACACAATTTTTTCTTGCCTTAGACTGCCTCACCACAATTCTCTACAACTAGGCAGAGGCAGTGACTATAAACATGAAGTGGCAACTAACCAAGTGAAAGAAGGGAAAACTGAAGCAGTTTGGGTATGGATCAATTTTGGTATCATTTTTCTTGGAACGACTACCTATATTCTAGCGCTAGGAAGTCATTGTACCGATGCCATCACCCAAAGAACCACGGATGGCCTGATAGACCGTGCTGATGCCTAGAGTAGGGGGTGGCCAACAGATGTCTTGGAGGCCAGAATTCTTTGATTGGCTTTGTCAACAACTGATTGTCATGGAGAACTAGCCCTACTCTGGTACAGACTTCACCGGTGATCCAAACCTCCCGCTCCCGGAGGGAGAGGATTAGGACAAAGAGCTAGGTGAGACTCATTTTTTATTTTCATGATTTTATGATTTTTTGGTATATATGCATGTTCTGAAATTTAATTTAATATGTGTGTAGATGTTGGCCTAGAGAGACCTGCAGGTATGTCGCCGATAGCAAGGTGAACTCCTCGTGATTTTGATCCTCATGGTGAGGGCAGCGAAGAGGAGATAGTACAAAATATAGAGGGGATCGCCCGTGGCATTCTGGACTATGCTCGTTTTGATGATGTTCCTCAGGCCTATCATAGGCATACCGTAGGGATGCCAAGTCGTATCCACTGCTTGCTGAGGCAGTTGGTACAGGCGGTGACGTGCTATCATGAGCACCACGCTGATTAGGCACCTAGGCTTTTATTTCCGCACATTTTGAGAGACATATTGTCTCTAGATGTAACTGAAACATACATATATATTTTTTGGGTTTTTATGATGCACACGTTGCAAACGATCAATATATATACATCTATTTTCTACATGGGTCTATTTACATATGATGATGTTTTATAAATTGCGCAAATGTCTATCTAACACAATGTTAGCTATTTCATCAGTTAATGTATTCATTTGTCTTGGTATATGTTGATATGTGATGAAATCAAATGTCTTTCAAGAAAACAAATATGTAAATACAATCTCAAAATGCATGGGTTTCGAACCGAATAATTACCGTTAAGTTGAAGAACAACAAGCTGTGAATCTAGATTTACAAGCAATGCGCGTATGCCGAGGTTAACTACCTCGGTTAATAGTTCCAAAGAAGCACTATATTCAGTGACATTGTGTGTAGTTGGTCCTAGACAAATACCTTGTAAGTTAATCAACTCACCAATAGGATTATAAATTACCCAGGCTGCCGAAGACAAGTTCCTGGTACTACAGGAAGCACCATCTGTGAAACCGACATAAAGGGCAATAGACATCTGCATAACAAGCAAGACCCAATAAGCAGAAAAATATTACAAAGCATATCAAACCTAAACATGCATAAAAATGAAAAAATCACCTATGTACACATATAATGCATGAATGACTCAAGCATAATACCTTTTCAGGTACAACCCATTTCTTGGTTGTGCTAAGGGATAACCTTCATAACCAATAAGCTCATAAGCCCCATTCTGTAACAAACGTTTGACAATGTAGGGCCCATGCCACATGGGTTGGAATTTACCTACCCCCCATCTTTTCATGAGCTTGGTCATACAGGAGGACGAGGACACCTTCGATAAAAGAACGAGGGGAAACTGTTTGGTCAAAATGAGCTTTGACTCGCTTCTTCTGTGCTTCGATGACCAAAGTAGCTAAGCGACGAGTTTCATCCAATCTCTCTAAGTAGAGGAGACGTTCTTCCTCAGGTGAAGTATTAGGCAGTAATTCCACAACTAATTTTAGTGAAGGAATTTCACATTCAATCGGAAGATTGGCTTCCAGACCATACACCCACTGAAACGGGGTGAATCTAGTTTCACTCTTAATCGAAATTCGGTAAGACCATAGAGTTGAAAACAACATGAGATGCCAATTTGATTTATGGATCCCAATTGTTCGTTGAAGCATCGTAACAAGAAATTTGTTTACGGCTTCAACCTAGCCATTAGCTTGAGGGTAATATGGTGTTGAGCTGTCATGACGCAGACCCAACTTAGATGTCGGTTCTGCCATCATATAGTCTTGAAAATGTGAACCATGATCGGTAACGATGGCTTGAGGGACACCAAACCGAGCAATAACATGATTGAATATGAATTGTGTTGTTGTCTTACCATCCGCAGCCAGTGTAGGCATTGCTTCGGCCCATTTTGTAAAATAATCGATGGCGACAATAATATAGGCATGCCCCCTAGCCGAACGAGGGTTACACGTCATAAAATTGATGCCCCATTTGGCAAAAGGACCAATGATATTGACAGGGTGTAAAGGAACAGGTGGTGCACGCATCTTGCGTTGATATATCTGGCACGCCTGACATTTCGTACTACGACAATGCAGTCTTTGAAATGGACAGCCAAAATAGCCAGCACGAAGGATATTCTGTGTGGTGGCATAACTGGACATGTGACCACCACAGGCGCCACTGTGGTAGTCATTTAAAACTTTCTCAGATTCCTCGAGGGTCAGACATCGGCGAAGTATGGAATCGACTCCTACATGATAGAGGGTATCTCTGATAATACGATAAGGTTGCGACTGATGCTGAATGCGGCGTCGGGCATCTTTTGTCAACTTAGACCTGAAAGTAGAGGTCTGGAGATACATGATGATATCACCGTACCACGTATTGAGGGTGCTAATAAAAAAAAGATTTTCATCTGGAATATGATCCTCAGAATAAGAAGGAGCAGAGTCTGCAGGGAGAGAACAAATCAGATCAACGAAAACGAGTGATTTCTTTGATTTGGCAGCAGTAAATTCCAAATCAAACTCTTGGAGGATAATGATCCACTTCGAGTATTTTCCCCCCAGCAACTATCGAGACAAAATATAGGTCATGGGGTTACAATCAGTAATCACAGTTACCGTCCATAAAAGAATATAATGACGAAAACATTGGATGGCTTGAACCACAGTCAGTGCTAACTTCTCAACATGTTCATCACGCATTTCAGGGTCGAGAAGGTTTCGAGACAAGTAGTAAATGATATGCTCTTTACCGTCATCATCATCTTGAACCAAAACCATGGCGATCGTACTAAAGGCGGCAGCGAAATAGAGGGTGAAATCACAATGATAATTTGGAGGACGTAATAGAGGAGCATTGACAAGCAACATCTTAAGCGTATCAAAAGATTGCTAAGAAATCTCATCCCAACAGAAAGGGACGTCCTGCTTTAAAAGTCTTGTGAACCCTTTTGCTACTTCGGCATAGTTCGAGATAAAATGACGTAAGAAATTGGCTTTCCCTTGGAGACTCTGAAGTTGGTGTAGCGAGGATGGAGAGGGGAGATTAACAATAGCCTCAACCTTAAGCAGATGAAGGCGAATGTCGTCTTTAGATATGATAAACCCTAAAATTCTACCGGAATCGACGTAGAAGACACATTTATGTGGATTGAGCCAGATTTTGTAGCATCTACAGCGAAGAAAGATCTGGCGAAGATGGTCTGGGTGATCTTTTCGCACAACTAAATGAGTCGAAAGGTCATCCAGGTACGGTTGAACAATATGATGAATATCGTGAAAGGCATAAGACATCGTGCACTGGAACATAGCACCAAAGTTCTTCAAGCCGAAAGGGAGTTTCTTATACGCAAACGTTCCCCAAGGACAGATAAAATCAGTCTTGTGTTGATCAGAAGGGAGAATTTTGATCTGATTATAGCCAGAAAATCCGTCCATGAGGGAAAAAATATCACTCCCCGCACAATTTTCAATGATTTGATCAATGAAAGGAGTGGGATAGTTATCCTTAGGGTAGGCCTAATTAATATTGTGATAGTCAACACAGACACGAATTTTTCCCTGCTTCTTATCCACAGGAACAATGTTAGTGTTGGGTATGTGTTATATTCTTTCCACGATTAGCCCCACACGCTGTATGTTGCGTCGGGCGTAGCTGGGGGGTCACGAGGGGCGAAGCAGTCCCCACCGTTGGGGCCAAAATTTGTTTTTTGTGCGGACCCACTCATAGGCGGATCCGCCCATGGTTTTGTGCATGGTTTTGCACATGGTTTTGGGGTTCGATGGTTTTCGGCCCCTAGTATTTTTGTAGATCCGGTCAAGGGAACTACGGTTATGTTCTAATCCGGGGTTAATGGATTGGGGTTTATGTATGCTCCGGCATGTATATATATGTGTTGTAACACTAAAAGGAATATAATGAAAAATCAAGCTGGTCGTCCCGATTTGGGATCCAGGGGAAAATCTCTGTGTTTATCTGTTTTATGTTTTATGCTCTTGCTATTGTTTATTTTATGTTATAAGAATCGTGTGTAGATATTTCTATTCAGGGTTAAGACCTACAGTTAGAAACCCACTCTATCAGAGGAATCGGATAAATGAAACCCGCTTTGAGAATTTTTCCAACTTTAGCTTTGATGGCCATGGCACTTCAAGGATGCACTGGACGAAGACGTTGGCGAATAGGCTTCGCACCGAGGTAGGTGGGAATCTCATGCACCACAATACTAGGATCAATTCCAAGGATCTCTTCGTAAGACTAGGCGAAAACATCATGGAATTCACGAAAGAGGCTAGTATACACTTGGACTTCATCAGAAGAGAAAGTGACTGTGACATGGATGTTCTCGACAATTCCCAGTTTCACGGAAATGTCAATAGGCATCATCTGGGTGATGTTACCCAAGTTACCTTCAGCGAAGATTTGGTGAGTCAAGATAGGAATTTCAAGTGGTGGAGAAGAAAATTGAGATGCAAAACACTCAAGATAGTTATACATTTCCCTGAGGCCAGGCATAAACGAGAAATGATTATTCCCATCACTCCTTTCGGAGAGAAATGGTTTCCACGATAGCCTTATCGGATGGAAACACTTCTTTCAAAGGATCAGGTGAATATGTATCGCCGAGCTAGGGGGATTGAGAATAAACGTCAAGAGACATGCTCAAAGGATCATCTTCAGAAGGGGGAGAATCCGATGCAGCTACAAGCTTGCAATAATTGATCTCAATTGGACTAAGTGGCATCGAATCCCCAAATGAAGTAACCTGTTCAGGTAAAGGAGCAATCCATGGGTCATGTGACTGAGAGATCATATTAAATTGAACGTTATTTGGTGGCGAAAGTGGGAAGATACCCATGAGGGCAGGGTCTTTGAAAAGACTCGGCCCTATGCTTTCGAGGGGAGAAGGAATCTGATCCACATATGGAACATTGTTCTTAGAAGACGAGGTAAAGAACGACAACTCGTCGACAGTAATGATTTTTCCCTTGTGTGGAAACTTCATAAGACTGAAGAGGGTCGAAGAAATGCACATCATAGCATGAGTCCAACTGCAACCGAGTAGAAGATTGTAATTGAGTTTAGCGTCAAATACTTCTACTTCGACATTGACAATCTTTCCTTGCAACGTGATCGGCAAGCTGGCGAGAACACCCAGGGGTTTCGATTCCCTTCCATCAAATGCCTCAAGGGCATTGGGTGACGAAGTTAGGGCTGGAGAGCCAATAGCCTTCTAGCAAGCAAATGACATGAAACAGGTGGATGCACCTTCGTCCACAACGACTCTATGGATGTTGAGACCATTAATGCCGATTTGTATGACAAGCATGTTAGGGTCCCGTGATTTGGCCGATTGGCTAGCCAAATGACGATGTAACATCAAACCAAGCTTTGGAGCCCAAGGACCTAGCCTTCCTGGACTCAGAGAGGGCTCTCTCTGTATGTGTAGAAGATGTCGGTGTGTTTACTTACGATGTTCTGATATTAGGCTAGTTATGAAGTGTGTTTTTGGTTTTTTAGTTTTTAAGTTTGTGAGGGATGAAACTGATCAAATACATAAACTGGATAACAAGATGTAGATAAATTGGGCTATGGGGTCAAACAGGTCAAGGAAGCTATGAAGTGATGATGTAAAGCTGCTGTAGGGCCGATTTGATTCACAGTAGAAGGGATCTTTGGGCAAAATGGATTAAATGGACTGTAAGTTGGTGAAAGACAAAGGGATTTCAAGTGCAAACTAGTTAATAGCAGACATAAACATGTAATAGCAAGCCATTAATCATGCTAGGAATAACTATAAGCTAATCAATACATAGAAATCAAACATTCCAACCATACATAGAGGTATAAGACCCTCTAACTTCGGGAAATGGCTATCAGACTTTGGGGAAAACACATAAGACAAACTAACAACTCATAAACTACGCCGGAACGCCTAAACATAGTCTCTAAGTCATTAGGCACTTGGACAAACAAGTTTTCATAGTTTTAGGCAAAGGGCTAGATCGGGACTAGGCCTCCTTGGTTCAACAAGATGATCAACAAATCAGTCAAAGAGAAAGTTTTATGGACAGAACTATGGGCAGCTGATAGGTAGGTAGGGCAAACCATACATCCTATTCAACATACATGGAACTGATGAATAAAACTTAGCAACAATACCTTAGGTTACTAAAGAGCAGCTAAGAATTCTTTAGCATAACTAAGGGAGAAGAAAACATCAAGCTATGAAGATTCAGGGATTTTGGGGTGCCTCCATGGGCATGTCTCAAAATCAATCTTTACTGATCTATAGCAGCAAGAAAAATGAATTATGAGTGAAAACTAGAAGACAAAACACATTAAGAAGCACTATGCCATTCTACCATGTCAAGGAATCCATCAACAAGCCTTCACCATTCCTCAAAAGCATCCAAGAGGCAGTCCAAAAATCATAACTCAAGTGTATTCTTCAAAGCTCATATGACCAATGCATTAATTCTTCTCTCAAGTTCAGCCTCTGATTTACAATGAGAACTATGGAATAAATAGGCTTGAGGAAGGAAAACCTCATGGAGCAACTAGCTATCCCATTGGCCAAGTCAAAATATCTAAACTTGTCCTTCAGGCTTTGCAAAGCCCAAGGCACAAAATATCCCATAAAATATCTAAAAAACTGCTAAAAACGGAAATTATATTGACTTTACATCATTTCCCAAGGATAAAAATAGCTTAACGCACATTTGGGAAAAGCAGATTTTTGGAGTTCAAAAATTACAAAAATACTTCATATTTATGCCTGAAAAAGGTCCCCTGACTTGCTGAAGGCAAATGGCAGCCTTCCCGGTGTCGAAAAGAGGCTCATGATGGCTCGTTGGAAAGCTCTCTGTGTCTGCTTTCCGGCGCAAGTGAAATTACCTCAATCTGATCTCGGGAAGTACCTCAAAACTGTACCTGTGTGCAAAAACCCAAAAAATAGCAGGCTGCTGATATGGCGGGCAGAATGTGCAAAAAGAGGGTGTTTTTCGCCAATTTGAGGGGGCGAATGATCTTCAAATGCCCTGAAAACCACTGGAGACCTGCTCATGGAATTATGGCATCCATTGGTATCATCCTCCTCCCTTGAAAATTCATCAAACTGAAATGGCGAAATTATGAGTTTTCGGCCAAAAACCCAAAAAATGTGAAAAAACAAGATTGTGTCAAAATTTGCCCAAAATCGGCGTGTATGACCCTCAAGGGTCCTTGGCAATATGTTTGGAAGCAAAAACCAAAATATGAAGTTCTGAAGTGTCTTTTTTTACTTTCCATGTCGGGCGCTTCCCTTTAGCCTTCTTGAGCTTGTCTTGGGCAGCCTTGTCTCATATTTGGCATTCTGGCTTTGGTGAAGAAGTCATGGCCCCTTGCCTAGGAGAAGTAGATAGCACATACTTTGGAGAATTCCCTTCGTGATCCATGTCTTGTATTCGCTTGCCCTCATCAGGATGCTGCTGTGTTATCATCTCTTGGTTGCCCTTGCTTCGTCACTATCATGGCCGTGTTCATCATGTTCTTGCTGCTCAAACAAAATTCTGCCTTCTCTGTTAGTCACTGTTTTGATCAAGGCAACCATGGTTCAATTGTTGTGTGTGATGTCCTCCTTGGGTATAAGATCCCTTCTCCTTCCAAACAATACCTTTTCTTGGCTTTGTATGTCATTCAACAAGTAGACTCAAGGATAACAACACAGCCAAAGTGATGCTTCTGTGTTTTGTGGTAAAGTCACTTTTCCTTTGATGTGTTGAGGATATAAGACACCCTTGTTTTTTAGAGGAATGCAACAACCGTACTTTTAGTTCAAGACCTTCTTTTTTCCTTGTAGGCACTTCATCAGCAGATCCACCAATATGAAGACATTCAACCGTAAAATGTATCTTACACAATCAAAGTTACTGTGTGTATGAGATAAAGTGGCAGAGTTTTGAAATGCTTCTGAGGTGTTATCAAAGGCGTGTAGGAGTTAAAAGCCAATAAACTTCTTTTTGAACAAAGCACTACCCTCCTTGTATACAGCTCACCAAATATGTTTAATAACACAAACACAGTCAAACAATAAATATCTTACACAGTCAAAGGTGACTGTCCATAGTATAAAGAGATAGGCTTTGTAATGTTTGATGTGTTAAGAAAGGTCTGGTAGCACTTCAAATACCAAAAAAAAACTCTTTTCTAAACAACACACTATCCTCATGTTACTTCACTGCTCTTTTCATATCATCTTGACAACACCTTGAAATTATAGTGGCATATTCCTCACTGACTCTGTTTGATGAAAGGTCAAACCCTGTTTGGTTAATCAACAATGTTCCCAAATGTATTGTGAATGCCCTTTTCAATATAAGACCTCTGCACCTTCAGAATGTTTCCTTTCCTATCTTTGCATATAAATCAGCCAGTACTCATAACGACTTATACCATCAATCAAAGGAAAACACAGTCAAGAGGACTTTCTTGTGTTTGGGCACCCAGCTTTGGTGTTTGAGGCAATAGGACACCTTTGTCTTCGTAGAGGAAGGAAAAATAAAGACCCCTTTGATTTAACAACACTGCTCTCTGTTTGGGCCAATCAATCCAATAATCTCAATCAATATGAACACAGTCAACCTTAGTGCATTCCCATAGAAAAAAGTCACTTGTACATAGGGCTAGGTGGCAGAGTTTATTTTTTGGTGTGAGCTCAAAGACCTATAGCTTTCAACAACAATAAACTCTTCTTAACCAAAGTACTGCTCTCCTTATACTTTACTGCTGCTCACACAAAGTTCGACAAGACCTCCAAATGTAATGGTGGTTTTACTCACTGAAACTGCTTTATAGAACAAAGGAATCAACAGTGGTTATTTGTCCTTTTTTACCTCACAAAGATGTTTTCTTTTGAATCAAAAACATTTATACAGCGATCACTGTTCATGAAATTAGGTCATTTTTTTACCTTTCCAAATACTGTGTTTCTCCCTCTGCATGCCATTCAACAAATAATCTTAATGATAAGCACAATGTTAACCAAAATGTAAAAACACAGTCAAAGATCACTGTGTTAGTGCAAGGTGCCATGGCTCTAGGTGTTTTGAGGAGGATAAAATAGCCTTGTAGCAAGCAAACATCTCTCCTAATCAAGATACTGCCCCTGCATTCACTATTCCTCACCTATAATTTTGTCAATACCTCCAAGTGACAACTTACAGCTTCATATACAAAAATCTGTTTATTGTAAAAAAGGCAGCCTTGATTATGCTCTTCACCACACCGAGGAAAACTTTGAACAATGACCAAGCGATATATGGATGATTACTGTGGTTGAAATTTGGGCCAATGTTTCATTTATTAAACCCTGAATTTCTGCTTTAAAATAGTGCCTTCATCCCTTACCCTTGTTTTGAGAGCGGTCTAATGGGCTTTATACATCAATAAAAACTCACCACTCACTGTGTTCTCCTTGAGCAAACATAAACCACAGCAAAACTCGAGTGTTTAAAAAAAACTATCAACCCTCCTACACACTTTTTTTCTCCATTACAAATGCTGACAGAGGTTTTGGTTTCATCTTAGCCTTGAGCAGCTGAACCTTGCACCAAACTAATGAATGCTGCTAACCTCCCATGATGTCCAATTTCTCCAAGCATTTAACACATCTCCTTGAATTGTAGCAAGACCCTTAAAAAATGGATGGCAGCCCTTGTTTAACTGTTTGAGCAGCTCTAGAAAGAGTTCTTTAAGGTTTTTAGGCAAATTTTTGACCATTTCTACAGGAGTGCCGCAGGCTGCTATAGGCACGTCGCGCCTTAGTTATGGCCCTTTGTATTTTTCGCTCCAGGCACGTCGCGCCCTTTTCCAGGCAAGTCGCGCAAGTTTGCAGTTCATTTTGAAGGCCTTCCCGGTGTCGGAATTGGGCGCGAGATGGCTCGTTGGAAATATGTGGAAGTCTATTTCCAGAACAACTTGAATTTTGTCATTTGGTGTCCATTTGATCCTTCAAAAATTGATTTTCCCAACACTGGTCAAAACTGCTAAATCCTGGTGCAGAAATGCATCGAGCTGTTTGTAGACCATTTTTGAATGCCTTCCCGGTGTCTGAATTGGGCGCGAGATGGCTCGTTGGAAAGATGTGGAAGTATTATTTCCAGAAAAACTTGAATTTTTTCATTTGGTGTTCATTTGAGCCTTCAAAAACTGACTGTCCCATCACTGGTAAAAAATGGTGTATGCTGGTGCAGAAAACCATAGCGTTGATTGCAGGCTACTTTTGGATGCCTTCCTTTTGTCGGAATTTGGCCCGAGATGGCTCATCGGAAAGCTATGGAAGTATATTTTCCATAGAAACTTGAATGTTTTCATTTGGAGTCCAATTGAGCCTTAAAAAACTGACTGTCCCATCACTGGTCAAAAATGGTGTATCCTAGTGCAGAAGTTCTCCCGTGACATCTGTATTTTTCATGTTCCTCACAAACCATGATACCTGTGCAGAAACTGAAGGAGGTTTTTATTTTTGAACCTATGAGGGACAAAAACCTCTCTCAATTTTGTAAATTTCATCTCTGTTTGATCAGAAAATCATTTTGAAACAAACTGCCCGGGTGCTCCTTAACCCTAATTTCACTGTGGCAGAGGTATGATGATTCAACAACCAAGCAAATTTTACTATCCTTTGGTATTTGTTGAGATGAAATATTTGAGCCTATTTTTGACTGTGGGTACACTACTTCAGTGGCATTTACTTAAACTCTTTCATCCTCTGTCTATACTCGAGGGCGCTTTTTCTAACACTTTTCCTCTGCTCAAAATATACCGGCAAGGTATCTTTGACTTTGTTATAGGAGCAGACTTTCTTTGGAAAACCAACTGTACTTTGCTTTCTTTTCCACTGTGATGAGTTGTTTGAAGGCATTCTCTTATGAGTAGGAGGATGAGTTTCCTTTACTTTGTTTATGAAGGATAGCCTTTTTGACAAATGCTTGGCTTCCTTTTGACCAATCAGTTTTCAACAACACTAAATGCCTTGGCCATCTGCTCATAAATGGAGGAGGCCCTTCACTAAGCAAATTATCTGAAGATTATTTGCTAAGGCTGCATGACAAGGTTTTGCTTGGATTATGAAGGTAAGCAACCAACTTGAAACACATCAATACTGGCACCTTTGCTTGCAAACACTACTGTGCTTCAGAAAAAACCCTAGTCAAAGTGTCACTGTCTCACTGTACTGCTCTGAGGGGAAAACTGAAAAGTTAGCATTCACTTTGGTTAACTTATGAAAAATTATTTGAAAGATAGTCTAAGTCAGCATCCTTTGAAAAACAAACAACTTTTCTCCTGTCTGTGTGATGACATGATTTGTCAGCATTTCTTCAAATCAGTCTTGTGGAAAAGCAGGTTGCTTATGATCAGAATGGTTTTTGCCAATGATATGCCTTTCTAAGGTTTAACAATTCTTATGATTTGGAAACTTCAAATGACTTTCTTTGCAAGACCTGAACTCTGTTTCCCTTTTAATTTGCATACTTCAGATTTTAGGCCTGCTATGATTATCACTTACACTCAGAAAACCTAGAGTCTGTGTTTCACTGTTTAGTAACAAGCAAACCTGGGCTTTTGCAATCCTTAAAGTCAATACTGGCTAGCGCCCTCTGCTTGTAGATGAAGGAGGCACCCTAACCCTCTGCTTGTAAATGAAGGAGGTTCTGGGCCATGGCAAATTACCAGTTTGCTGTGACAGTGGTGTCTTTCTCTTACGGTGATTTTCATGCTGGAAAGAGCTGCAAGGTCTTGATGAGTGGCTCTCTGTTTTGCAGACATATCTCAGGCTCATGTTACATTTAGAAGCAACTGTTCTTCTAACTGTAGATTCAATCATTTCCTCTTGAGATGAAGTTATATTTCCTGCCTTTGTAGAATCCATAAAACACTGTGAAACACCTAATAGTCAGCTTGAGACTGTGGTTTGTGCAGTGCTGAGACCTAGGGGTGTAAGTGGCGCGACTTAGAGCTGTTTGTCAATTTCATTTGCAAAGTGAGAGGTCAGTCATGGTTGGTCTGTAGCAGATGGAGGCATTTTGGCTTTTTGATGATTGCCAAGGGTGAAAATGTCTTAAAGCGCCACTTCCTAACATAGGGGAGGCTTTTGAAACAGACTTGGACTCTTCCTTTTGGAGCTGATGGGCAGACCAGTAGGGCTGAAGCTAGAAAAAATAATGATAATGAGTTTTGACTTTGACATGGGCGGACTAAAAGTAGAAGGGCGAAAAAAGTTTTATGAGGGTTTTCTAGATGACAGATTGACATATGGGATTCAGCTTCTAGAAAACTCAGCTATAGATATAGTCATCACTAATATGTAAAAAATACTGATGGCTAACAGTGGCTCCATTTGGGGAGGGCATCTCCTCATCAGGAGGTGTCCAGAATTCAGATCTTTGGCTTATGAAGACCAGTGCCTTATCCATTGGCGCAAAATTTACCCTTCTCTTGATGTTATTTCTGAAAAGTGACAGCATGGTTAACATCAATGATACTTCTACCTACCCCACTATCTTTCCTAACATTTTTTCTTCACTTTGGCGCATTTGAACTAGCTGCCTTTTGACAATGAATATTTTTTCTTTTTCAAAATGAACCTATCTATTTCTACCCTTATATCTGCCGGGAGTTCAGATTAAACTGATGAACTCCTTCATTTCTCTACTTAAAGCTAGATTGACTGTCAAGATTAAGCAGTTTGACAGGATTTTATTCTCTAATCTAAAACATGAAATTCAAAAATGATCAAACCAGGATTAGGCAGTCTGATTTGTCATGCATTTGCGGCATAAAAGACAAGCTGCACACAAATGTTATTCTGCAACAAAAAGGAAACTAGACAAGCGGGGCTAAGATATACAATGTGTTTTTCATCCCTAGCTTCTCTCTTTGGTTCTGTTTTAGGCATGTGGAACCAGAATCTCTCCCTAATCTAAGCTCTGTGATAAGTCAATCTTACACAATGTTGACTATCTTGGCACTCACTAACTTATCGGCAAATAAATTTAAACATGCTCCGCTATGATTAGGCTAGATAGCTGAACAAGACATTGAAGTACTAGTAGCGGCATTTAGACTTGCTCGCTTTCCGAAAGACTATTTTTTGGAACATGGGGCCTTACCACTGCTTTTTAGAAACTGCCCTCTTTTTCTACTTTTCACTATTTTTTGTATTTTCTGCTTTTTCACTTTTTCTTCAAACAAACTACAAATGAAAAGGTGCTCACAGGCTAAGCTTATTTTCTATTGTTGTCTTTCTATCCTGATCTAATCTGTACACAATAGACATTTGTTTGGTGAACTCTGTTTTCCAATGCAACCAGTCAAGTAGATGCTCACATGGGTGATTCTGGTTTAGTTCTTTCATGATGTGGAAATAATGAAAAGGCCACTCCCATTTGGTTTGTTTCTGGATAGTAGAGCTTAAGTTTTTTCTCATTCTTGGTAGCAACTTGTTTATGATAGAACCCACTACCCCTACAGATTTCTCAAGGAAAACAACAAATAGATCTTGGAATAATACTTGATCTAGAGGATTTGATACATAGGATTTATTCAAGACTACTCTTTCAGACTTCTCAAGGAAAACAACAAATGGATCTTGGAATAATACCTGATCTAGAGGATTTGATACATAGGATTTATTCAAGACTACTCTTTCAGACTTCTCAAGGAAAACAACAAATGGATCTTGGAATAATACCTGATCTAGAGGTTTTGAGATATAGGCTTCATTCAGGACTATTCTTTCTTCCACTTGGCTATATTTGGGACCCCCCTGGTAAAACAACTCTTCCTCATGATCACTCGAACTGTCAGACTCATCATGTATTGCAGTGTATTTTTCAATCCAAGCTGATGAGTTTTGATAGGGCGGGCTGGAAACTGTGTGAAGGTCATCAGGTTGATGGGCAGGGATACACTTTGACAGTAAATTATCTTGAAAGGATAGTGTGACAACTCCCATGTGTTTATCAACCTCTACTTCTTCATCTGCAATTTGTAACTCAATGGAACTGGGTAACTACAAATCTGGAGTTAAGGAAGATTCTATGTCCAAAATGATTTCCTCAACTATTTCAGGAAAAGGATTCTCATTTACAATATGCTCAAGAATTTCACCATCTTCCTCAAACTCATCATCAAAGCTGAAAAACTGTTGATTTCCAATCATGTGCATGTTATCTCTGACGGGCTGAAGCGAAGTAGAGCAAAGAGTCCGAGACTCTTCACTTACTTCTAAACTTTCAAGGTTCTCCTCATGAGTGTCATAGATGACCGGTAATGGCTGCTTACTTTTCTCAAATTTATGAAACTGAGCTTCCTCCCAAAAATAAAAAACTGAATCTTCTGCAAAGTTAGCTTCTGTTTGGAAATCATATAAGTCAACATATTGATCAAACATTTGAGAATCATTAACATAAGCAATGTCACCAGCCATGTACATTGGATTGCCAGATTTATTTTCTTCAACTTGATTTACAAATCTATTTTCTGACTTATGATATGCAGGATTAACAGGAGAAAGATCAGAGAAGTTTTGGTTATTAGTTTCTGCATCTAGTAACGGAAAATGCGTTTCTGATGGTTTGAGAGCTTCTTCCTTTTCCATTATCTGCTTGTCTATATCACTTTCATTGTATAAGATAAAAGAATCTAAATCGGAATGAGTGGAATAAATGGGAGTATTGTTTTCCATGACTGCTTGAGTTACCAGAGGTTGAGTTACTTCTAGTCCCAGGTTTTCCATGACTGCTTTAGGCATGAGGTTATGGGAGGTACCCGAATCTAACATGGCATTATGTAATATATTGTCCCGTATGTTCAGGCTCACATAGGAAGGAGAAACGGACCCTTCTTGGTATTGACCTTCTATTTTCGGGCCGAATAAGAGCTCGGGTTTGTTTTCAGTTAGATTTAAAGTATCTGCTTCGCTCCCTATGTCAAAAACTTTGAAAATTTGAGATCTATACCTATCTACAGATATTAGCTCAGTAAGGGGTATGGTAATTTTTATTTCGGAAACTTCCCCTTCGAAACTAAAAGGAGTTTGTAGTTTGGGCAGATTTGTTTCAACTTTTTCGGACATGATCTTTTCTATGCTCTTAATTTGCTGACTCTGATTCGAGACTTTGTTTGACACCGTTACTTCGGGGGTTTTTGTAGAGGTGCTAAGAGTATCTGAGCTAAGACTTGTTTGAATAGCTTTATCCTTGTTTTGGTCAATTTTCTTGGCCATAATTTTGTTACTATCCATGGCTTTTTTAGGGATGGTGTCAGAGGTTTTAGCAGTGTCAGGGCTACCCTTCTTGGAGTAGTCTTGGTTTTTTCTACTTCTAAGGTTATACTGCCTATGAGCTTCTATAATGGAATTCTGAAAATCTATGACAGGATCTTCGAGATCTTCATCATTGGTTTCTTCCTGACTTGGATAGCATAACTCTTGCTCTTCTGCTGTGAGGTAAACCTTACTCTCGTTATCAGAACCTATGAGGTTCCAATGATTTTCATCAATGGGTTCAGTATCCTTATCCTCTTTATCAACATAATTCTCACTGAAGGATGGTCTGATTTGTTGATCATTTCCTCTTGGTTTATTTTGAGACTGACCTTTTCTAAAGCCTTGGTTCTGGTTTTGAGGGTTTAGTTGGTTTTCCCTAGGAGGCACTTTTTCACTCATTTTTTCCCACATCTTTGTCATGGATTTGACCAAGCCATCTATTCTAGGATCTAAGGAAGGAGATGAACTGGATACCTCATCTCTATATGGGACTTTTCTTTCTAATCTAGTCCTAGCTCTTTTTTCTGCTAAATTGGCTTCTTGTTTTATGGCTACTTGTTGCATTTCCTCTAGGGTAGGGGGATCCTTGTCTCTCAGATGATATGTCATGTCTAGATCAAAACCCTCGGGGAATTTTTCCAAGACTAAACCAAGTGGGGGTTTGAAGTGAGGTGGGAGGGCATTATACACATTGTTGAACCTAGTGCAGTATGCCTGGACACTTTCCCCATTTTCCTGTTTTAGGTTGTTATATTCTGACAGGATTTGAATAGGGTTCCTTCGGACTTCCCACTTGTTCGCGAAGACTTGGCAGAGTTCTAAGATGTTGTGGATGCTGTTTGGAGGCAAGCTTTTAAACCATGTTTTGGGTTCTCCACCCAGGCTTTGGGCGAATATTCTCATTTTGACGGTTTCGTCGTGTACTTCCATGTATTCAAAAGCATCACTAATCCTACTTACATGCTGTTGAGCTGTGGTGGTGTCTTCTCCGGTAAAGTGTGGGATTTCGTCTTGATATTTATTTGGGAGAGGAGCCAAGGGCGGTGGCAACACCAAAGGTGCGTACCAGGCTGCCATGACTGGAGGTAATGGATGATGTGCAAGATGAGGACTAGTAGGCCGAAATGAAGTGGTTTGAACAGTGGTGTTTTGACCAGGTGTGGCGGATGAACTTGGACTAGATGAGGACTAGTAGGCTGAAATGAAGTGGTTTGAACAAGCAGTATTTGACCGCATGTAATGCACACTTGACCAGTGATCCGGTTTTACAGACCAAAGGATAAGAGCCAACCGATAGAGAAGCTTCGGAAATCAGAGGAGGAAAGGTGGTGAAGCTTCTAATAGGAACTCCGTGGTGGGTTTAGGGGTTCAAGATCGTCGAAGTTTATCCTACTATATGATTTGCTTCGGGAAGAGCTTGTGAGACTCTAGTTCCGAAGGCAGATCTAGAAGGATATTGCGAGTTTTAGGTACAAGATTCTGTTCTACCGTGGATTCATTTTGGGTAGCTAGATGATCGCCTTAAGCTTGCCATTAATCTTTTCTGGTCTTCTACTATGATAGGGGGATTTGGGGCTGGATGGGATCTGGTATTGATTCTTCGGGAAGCCAGATTTTAGATCCAGAGTTTAGAGAGAATGGTATTGGTGAATGTTCAGGATGGGTGATTTTTCTAAGGTCCTACTAAGGCGAAGGATGGTCAAAATAAAAGGATGGATTAGTGGAGTCGCCAGGTGGAAATGGGTTGCTGTTGTGAAGATAGCTATGGTCCACCACCAAGACTAATCTGAGAATGCTTTTTTTGGATTTTCTGAATATATGTGCAGCCTATGGTTTGTTAAAGTATTCTAGACTTGTTCCAACACTTTGCTAGGGTGATGAGAACAAAAAGAGCTTACTCTAAAAAATGAGTCTATGGACTGCTTGCTTGTTTATGGTACCTAAGGACCAAAAAAAATGTTGAATTGGCCTGTCGGACTGTCATGTACTCAGTGTCTTACCATCTCCCGCTATGTTAGTGAGTGATGGGAAAGGTCTATCGGAAAGAAGCCTAGATTTTGGTGAAATAGTAAGGCTTACTAGAAGCTAGTGGAGTCGCCAGGTGGATTTTTAGTTGTTTTGAGGTATATGTGTATGGTCCACCACCAATACTAACAAAAACCAATCTAAGGGAGTTTTTTGGGGTTTTTCTGAGTTTTATGTAGTTCTGAGGTTTGGAAGAGTTTCCTATAACTGACTCATCATTTTGCTAGGATGGTGAGGCAACCAGATTCTACTCTTCTAAGTTTGACTGAGATTTTGAGAGTTCCTAAGGGATACCTAGGATGTTTTGACTCAAAGTCCCACCGTGATCGCCATTATGTTAGGGTGGCGATGAGGTGGCTAAATCAGATGGAATTCTAAAATTTGGCAAGGTAGTAAGGCCTACTGGAGGCTAGTGGAGTCGCCAGGTGGATTTTTAGTTGTTTTGAGGTATATTTGTATGGTCCACCACCAATACTATCAAAAACCAATCTAAGGGAGTTTTTGTGGTTTTTTCTGAGTTTTATGTGCAGCCTAGGATGTAAGAGTGTTATAAACCTGATTCATCACTTTGCTAAGATGGTGAAACAAAGAGTTTACACTAAATGATTCTAGAGGCTGATGGTTTAAGTTAAAATTTGAAGGACTAAGGAGCCTATAAAAGTTTGCTAGACTGTCATGTACTCAATAAGTCCCACCGTGATCGCCATTATGTTAGGGTCCCGTGATTTGGCCGATTGGCTAGCCAAATGATGATGTAACATCAAACCAAGCTTTGGAGCCCGAGGACCTAGCCTTCCTGGACTCAGAGAGGGCTCTCTCTATAAGTGCAAAGGATGTCGGTGTGTTTACTTGCGATGTTTTGATATTAGGCTAGTTATGAAGTGTGTTTTTGGTTTTTTTTTAGTTTTTAAGTTTGTGAGGGATGAAACTGATCAAATACATAAAATGGATGACAAGATGTAGATAAATTGGGCTATGGGGTCAAAAAGATCAAGGAAGCTAATGAGGCGATGATGTAAAGCTGCTGTAGGGCCGATTTGATTCATAGTAGAGGGGATCTCTGGGCAAAATGGATTAAATGAACAATAAGTTGGTGAAAGACAAGGGATTTCAAGTGCAAACTAGTTTATAGCAGACATAAACATGTAATAGAAAACCATTAATCATGCTAGGAATAACTATAAGCTAATCAATACATAGAAATCAAACATTCCAGCCATACATAGAGGTATAAGACCCTCTAACTTCGGGAAATGGCTATCAGACTTTGGGGAAAACACATGAGACAAACTAACAACTCATGAACTATGCCGGAACGCCTAAACATAGTCTCTAAGTCATTGGGCATTTGGAAAAATAAGTTTTCATAGTTTTAGGCAAAGGGCTAGATCGGGACTAGGCCTCCTTGGTTCAACAAAATGATCAACAAATCAGTCAAAGAGAAAGTTTTATGGACAGAACTATGGGCAGCCGATAGGTAGGTAGGGCAAACCATACATCCTACTCAACATACATGGAACTGATGAATAAAACTTAGCAACAACACCTTAGGTTACTAAAGAGCAGCTAAGAATTCTTTAGCATAACTAAGGGAGAAGAAAACATCAAGCTATGAAGATTCAGGAATTTTGAGGTGCCTCCATGGGCATGTCTCAAAATCAATCTTTACCGATCTATAGCAGCAAGAAAAATGAAATATGAGTGAAAACTAGAAGACAAAACAACATTAAGAAGCACTATACCATTCTACCATGTCAAGGAATCCATCAACAAACCTTCAACATTCCTCAAAAGCATCCAAGAGGCAATCCAAACATCATAACTCAAGTGTATTCTTCAAAGCTCATATGACCAATGTATTAATTCTTCTCTCAAGTTCAGCCTCTGATTTACAATGAGAAACATGGGATAAATAGGCTAGAAGGAGGAAAACCTCATGGAGAAACTAGCTATCCCATTGGCCAAGTCAAAATATCTAAACTTGCCCTTGAGGCTTTGCAAAGCCCAAGGCACAAAATATCTAATAAAATATCTAAAAAACTGCTAAAAACGGAAATTATATTGACTTTACATGATTTTCCCATGATAAAAATAGCCTAACGCACATTTGGGAAAAGCCGATTTTTGGAGTTCAAAAATTGCAAAAATACTTCATATTTATGCCTGAAAAAGGTCCCCTGACTTGCTGGATGCAAATGGAAGCCTTCCCGATGTCGAAATGGGGCTCATGATGGCTTGTTGGAAAGCTCTCTGTGTCTGCTTTCCAATGCAATTGGAATCATCTTGATCTGATCTCTGAAAGTCTCTCAAAACTGTACCTGTGTGCAAAAACCCAGAAAATAGCAGGCTGCTGATAGGGCGGGCAGAATGTGCAAAATGAGGCTGTTTTTTGCCAATTTGAGGGGGCGAATGATCTTTATGCCTTGAAAATCGCTGGAGAGCGGCTCATGAAATTATGGAATCCATTGGTATCACCCTCCTCCCTTGACGACTCTTCAAACTGAAATGGCGCATTTATGAGTTTTTGGCGAAAACCCAAAAAAATGCCAAAAAACAAAAAGTTTTCGAAACAGGCCCAAAATTGGCATGTATGACCCTCAAGGGTCCATAGAGACATGTTCCGAAGCTGAAGCTAAAATATCGAGGGCTGATATGCTTTTTGCCTCTCTCCGTGCTAGGCGCCTCTCCTTCAATTTCTTCAATTTTTCTTGTGCCACCTTCAATTTGCGCCTAGCGAATTGGTTTAGCTTCTGAAAGTGAAGAGTTCTCTTCCTTTGTAGCTCAAGATCCCTGTTTGCCTTCTCAAGCTTTGTCTCCAACTGCTGGTTAGCCCTTTCAAGCCAAGCTTCCTTGTTTTCCTCAATTTCTCGCTCAAGGAGGGTAGTGAGAGGAAAAGCTTCGAATTGAGCTTGTTCTTCAGCCTTCTGTTTCTCCAAGGCTCTCCTAAGCCCAATGGTTCTAGGCCTCTTTTGCTTAGGCTGGTCGTCCTCCTCTTCACCATCAAATTCGCCAATAAGCTCTTCAATTCTTACTTGCGCCCTTTCTGCCTCCTTTTTGTACTTGATGGCCCTTGCCTCATGAATGGCTGCATGAAACTTCATTTGTTTGTTCTCAACCTCCAAGAAATGATTGAAATTCCTTGCCCTTTGGAGATCTTCCTGTAACACCTCAATTTGCCCTTCTTTGTGAATGAGGAGGTTTTCAAGGATGCATGCCTCATTTTCACTGTCATCGCTTGGGATAGGGATGACAGCTGATTTACCTCCATGTTTGGCGCTTCCTCCAACTGTACTCTTGCCTTTGAAGGCCAATCTAGTGCTCTTTCTCCTTGGCAAGCTAGGAGTTGTCTTTTTGGGCAATTTCCTCTTCTTAGGGACAATTTTGGTCACCATCAAGGAGGCAGCTTCAGCTTTCTGTCCTTCCTCAACATCCTGTCCAGCTTGTGGTTCAAAAGATGTTTCAATTGCTTGCTCAACCTGCTGCTCTTCAACCTCTGTCTGCTGCTGTTCCTCTTCCTGAATTTGATGCTGTTCATCAACCTCTAACTGCTGTCCAATGATATCCAACTGCTGCTGTCCCTCAAAATCTGGCTGCTGCTGCTCATCAACCTCCTTTTCTCCCTGTGCCTCACTGCCCTCTTCTTCTCCTTGTTTACTTGGCTGCCCAGTGGTCATCTTGAGTGTTTTAGGGGTAGGCCTACTGGATAAAGGCACTGGGCGATGGACAGTCTGAGTAGGAGACACATGAACAGGAGGGACAGTGGCGAAATCGGCATGGCGAATGAATAAATCCCATGAAACTCCTGATTAAGGCAAATCGGGTGTGTTAAAATTAGTTTCGATCAAGGAATGGTGAAAGAGAGAAGGGATTTGCTGAGGTGGAGCTTTCTTTTGGACAGTAGCTGCCATTTTTTCTATGCTCTTGGACAAAAAGTATGGAAGGTTTAATTGTCTGCTTCTGGTAAAATGCATCAACAAGCGAAAATGATAGGCAAATACTTGGCTAAACCTCCCTTCACAAGTGAAATATCTCATTATGGCCTTCATCAGTGGAGCATAACTGTCAAGAAGATAGGAGAAAGGAAAAATAGAAGTGATGGTCTCTCTATGTTCCGGCTTGATGAAAGGTTTATAATCCTCCAGATCAAGATGCGCTTGTTTAAACCACTTTTCACCATGATATGGGATCTTGGTAGCTTTGGATACATACCTTGGAGAGATTTTGAAGTCAAGACCTGCTAACTGGAAGTGTTTGTCTTTGAATCTAAAAGCGCACAAATGTGTGAGTGGCGAGAAACTCTTGACTTCCTCTATCCTTTGACAGAAATCAAGACAGCCTACCTCATGGAAATTGAAAAGAACTGAAGGATGAGCATTGATGTCTTCTACGGAGATAGGCTCATATCTCTTATGTTGTCCGCCTTTGTGATCTCGTTTGGGAGGCATTCTGTCTTTGAAATAAACCTTGGAAGAGGTAAACTGCCTTCACTATATGAGGAATGCTCTGCTGGATTGAGACAGGCCACCAAACTGCTTGGACAGATATGGACACTGTGGTTTGGAAGAAATGTAACAATGCTTCCTTGGATAAGCCCCCCTCAATACTTATTAACAACATTTCTTCCAATTTGGATGCATTTCAGCTATGTATCCTTCTTAACAATGGCACTATGTGTAAGAACTGCTTTGTAGATTCTTTGTGCGCAGTCTTGAACAAATCCCCTCTTGTGACCTTGCTTAGAGGCCTGCTTGCACTTGTATTTTTGTCTTTGAAACTAACTTTCAAAAATTATAACCCTGCTCTTTTAGGTCATTTACCTTGAAACATGCCCCTGTCAGCAGACTTCTGTGGAAACCACACAGTGGGACAAGAAAGAGAGCCTGTGATTAGGTGAAAAAATAGCCCACTGTGTTAAGAGAAAAACCTTTCACTTGTGACTTTTTGAGAAGTCAATCACTGCCTTTATAACTCTGCCCTTGATGTTTACTTGATCATCAATAAATGCCCAATCATCAACAAAATACCCTGTTTCACCTTCAGAAAACTCTGTCCAACAATCTTCAGAATGACAATGTAGTGTAATGAACAAGCAGACTTAGTTTAGGTGAAAAAGTAAGTGCAACAGTGGTTTTAGGAAATAAACTCTCTGCTCTGTGAGTTTAAAAAAGTCCATCCATACATCTATACCCTGCCTTTGATGTCAAAAACTACCATCAACCACCTCTGTCCCTTACTATGCTGTCATCTTTGAAAACTCTCTGTCAGTAAGTCTTCAGTAGTAAAAAATAGTAACAATAGGGGCAGATCTCTAGAAGAGGTTTGCTGTGATAAGTGTTTTGGTACCTTGTTCTTGAGAAATGACCTTCCCTTGAAAAAATCACAACCACAGTTCTTCAAAATGACACCATTTAGTGGAAGGAGAACAGATGCTATGCTAGGTGATATATCAATGCACTATGGTTTTTTAGAAAACACCTTATTTTGTTTGTGATTTTAAGGGAGCCACCCAAATACCTGTACCTCTGTTTTAATGTCAAACTCCAAATACTAACAAACTGTCCTTCAGAAAAAGGTCCCTTTCTTTGTGAAGTTTTGTCAACAAATCTTCGGAATGATGTAATATATTGCGAGGAGAAAACAGACCTTGTGAGTTCTTGAAAGGAAATCCCTTGGAAGGAGTTTGAAAGCACCGTAACGCTCCAACAATGGCGCGGCAATCTTTGGAGCAAACCCGTCGCACAGGAGAAAAGGCCGTCGGGTGAGCTTGTTGTGCGGTCGGGCGGGCACCTACAGGCACGTCGCGCCCGCCTACAGGCACGTCGCGCCGACGTTAAAACTCTTTGTAAAACGACGCCCAGGCACGTCGCGCCACTTTCCAGGCCCGTCGCGCCGCCCTAAAACAGTGCAGAAAACCTCAATTTGCTTGAAAACACGTTGTGATGCTTGGGAGCTGCGGCAATTTGTTTTTTGGATTTCAAAAGTGACTTACTATTCCCCTATTTCATTCTTTGACACTCCTTCAACGGCTATATTCAAAAGATAAAGACCCTATGGCTATTTTGAACATAGTGAAGCTTTTCGTTTCAAAGAGTGGAAATTCACTACATGATACAAAAAGTGTTTGCATCAAGTTATTTTTTAAACAGTGATAGTTCATCACATTTGACTTGCCTATTCGTGGAGTTACATGCCTGTTCTCATAAGAGAGATCTTTCAAAACCTCGACTTTGTCCCTCTTTTTGGAACTTTAGGTGACAATGTAAACGAAAGAAAGGTCATTCAAAAACTGTCAAAGGCATTTGAAAGCTGCTTTATCACTTACAGGAGACCACCGGTGCCCTTGCAATTAGTTTGACAATCTCGATCCTTGGGTGATTTACAGATTTCCTTCTGGACTGTAAGTGTCATTCTACTAGCTGTTTCTTTTTATAACATGATTCTCTGCTTCACAACTCACTGTGCCACATCCCTGTCACTGCTTTTGCTATACTGTATCTTTGTGCTGAAACTGTCTTTTAGGATGATGACCATTGTGTCTGTTTTAGGGAATATAAACAGTGATAGATCCTCAAAAACAAATTCCTTCTGCCTAATCATCAGATCATATACCTGTTTGCCTCCTCATTTGAAAAGACAAACTTGTAAAATATGAAAACAGGGCTTTTTGGCACACAGTCCTTATTCTATTCTGATCAGCATATTAAACCCCTTTTTGTTAATAGCACCATTTCATGACTGGACATATGTTCACTGCCTCCCTCTCTTGGTGATTGTTAGCAAAGAAGGACTATTTCATAATGCACCAAAAATATTTGAAAAGTTGTAAACACCCCTCTTTGAAAGGTGCCTCTTTTGGACTTTTGACATATGGTATTGTTTTGCTGCTTGACTCTTTCCTCAAGGAGAAAATCTTCTTTTTGATATCAGTGGCACACATATGCTCAAAATTGTCTCTTTGTCTATTCATAGCATTGCATACCTGTCATCATGCATTTTATGACTCAACCTTGGTCACTGTTTTACTTTCCCAGTGATAAATTGCTGCTTCTAAGTGTTTCACAAGTTTTTCTCTGGACTGTAAATACACTTTTTAGGTTGCATCCTTTCACCCTAGACTTCTTTGTTTGCTCAGAAGGATTTCCTTTGATTTCTGTATAGGTGATCATGAAAGGTCTTTATCCCATTTTTAAGTCAACTGCTCGCTTTGGCATTGATAGCATACAATATGTTCAATATTTTCCCCTTCCCTACTGTAGGTATAGTCAGACAGGGAGTTCCTTGAAACAGGAGTATCAGTATCTTTACATTATCAGAGCTGTCATTTATTTGTGTAGTGACCTTGTTTCAGTCTTTGATATCCTTCTACTGCTCTTTCTTGTATCAATCAGTTTCAGCACCTGTAGTAGCTTTGGCCCTCTACTCATGCATGGAGGAGGCTCTTCATTAGATAAGGTGTTTGAAGGTTTTTTAACAATTCCTTTTCGAGACAACCTTTCTCTGAAGGTGATGTTAAGTAGACCACTTGGAAAACATCAGTCTAAGCATGTTCACTGGCAAGTATCATTGTGTGTCAGCAGAAACCTTAGCCAGAGTAATATTGTCTCCCTGCATTGTCCTAAGGGTGAATTAAACATTTGGCTTGTTGCATCTTATGATTGATTATTTTAACAAACAAACTTTGTGACTATGAAGATCAGTGTTTCCTTGAAAAAGCCAAGCACTTTCTCCTGCCTATGTAATGGCATTGTTTAACATCTGTTCTATTTGATTTTGAACCAAAACAGGCCTCTTATGATTTGGATGTTCACTGATGACAGGCCTTCTAAAGTTTCAACCATTCACCTGACTTGAAAGTTTCAGATGATCTCCTTTATCAGGCCAAACTCCCCTTTCCTTTGAGCTTATCATATTTCCACTATAATCCTGTTATGGTCAGCAATTACATTTATGAAACCTGAAGATATTGTTTCATTGTTTCATTATTTCATTAAGGGCAAACCTGGACTTCTGCAAACTTCTGAGTCAAACACTGGCCTACGCCCTCTGCTTATGTATGAAGGAGGCGCCCTAACCCTCTGCTTGTAAATGAAGGAGGTTCTGGGCCTTGACAATTTACCATTTAGCTGAGACAGTGGCGGACCTTTCTTACTGTGATTTTCATGCTGGAAAGAGCTGTAAGGTCCTGATGAGTGACCTTTGTTTTCCAGCTTCATCTCAGGCTCATAATACACTTAGAAGCAGCTGTTCCTCTAACTGTAAACTCAAACATTTACTCCATGAGATGAAACATATTTCCTATCTTTGAAGAACCATAGAACACAGTGAAAAACCTACTAGTCAGCTTGAGAATGGGCTTCATGCAGTGCTGAGACCTAGGGAATATGAGTGGCGTGACTTAAGGTTGTTTGTCAACTTTATTTGCAAATTAAGGGATCAGTCATGGTAGGTCTGCTGCAGATGGGGGCTTTTTTGGCTTTTTGATGATTTCCAAATGTGAAATGTCCTAAACGCCACTTCCTAACATAGGGGAGAATATTGAAACAGATGTGAATTTTCCTTTTAAGGCTGATGGGCAGGTTAATAAAGCTGAAGCTAGGCAGGATATGTGATATGAAGTTTTTGATGCTGCCAGGGGTGGACTGAATAAGTAGAAAGATGAAAAAAGTTTTGGGGAGGGTTGTCTGGATGACATATTGACATAAGGAAATCAGTTTCTAGAAAACTCAGCTGAAGATATAGTCATCACTAACATGCAAAAAATACTGATGGCTAACAGTGGCTCCATGTGGGGAGGGCAGCTCCTCGTCAGGAGGTGTCCAGAATTCAGATTTTTGGATTTATGAAGACCAGTGCCTTATCCATTGGCGCAAAATTTACCCTTCTCTTGATGTTATTTCTGAAAAGTGTTAGCATGTTTAACATCAATGATACTTCTACCTACCCCACTATCTTTCCTAGCATTTTTTCTTCTGTTTGGCGCATTTGAACTAGCAGCCTTTTGACAATGCATATTTTTCTTTTTTGCAAAATGAAACTATCTACTTCTACTCTTATATCTGCCGGGAGTTCAGATTAAGCTGATGAACTCCTTCATTTCTCTACCTAAAACTAGATCGACTGTCAAGATTAAGCAGTTTGACAGGATTTCATTCTCTAATCTACAACATGAAATTGAAAAATGATCAAATCAGGATTAAGCAGTCTGACTTGTCATGCATTTGCGGCATAAAAGACAAGCTGCACACAAATGTTATTTTGCAATAAAAGGAAACTAGACAAGCGGGGCTAAGATGTTCAATGTGTTTTTCATCCCTCGCTTCTCTCTTTGGTTCTGTTTTAGGCATGTGGAACCAGAATCTCTCCCTAATCTAAGCTCTGTGATAAGTCAATCTTACACAATGTTGACTATCTTGGCGCTCACTAACTTATCAACAAATAAATTTAAACATGCTCAGCTATGATTAGGCTAGATAGCTGAACAAGACATTGAAGCACTAGTAGCGGCATTTAGACTTGCTCGCTTTCCGAAAGACTATTTTTTGTAACATGGGGCCTTGGTTCTATCTTCACTTGCCCTCTTTTCTGCTTTTTACTGTTTTTGACTTTCCTATCTTTTACTGTTTTTGACTTTTTCTATTTTTTCAATATTTCAAACAATGGTATGTACAATGACTGAAAGTGTTTCAAAATCAAAAATCTTGGAAATGACGGAATTTCAGCATCTTATCCTCGTAAGGATCTCCTCTCACCCTTGGCCCACTTAACTCTTGAAAAGAAAAATTTGGGAAATTTTCTCTCTCTAACATGACATAGGGATTCATGCAAGAATCTCTAAACAGCCCAGTATCCTCCCTCTGTACCTCTCTGAACATCTGATTTCCACTCCTTTCCTTACTGTATGCTTTCTTCAGGTAATGTATGTATTCTTGGTAATTCTTGAAATAGATAGTGACATCATCAAGGTATGCAAAAACACAGAAATTTAAAACTGGGAACATGTCTCTCATGAACAGATTTCTGATATTGGGTGGTTTAGCAATTTTGAACTTGAAATCAGATTTACCTCCCGCAAACTGGAAAAAATCTTTAAGTTGTCTACTTTGTAAAGAAATCTGATGATTATGATCTGAAAGATGATCTTGCAAGAATACATCATTAGAAACATTTTCAATTGGTGAATCATGATCTTGAGTAGAAAAAACATGATTTTTGTTATATGGAGATGCAGTATTATTTCTAAAATCAAAGCAGATTCTATGGCCATTATTTTTCTCCTTGATCATTTCAGTTTGTTTCAGTTTGCTGTGTTTGTTTCTGTTAAAGTTGTTCTTTGGGGAAAAGGTAGTGATACAATGTTTTCCCTTGCTTTTCCTGTAGAAACTAGTATTTTGCATGAGATTCCTGATTTTAGCCTTTCTAAGTTCTTCATGAAAAGACAAAATATGAGCCAATTTCAGTAGTTCAGGTATGCCGGGATTATAACTGTTATCCTTGCTCATAAAAAGTTTATTTGGCATTTTCTCAAGATGTTGAGCTACTGAGGTTATAGTCAAAGTTTTATTTGCAGTAGGAGGGTCACATGATGGTAAATCTTTGAGGTATGGTAGAAACATTAAACTCCCTTTCTCCCGGGTTCCAAATAGGTTTATGATGTGAAGGTCTTCTAAAGCTTTTACCCAGAAGAAATTTCCACAAGTTACTGCTGGCATTTGATTAAAGCTAGAGCAATTTGCTTGATAGTACATGAGAGTTTGTGCTTCTTGTTCTAACTCTACTTGGGAGAGAGGGAACTTACTTTCTTCAAGGTACAGTTGTTCATGATCATGATAGTTTTGAGTGTCCAGCTCATCATAAGGTATCAAGGACAACCGATGTGGTGGATCTAAGTCTATATCAGCTTCTTCTGACTCTTCCTCCAAGTTTACATCAATATGCATAATGAAAGAGTTTAAGTCGGAGCGCAAAGAACACATTGGAATGTTATCGGGCCTATCTTGACAACTAATCATGTATTTCATGTGTGATTCGCGGTAGAGTATCCTGTTCTGACCAAACACAGGAATGGTGGAATATGACATGTCCAGTTGAATATTCCCTTGGAGTTTGGCTCCCCAAGATCTAGATAGAAGCATCCCATACTTGGGAGGAATGTCTGCCACTACTATATCCATGATTAGATGTTTCGCGGGTATTTGGGCAAGACTAAAGCAAAGGTCTTTGATCAAACCCAGGCATTGGACTCTGCTTGAATCAAATGAATACAAGTCTTTGTATGGTCTTGTGATTTCCAAGCCTAATCTTTCCATTACTACCTTCGGCATAAGATTATGAGATGCGCCGGAGTCTAGCATGGCAGTGTGGAGGATTTGGTCGTGAATGTTTAAGCTAATGTAAAATGGAAGAGTAGCTCCTTCTTGAAATTTTCCCTCTACCTTTGGACCAAACAATACTTCAGGAATGACATCAGTGAGATTAACAGTGTTTGCATCATTTCCTAGATTTAATACCTTTAGTACTTGGGATTTATAAGAGTTTTGGGCAATGAGTTCAGTAAGAGGCATGGTGATTTTGATTTTAGCGATTTCGCCTTCAAAGCTAAAAGGCACTTGAAGTTTAGATATGTTTGTTTCAGCTTTTTCAGCTAAGACCTTGTCTATGTTCTGAGTTTGTTGACCGTGTTTAGGGGTTTTGCTTGCCATAGTTGTTTTGGTGACCTTGGTAGAAGTATCAGGAGTATATGAGAGAGGACTAGTTTGGGTAACTTTAGCTTGGCTTTGATCATTCTTTTCAACCTTGATTTTGTCACTGCTTGATGCTTTTTTGAGGATGGTATCTGGAGCTTTAGCAGTATCAGAGTTACCTTTCTTGACATTATCTTGGTTTCTTTTGCTTCTAAGGTCATATTTCCTGTGGGCTTCTTCAATAGCATTTTGAAACTCTATGGCAGGGTCATCAAGATCCTCATAGTTGGTCTCATCTTGATCAGGCGAAAAGAAGGCTTGTTCCTCTTCGGTGAGGTACACCTCACCTTCATTGTCAGACCCTATGAGGTTTAAATGATGTTCATCAAGAGGTTTTGAGTCCCTATCATCTTCTTCCACATAGTTTTCATTGAAAGGTGGCCTGATCTGTTGGTCATTATCCCTTGGTCTGTTTTGGGGCTGTTCCCTCCTAAAGTTTTGATTTCGGTTTCTGATTGGAGGGTTTGGCTGGTTGTCCCTAACAGGAGATTTTTCATTGATCTTTTCCCACATTTTAGCCATGGATTTAACTAAGTCATCTATTCTGGGATCTAGGGAAGGCGATGAAGTGGAGACCTCATCCCTATATGTGACCTTTCTTTCTGATCTAGTCCTTGCTCTTTTTTCAGCTAAGTTGGCATCTGCTTTTATAGCTATTTGTTGCATTTCCTCCAAGGTAGGGGGATCCTTATCTCTTAGGTGATATGTCATGTCCGGATCAAACCCCTCAGGAAATTTTGCCAAAGCTAAACCAAGTGGAGGTTTGAAAAGAGGTGGGAGGGAGTTATATACACCGTTGAACCTAGTACAGTAAGCTTGGACACTTTCCCCATTTTCCCGTTTTAGATTGTTATATTCTGACAGGATTTGAATGGGGTTTCTTCGGACTTCCCACCTATTTCTGAAGATTTGATGTAGTTCTGGGATATCATGGATACTGTTTGGAGCTAAGCTTTTGAACCATGCTTTGGGTTCACCACCAAGACTTTGGGCAAATATTCTCATTCGGACAGTCTCGTCTTGTACCTCTAAGTATTCATAAGCATCAGTCATTCTACTTATATGCTGTTGAGGTGTGGTGGTATCTTCTCCAGTAAAGTGTGGGATCTTGTCCTGATATTTGTTTGGGAGGGGAGCTAAAGGTGGTGGCAACACCAAAGGTGCGTACCAGGCTGCCATGACTGGAGCTAATGGATGATGTACAAGATGAGGACTAGTAGGCTGAAATGAAGTGGTTTGAACAGTGGTGGTTTGACCAGGTGTGGCGGATGAACTTGGACTAGTGATCTGGTTTTGAGCAGATCTGGGATGATAAGAGCCAAACTGATAGAGAAGCTGGAAATCAGGAGGAGTGGTGGGTGAAGCTTCTCTAATAGGACTCTGTGGTGGGTTTAGGGGTTCAAGATCGTCGAAGTTTATCCTACTATATGATTTGCTTCGGGGAAGAGCTTGTGATGACTCTAGTTCCGAAGGTAGATCTAGAAGGATATTGCGAGTTTTAGGTACAGATCTTGTTCTATGGATGGATCTATCGGTAGCTGGATGATCAGTTTCAGAAGCTTGTCACAGAATCTTTTCTGGGTCATCTACTATGATAGGGGGATTTGGGTCTGGGTGGGATCTGGTATTGATTCTTCGTGAAGCCAGATTTTAGATTCAGAGCTTGGAGAGAGTGATATTGGTGAATGTTTTGGATGAGTGATTTTCTAAAGTTACGCTAAGGCGAAGGATGGTCAAAGTAAAAGGATGGATTAGTGGAGTCGCCAGGTGGAAATGGGTTGCTGTTGTGAAGATAGCTATGGTCCACCACCAAGACTAATCTGAGAATGTTTTTTGAATTTTCTGAGTTTATGAGCAGCCTATGGTTTGTTAAAGTATCTTAGACTTGTTTCAACACTTTGCTAGGGTGATGAGAACAAAAAAAAAAATTTACTCTAAAAAATGAGTTTATGGACTGCTTGTTTGTTTATGGTACCTAAAGGCCCAAAGAGTCTATAAGAGTTTGCTGGACTATTATGTACTCAATGTCTTACCATCTCCCGCTATGTTAGTGAGTGATGGGATAGGTCTATCGGATAGTAGCCTAGAGTTTGGTGAAATAGTAAGGCTTACTAGAAGTTAGTGGAGTCGCCAGGTGGATTTTTAGTTGTTTTGAGGTATATGTGTATGGTCCACCACCAGTACTGACAAAAACCAATCTAAGGGAGTTTTTGGGGTTTTTTGAGTTTTATGTAGTCCTGAGGTTTGGAAGAGTTTCCTATAACTGACTCATCATTTTGCTAGGATGGTGAGACAACCAGATTCTACTCTTCTAAGTTTGACTGAGATTTTGAGAGTTCCTAAGGGATACCTAGGATGTTTTGACTCAAAGTCCCACCGTGATCGCCATTATGTTAGTGTGGCGATGAGGTGGTTAAATAGGATGGAATTCTAAAATTTGGCAAGGTAGTAAGGCCTACTGGAGGCTAGTGGAGTCGCCAGGTGGATTTTTAGTTGTTTTGAGGTATATTTGTATGGTCCACCACCAGTACTTGACAAAAACCAATCTAAGGGAGTTTTTTGTGGTTTTTTCTGAGTTTTATGTGCAGCCTAGGATGTAAGAGTGTTATAAACCTGATTCATCACTTTGCTAAGATGGTGAAACAAAGAGTTTACACTAAATGATTCTAGAGGCTGATGGTTTAAAAGTTGAAGGACTAAGGAGCCTATAAAAGTTTGCTAGACTGTCATGTACTCAATAGGTCCCACCGTGATCGCCATTATGTTAGGGTCCCGTGATTTGGCCGATTGGCTAGCCAAATGATGATGTAACATCAAACCAAGCTTTGGAGCCCAAGGACCTAGCCTTCCTGGACTCAGAGAGGGCTCTCTCTATAAGTGCAAAAGATGTCG